>VXAX01006691.1:448921-495436 GCA_013399835.1 Leptocoma aspasia | reverse complement strand
CAAAACCCCGAAACCAACTCCCAAAACCCACAGACATTCTTTGAGCAGCTTCAGCTTAAAGAATGACTTGACAGAAATGTCTTCTGGAGCCTGTATTAGTGTTAAAAGCAATCAGCTTTTCCAAGACCTCTTTTTCTGTTGTGCCAAGACAACTATTTCTGGGATGCAGCGTGAAGCCTCTCAGAGAAGCGAACAGGGTTAAACCCAGCGTTTTTGATAGCCTCTCACTTTGCTGCAGGGCTGCACAAATGGCTGTCCTGGCAGTACTGAGAAAGCAGCATCAAGTTGGTGAGCAGCAGCAGCTTCCTCATTGCTCCTTATGTTAACTCTGACATTGAAAAAAATCTATCAAATCACGGCCACAGATCGTTTCACAGATCTGTTTCAAAACACCGCTCTACAAATGATTGAGTGGATGCAATTAATGGGCAGTGTTCTCAGGGAGGAGGGTAACATGAATTTAACTCCTGAATTGAACGTGCAGCAGACTTTCTCTAACTGAATTTAGGCGAAACTAAAGATCTTTGTGACTTTTCCGGTCACACCAACCGCCCTTGCAGAAATAAACAGGAAAGCTTTCTGTTCCTGCAGACTGTTCTTGCCCTTGGTGCTTAGGGCATCTTAGCTACAGCAAGAGCTTCTAAAATAGTAAAAAAAAGACCATGGTTTCAGTTTCTAACAGCATTTAAAATTATCGATTGGCTTTAAATTGCTTAAATGAATTATTAAATATTTTTACATGTAATTTTGAGAAAATTGGACACTTCTTGCAGTATTACGGATACTTGAGCAAGACATGGCATGTACCACTTCAAGGAATTGTATGGTAAAAGGAAAAAAAAGCCCAGTAAACATTCTTTGGGTTATTCTTCAATGATGTCTTGTCCTTTTGCAGCTTATCAATGTAACATTTCTTTTTACATGTGCCATGGTTTCTAAATTTTACTGGATTTCTGCCTTTCTCCTTTCTCTGTTTCCTTCTACAGGAAAGAGACCTACTGGTGTCATCTTTACAGTCAAAAAGTGGGAGCTACTGCCAAGTTTCTTCTGTGAACACTTCTTGCTCAGCATCAGGTTAGAAATGTATAGTTGCTTTATTTGTAAAGGCTAAAGTTAGCTTCATTAATGTCTAAAAATTTTGCTTAAGCTGTTTTAGGGTTTACAAAAGGATTGTTCGAGAAATGGAATTTATGGCTGAAATAATATTTAGATGGATTAACAAAAATTTAAATCTGTTTTGGTGAATGTAGTTAATTACCTTAAATTTTTCAGATGTTTATACATCTCAGTAAGCAAATATGTTTAGGTCCATATAGATTATAGCCTACTAAAACATATTCGGTTACAAATAGGCAAGTAATGCATTAGTTGCCAAAACTCTAACCAAAATCAAGTCATGGAGCTAGTGAAATAATTTGCAGTGCATCTAGAACTGGATTTTGGAGATTTTCTGTCTGTGCTGCTGTCTTGAAAATCTGAATATCTCAGTTCAATGACTAGTCCGTGGGAAATGTTAGGTGGGAAATGTTACATCTCTCCAGTTCTGTAGTACAGTGAGATTTTGTTGTAAAGTTATGCTGATAAGTAGTCAGTTTGTTTAACACAGTAGTCTAATCCAACACTGATATGGCAAAATATAGGGCTTTTATAAATGATGTACTATACTGTTGGGTTAGAAACTGGAATAAACTGTGTATATACAAAATATTAATTAATTAGTATGGGCTATTGCTTTTCACTTGTGTTATAGGATTTATTATTTCTTTATTATTTCTTAAATGTACATAGGTAATGTACCTCATCAGTTTATGGAAGTTGCTGTAGTTGTCAGAACTACCAGTTTTAGGGTTACCAGTTATAGAGACTAAAAGTTTCTTAAAATAAGCAAACAGCCATGATGGATTAAAATAATAGTTTTAGTAGTTTAAATATACTTCTCAGTTACTCTTCAGCCCTCTTTAGTGTCACGGAAGATGAATCATTGTGGGTTTCAATGGAGGAGTATCTACCACAGAGGGGTAAAATGAACTGTAGTTGGCGTTAATTTGTGGTAACATTGTGACTGTTTTATTGAAGCCATTTAACATATGCTTACATAATATCTTTAAACAGCAACTTAACCTTTCCAAGGAAATCCTCCAACTTGATCTGGAATTTATTGGAGTTCAGGATAGAAAAGCATATACATTGTGTGCAGCTTTTGCCTCTAAAAAAGAAGTTTGGTGTCAGTGACTTACTGAAAAAGTGAAGCATAACCACTGACCCTTTAATAAACTCCTTTTTAATTTATATGGTGTCAGCAGAGCTTTAAGAAAGTACTTACTGCTAGGTGAGGCTGCACTTGTTGGATTTGCAGGTTCTACAAAATCAAGAGAGTGAATAATATTAAACTAATAGCCTGATAGTTCACTAAACTGGGAAAGTAGAGCAGGTATTTCTGATCAATGTATCTTGGATATTGTTATGAAGTTATTAAAGTAGGTAGTAAAATGCTGCTTCTTTGTGTGTTTAGAAGCTTAAATTATTTGTTTTAGCCTTATACTGGGCTAAAGCTTATTAGTCTTTAGCCAGTAAAAATTCTAGCAAATATCAGAAGAAATTATGAAAATGATTGTGACATTCACCTTCAGCATGAATATTTTTCATATACAAAGCAAATATATTTTTCAAGTTCTTTTGCATAATTACTTTCAAAAGAAGCCTATTAAATTAGTATTATTAATGTAATCTGAAATAATGTATATAATTCTCTTATGTGTAATGTAACATCTGCTTGGAGGATGAATCATACTTGGTGTTCTCAATTGGTTTCATACCCTAAACAAGCTTTGTTGTGTTGTATTAAAACTTGTCCAATTCAGATCATAATTTTCAATGCTGTGCTTTGTATCTTCTATTTCACAAATAAAATAAGCCTGTAAAATTTTCTGATTTCTGTAAGCCTTGTAAATTGCTGGATTTGCTGAAAACAGCTGTTTAAAAATTAATATTCTGTAAGTTGGGTTTTTTTTCATTTTATCCGTAAGTTTTGTTATAGAGAGCTAAGTTGAAAAAGCCAAGTAAGCATGGTAAAGTCTGTTAAAGCTGGGGCAGAACCTGTACTTAGGTATCCAGCATGAAATTGTAGATGTCTTTTCAACAACAGAAAGTGAAGAAACTGTAGAGAAAGAAACAGCAGTGAAATATTTGTTTTTGTTTGGGCACCTTTACAGCCTTTATTCCTTGGGATCACCCCTTTGAAAGTTACAAGACACAAAAACTGATGCTTTTTTTTTTAAAGCAAGATGTTTCATTGATTGGAATAATCTTGCACTAAAGCAATGGCACATGCAACACTGGGAATATATTAAATGACTGTCCTGTCACTAGTCTTCTAACTATATACACATTAAATGTTTACTTTACAGTATTTCTTTTAGTATAATGAGTTCATTAAAAAAAAGCTTTTGATGCTAATTCAGAGATCCATAATCTGCTTAGTGTCTTTCACGTGTAGTTTTGATGATAACTGACAAGCTGTAAGTTAATTAGCACGGAACTTACTAATGAGGATGCTAAAATCCTTACTTTAAAATTTTTATTGATGATTTCTGAGCAAACTAAAGTAAATTCAGTTGTATATCTAATAAGTTTTAGGAACTTTCTGGCTGGAGGTACTGATCATAAGCAACAAAAATCCCCCAATTAATTGAAGGATGGGAAAGTTTTGAGAAGTTTGACAAGAGTGTTCATCTTCAGAAACGGGGATAACCCAAAACCAAAGCAATAAAACAAAGTCTGTTAATTAGCATGGAAGACAGCTTCTTGAATTAATATGTGGTGTTAATTAACAGGAAGTCTGATGTTGTGTTGTAATTACCACCAATATTTTTGACATACTGAGTGACTGAAGGTGAATTATATAGATAACAATTTAGTAAACATTTCGAGCTTGGGAACATTTTTCCTTTGTTTCTGTTTTTCTAGAAATATGGATAGACTTCTGCGACTGGGAGGAGGTATGCCTGGGCTGGGACAGGTTAGTATATAGCTTGTCAATCTTTTCTTTAAATTTAATCAATTCTGGAATATTCCTTTTATTATACTATTATATTTTAAAACAGCATCAAAAAAACCAGAGTTCATAGTAATAATCTTTGACTCAAGAGATTTTATATATGTGTGCAAATCTTTGTTACAACCTGACTTTTTTTTTGTAAATATGAATACGTATGTTGGCACTAAGTTTCTAGAATTTCTATAAACCTTTCTTTGTGTGTCTGAGCATTTTAAAATTTGTATTGAAAAGCATTGGAAGCAGATAATAAATTTTTTAAAAAAACAGTTTCCAATAATAGGGAATTTCAGAACACGAAGGGTATTCTAAATGGCCAAGCACATCCACTGCTCTTTCATAAATTATATGTTTCAGTTCTTGGATCACATTGTGAATGGGGCGTTATAAGACACTGAAGTATATGTAAATTTCAAGAGGTAATTTGAATTGAGTTTATCACTTGTGGATAGTTGTAGCTACCTGTATGTGTGTTTTATTGTGTCTCCTCTTGTTGATTGTCCTCACTTCTGTAACTACTCACAGCAAAAAGGCCTCCCTAGGCAGCTGTCCTATTCCAGTAAGAGACCTATTCACATTGTATGGCTTCTCGTACCTCTACAGCAAGTCCTAGTGCTTTTTTTCTTGATCAACTGGCATGGCCAGCAGTCTTCAAAAATAAAATCAAGCTGGTCTTGTTAGATTCTGCTGATTACTGTGGATACAGGGGAAAAAGTAAGTAGGAATTTCTTTGTTTGAGGTCTGTAGGAAGAATTATTTCCTTAAGGAATGGGCTCCAGTGTAATCTCCTTTGTAGTCCTTTTCTTTGGTTGGCTGCAGTAGCTGGCGAAGGCCAGCTCTTGTTTCCTCATCTGCCTCTTGGTCTCTTTCTAAGTCAAGAATCCAGACTCGTGTTCTTTGGGAGGAATCAGTTCTGTATGTCATGGGCTTCAGGGTGTGTGTGCAAGGTTTCTTCTGGGGTGCTTGAAATTGGTAAACCCAAAGCTTCTTCTGGTTGTGTATAGTGTATAGACACAAACACAGTGTTTGTGTCCAGTATAACTACAGGAGTAGTTTAATACTAAAGCATTTCATGAAATATTCTAGGCTGAACTACAGACTCTAGATGTTTTGCCAAATAAGCTGTAACTTTTGGTGCATAATTTTTGTTTCCCCTTTTTATAGCTAAAATTCTATTCACGTTCTCTTAGTGAATCTTCGAGCCGCCCTCAGTTATTTTTAGTTTCACTTTCTTAAACAGTTATTTCTCTTGTTCCTCTGAGCTGCCAGCCTGCTTCATGACTCTTCATTTTTTTAACATCTGTGCAGTCTAATCTCTCAAGCTTTCACTTCTTAGTCCTCTCTGAACTTGACGCATATCAAAGCTGTTTTTCAAATTCACGGTTAAGTCTCTGCTGTTTTCTGAATTTTTCATCTTGAACTTAAAGCTTGCTAGAAAATTGTGGCAGACAATAGAACATAACATTCAGAGGAAGCTCGCTGAACTCCTCTGGTAGCTTTGGCCTGCAAAGCTGCTTTGTGTTTGTTTAAATATGGAATTGTCTCTTAAATGAGTTGATGAGTGTGTGTTGGATAAAAAAAAAAAGGCATAAAACTGAATTGCTCTTTACTCGAGTTGCTGCTCACACTGGATATCTTGACTATATTTGTGGTCTTTCGGTTTATTGAATCAGCAGGAAGGCTTTACACATAGAATATTTTTATGTCCTTAAAATGGTGTGTTTCAAAGAAAGGTCACTTATTCTGAGTATCAATTGATGATAATTGAGATTGAGAGATAATCCAGAGTGAATCAAATGTCTTTGAGACAGAAGAGAGGCAGAAGGTATTTCTTGGATATATTTTGTAATGCTAGAAACCAAAATGATTACCATTTGTTTGCACTAGTGCTTTAAGCAAGAGTGCAAAGCTTTTTGTTCTTATTGCTGTGTCACAGTTGTTCTAAAGTTGTTTTAATAGTAAAAACATCTGACTGAGCCATTCTTGCTAGCATAAGAATCATCTGTGTATATAGTCTGGTAGAAAAAAGAGGCATTTTCAAAGCAATTTTATCACATAGCTTGTAGATTTCTTTTTCTTGAAGTTTGGGGTCTGCTTAGCAAGAGAACTACATCACATAAAGTCTGCTAAGAGTCTGTTTGGTTTGCTTTGTAACTGATGTTAAAGTACCAGCAGATGCTTGGTCAGCACAGTTCCTGTTTGAGCTCTGCCAAGGCATTCTTTCTCAGTGACTTGCTTTAGCTTCTTCAGCAGCAGTTACTTGGCTCTTTCCCCTTGGCCAAATTACCTCTTCTGATTGTTGTCTCCTTTAGGTTTTCTTGGTCATCTTAATTTCCAAACTCAGATATGTTGTCCCAAATGCACTTGAAATTCATTTGTTTGCAATATGCTTTTCAAGTCTTTTGGTGTAGTGTATTACACTTGAGAACTGCTGTCACTGAATTTGTGGTTCTCTTTCCTTACTTCTTGCTCCTTCGGGATGCTGTTGAGTGGCTGATTGGCCTCCAGGTGTCCAGAGGTGGTCAGTGCTAAATCCCATCTACCTTAAGCCTGTCTACAAATGGCTAATAAACAAATCTTTAAGGAGGTAATCTTAAACTGATACTTCAACAATAAACTTTCCTTCCAGTGACATGTACCTTAGAAATCTTGAGGCATTACTTCCCTTTTAATCATAGGTGGACAAAGGGCTGTCTAAGTACGGCAGGAGGTGGACAAAAGAAGAGAAGGGAAGAGAATCTTACAACTTTTGGCATCAGATAAGCCATTCACAGTATTTTCTGACAGTGCACTTGGTCATTAACTGTGTGTTCTTTTTATGCCAAGATACCTGTGTTGAGTTTTGAACTTGATGCCAGAAGTATCACGTCCTTTGGAACACTGCTTCATGCAGAAATTGTTTGTGTCTTACATGACTGGTGTTGTACCTGGTCCATAAGTTTGTTTTGTCTTGAATTTATGTTCTTGTGATAAATGCATAAGATGAGTGAATGAATGAATGATTGAAGCCTTTTAGAAAAGATGTAAAAGATTGAAAGGGTTATGATGTCTCAAAGAAAGTCTTATTACTTCACCTTCGTTCCTGTAGTTCATGGGAATTAAGATTTTGTCAATGCCCTTGTTCTTCTTCACTTATATAGTCTCCTTTCTCTCTCCTGCTGCCCCTTGTCATGTTGGGTTTTTCTACTTATCTTCTCTTTCCTGATTCATTCTTTTCTGTCTGTCCCTGTTTGTCCCTCTGGAATACTGCCTACCACAGAATTTCACTAGTGGATTAGTACTTCGATTTGCATTGTACATTTGCTGCAGACAAATGAACAGGTTTGTGGGGTACGTAAAAGCATTCTGCTTATGTAGCAGGTGGGAATTTGGAGCAACACTCCTCTTCATTTTGTGTGCTGAGCTATTGTTTGCTGGTGAAATCAGTTCCACATATGCCTCTATTAGGCAATCCCACTGCAAAGGGTGTGAGCAAATTAAGTGCATTTGTAGCCAAGCTTTCTCCCCCCATTGCTTACAGAACAGTAATTCAAGTTAAGCAAGTTCTTGTCCATACTAGACATGCTGTCTGTTTTTCTGAATCCAGATGTGATAGGAAGCAGTGAAATAATGACACTTTTAAAAGAGGCTTTTAAAGTAATTTTTTGTTGCTTGATAGATTTTTGAAAATATTCATTTACACTGTTCTATTAGTGCAGACAACTGTTCTAGTACAGTAAATGAAAAATAAAACTGATTCTGTATTTTTGAATTAACATATTTGATGACAGAGAGGAAGGGGAAAAATTCTGATGGGAAGGGAGGGAGAGACAGAGAGCTGACCTGTGTCTTATAAGGAGTGTTTACACCTTGACTTGGAATATAGAAAAAGAAGTGCAGATATCTATTTTATTTGAATCATGGACTTGCCAATTAGCCATCAAGTGCTTCCATCTGTGAAATAGTTGATCAGATGGGTTAGCTGGGATGTTTCCAGATTAGGGCATTGTAAATGGCACTTGAAAACTGTCACTTTGATTAGGATGTTTCAAATATTGCACTGCTTGGTGCAGTGGAACCTTTTTCCCCTCATAGGATCTTGGGTTTTTTAGAACATGCTTATCCTGTTTAGTCAATCTGTGGCACCATGGGAACTTGGGAGACCTGCTGCTGATCTAAAGTTCTGCTTCATGTGCTAATCTAGTCAGGGTGGTTGTTGGAGGACAGCACAGTGCTCTCTTTTGTGGGGCTTCCAAAGAGGAGTTGATGGTCTGGCAGACAGAGGAGGGTCAAGCTCTGTGTAGATCATTCCCAATTAACAATTAGATGCAAATTTCCTTGAGCTCCTTCATTAAGCTGATATGTCATTTGAAGTACATGACTTTTACTTGCATCTTACATCTTCCGTATGTAAAAAAAAAAATCCACAAACAATAAAAAACCTCAAACCCAAAACAAGCCCGGACACCCCCATCCCTCCTCTCCAAAAAAAAAATCAATGAAACAACCCAAAAACACACGAACAACTCCAACAGGAAAAACTGCAACACGTTAACATCTTACTGAAAATTATTTTGGTTCATTGATTCTTGAAACAGCTTGTGTTTTAATTTGAAGGGTGCAAATGTGTTGTCTTTAATTAAGTACCTTTTTCATTGTAAAGCTGTAGAGTGTTCTGGTATCTCAGTGTCTGTTGAGTTGTATGACTTTCTCCTTTCTGTGTCTCCTGGGTATGTATGCTTTATGTGGTTTGAATTGTGGTGGTGCACTGTTGTCTGCTTCTCATACGTATTTGAAGCTTCAAATACACCTTTTGAGAATATTTTCCCAGGGGAATAAATCTGAATTATAGCTCTTAAAATTGTGCATTGTTTCTGTGCCATTGCTTCTGAGACCATTTTCCAGCAAAGTTCTCAAGTGTGAAGAATGTTACTATTTCTAGAACTCAAATGTAATTCCCAGTAGATGAGATGGTGTACAATTTGGGTGGGTTATTCCACTTCTACTTTTTTTCCCTGGAAGCTGTCAACCCATTTAAGGAATCAAAAAGTTTTCTCAGTGAGAAACATTTTTCATCCATTAAACATATCCAACATGAAATCCCATAGAAAGTTCAGAAGACTTAATTGCCTGTATTATCTTCTGTAGAAAGTCTCAACATCACTTTTTATATACAAAATATGTGATTTTGTTGTAAGGAGAATAAAACCACCTTAGAGATAGTAAACTGTGCCATTTTACTTTCACTGTCTGGTATAAATGTTTTACTGCATTGATTAGTGTTTTAGTATAGGACTGTTCAGCGAAAGCTTCATATCAAATTTAGGGTCTAGGTGTGGCCTGGGTCTGGTTGTGCTGGAGATGGTAACTCCACGGGTCGTGTTAGGCTTGTTTGAGAGTTCCTGGGGCTGGCAAAGCAGAATATAGTTTAAGTAGAGTTGAGTCATTGTAATGTGATTTGTCTCCTAAGGAGCTGATTGGGAGAGAAAAAGAGAAACCTGCTAGACTTGGTTTAGGAGCAGTCTTATAATTTTACTTAAACCCTGTCTGTAACTTGTATTATAAAGGCTGCCTAAAGTAGGATGGGTGCACTACAGACATGTCTTACATATTAATCACAAACAAACATAAACTAAAGAACCTAGTGGATTGTGTCCAAGCATTACCCTTTCCTCTGATCTGCTGTTTTACTCTGGAGAACATTTTTAGCTGCCTCTTCTTGGCCTCAGATCTTAAACTTCCGTATTTCTAATAATTAGGCAATTAGATTCTCTCTCCTCAATTTAATTGTCAGTGTAGTCCAGCTGACTTTTGACTTTCTCCAGAAGAGACAAAGGAGCTTGGACAAGGAAATGAGTGTAGCCATAATGAGAAAGAACATAGGGAAGAAAGGGTAAAGAAGAAGAGATATCTCTGTGCGTTCAGCATTGCACTTATTCACTTATAATGTTCCTTTCTCCAAGCAGGGAACAGCCACCTTATAGTGATCAATTTAATTTATTTCTCTTGGAAATTGTATCTTCTTTCTGAAGTCCTACGCAACTGAATGTTAAGTTGCAATGCTATTAGGCAGCACCTTTGAGCAAGGGTTTCTCTTTTCTTCCTGCTATGTAGGAAGAGTCCTCTAAGTTTTTCTGTGCAGTTTGAAGTGGTTTTGTGTTATAGTGGTGTGGCTGGGGGGGCAGTGGATGTTGGCTGATCAGTTGTTTTCTCAAGTGTTGCAAACAATTGACCTTGCTGCATATTGCCACTGAGTCTCCCAGTTCACCTGCTTGTATCCAGAGGACCAGCTCTTCACAGCAGTGAACCTACAGGCATATAGAACCCAGTGCATTCTTCTTCATATTGAGGAGCTATCTTTAACTGCTTTGCCTCACAAAGTGTACTTTAGGGTGAGCTTAGGCAGAACCTGCTGAAGGCCCTGCCTTCTTGGCAGAACTGTGTCTAGAATAAGGTAATTAAAAGTCTACATTGGACCAAGATTATTGGAGGCAGACAAAATTACAGATGCTGACTCGTCATCTGCCTTGAGGCTCTCAGTTCTAAATCCCAATACTTTCTGTAATGCTGATGGGAGTAGATAAAAAGTTAGTCCTGGCTTTATTCTGGAATGAAACTGACCTCTGTATTTTCTTTTTATTTCCAGTAGATTGAGGCTGTGAAAAACAATAGTTCTTTTCAAAAAGGTGTACAGTGTTACTGAGAATTTGTTTTGTGTCCCTAATCTTGTGGCTTTTTGCTAACAGTAACATTGTCATAGAATCATAGAATGGTTTGTGTTGGATGGGACATTTAAAGGTCATTTAGTCCAAATTGTCCTTATGCTTGATAAGGAATACTGACTGCAGTAATATAGCACACCTACCCCTTCGGGTTATGTGTCTAAATGAATGTATAGATTAAATGGGGTAAAGATAGAGGAAACACTGACCCAGGGAAGATTACACTTAAGCAGCCATTTCATACAACTGTTGTGTTGGGAACATTGCAGGAAGTCTGACTATAGCAAATTGCATCAAGGTTATACATGTAAGTAATTTTGTATCATGAATACATGTTAGTATTGAGTAGTAAACTTTTATTTCTAATAATAATGTTCTCTGAGAGTCCCATTAAACTAGAGACTATTTTTGTTTGAAGTTCTGCTTCGTTAAAAACAAATAACAAAACAAACCAATCAAAAAAAAACCCCAAAAATGCAAAAAAAACCAACCAAAAAAAACCCCAGAAACACTCCCCCACCCCCCTGCCAAAACCCTGGCAAAAAACCAAACCAAAACCTACCCCACACATACTAAAAAAGAAAACCACAGAACACCGCCCCACAGAAACTAAAATCCTAAATAAGGAGAAAGCTAAGCAGTAAAATTCTGGCTCTGCACCAAAGAGGTGTTGGCAAATTTATGATCCCAACCCGTTTAACCAACTGCTCAAAGCTATACAAAGTTCTGTGTTTTGTAATTTTGGTTTTGAAGGGGAAGGGAGATGGGAAATGTTATATATTTCAAGTCCATCTATATTGCTGTTCGTGGAGTTCTGTTGTACATGTGAACCTGGGTAAACTTTTTTTAGGCGACAATTTTGTAAAACATACTGAAACAGTTTTTATCTGCCTGTTAAGGTGGGGTTTTTTCAGGGATTTTTCAATTTAGGGTAGCAGTTGATGCCACAATACTTCCTTAGTATCCCTACTCCATTTTGGAGTCTCTGACACTAAACATATTACTACAATTTTTATTTCATCTGACATATGGTATAACAAGACAATGTGATCCTTCGAGAAATCTAGGCTGTTTGTTGAGACTTACGGTATTTTGTGGTCTGTTATGCATGCTTGATTATAATTGGTATAAAAATGGACCTAAACATACAAACTGTTTAGACATAATGGTAGCTTCAAAATCGAATCCTGTTGATGTGGAACTAACTACAAAATTGTATTTATAATGGCTTGAAAATAGCAATAAAATTTCAAATTGCTACTAATTTTAGTGTGTGATTCACAGTGCAAAGTAATACTTTTCTTTATTGAGCTCACTGATTTTTAATATTTTTGTATGACCTCAGTTTCCTCTGTCATGACTGATCATGTTAACTTCCTGTACTGCAGCAAATGCAGTACATGGCTTCTAATGCTTGTTGTGACCAAGTGGTTAGAACCATTGAGATCCCAGAATATGCCTCGCTCCCTTTGCCACTTCCACTGATGGAACATGAGTTGGTAATTTCTAGAAGTGTATTGTCTCAGTACAGGAAGAAAATAGTTCCACAATCCCAACTCTGCTTAGATTTTTAGGCTTAGCAATGTGTAAAAAACACTGTGCTGATCTAAGAAATTTCTTATTCTTTATATCAATATATCAGCAGGTTGTACCACTTACTGGCAAAAAGTAGAGAAGAGCAGTGGTACTCTGGTGAACTTTTAAGGCCTTACTATCATTAATATCTCTACCTCCTTTGCACACTTGCTCATGTTTGTCCTCTCTGCAGCTAGTATTTTGTAATGTTTTTTTTCCCTTGTACCAAGCTATACACACAAAGTTGAATTTACCTCCACAAAACAGTAGCTTTAAGCTCACTCTAAGTGCCTTATCCTTCCATGAATCTTTTAATATTATTAATTACTATTTTATAGTGATGGTAATTGCATTTATATCTCAGTTGCATTTCTCCCTTTTACCTACGTAATAAAATGTACATCTTTACCTTTGTTCTGGAGGAGGTAGAGAAGGGTAGTGAAGAAAAAATGTGACATGAATAAATTCAAAAGTANTTTTTTAGCTAATCTTTCTCAATTGTCTTTGGATATAACAGCTGAAAATATGTAGTGAAAGGGTTAAGTCGGCATGAAAGAATTCATTTCCACTTTAATGACCTAGCCTTGCTGGGTTAGGACGATGGGGAACATGCTTCTGACTTGTACTCCTATTGCCAATTAACACCTCCTATAACAGGTTGCCTCAGCTAGTCATTGAAGCAGAGGCAGTAGAAATAGTTTACATGCAGCTTGTTTTTCACACTAGTTGTTTAATACTCACAAAATTAAACTATTAAAAGGTTCTTTCTTAGCTTACTGGGAAAGAAATAAAACATGATAGCAGTCATTGTTTGCTTGTGTGTCCTGTGGTTTGTGCTTAAATTGTTCCAGGTACAAAAATAAGTAGAAGTAGTAACGATTCTTTTATTTTACACAGTAATATGTTGTTTGGTGCATTAAAGCTGAGATGTGCTTTACAGCACTTAAGTTCACTGCCTTTGGATTTTTATTATAGTTGCCCCTGCAAAACTGGGTTTTTTTGAAACAGTATGATGTATTTCAAAATCACCTTTTGTGCTATTATCATGAAACCAGAGGAGTGTTGAAGATCCATTTAAACAATAGAAGGTGTATCCATTTGTGGAATATTTCTCAGTCCGCTTTCTATACCTATTTCAATAAATCTAAAATAGTACAAATAAAGAGCAGTGCTCTAAAATGACACTTTAGTTCATATTTAATAATAAAATTGGCTAAATAATTTATATCGGTTCACACTAAGAGAAAGGTGAAGTAATATACCTAAAAGTGTTAACAAATTTGCTAAAAGGCCTGAGTAGGTAACACTTCAAGGCGTTAGTTTTTATCCTGTAAGAATGGCAAATGCCTTTAACACTTCATCAACAAGGGCTACCCAAGTAAAGGACTGCTTTTTATATTGGATCATCTCTTTAACTGTTTGAAACAAAAATAGTAACATGCATAATTTAATATTACAGTGTAATTTTCTGTCCATAATTTGCATGTGATTCTTTTTCCCTTACAAGTCTTACTAAAAAAGAAAATTTATTTGAATAGTGGTAACTTAATTTTATCAATTATTATTGAACTTGGAATTCTGCCATTCTAAACAAAAACAATCCTAAAGTTGGTTGGGTTTTATGAGGTGGCCATCAGACAGCTCATTTCAGTGACTGGAAGCATGGAGTTGATTCAGAAGAAGCATCAATTTTTCAGTAACACATAACAGAGTTTTTTACAACAGTTCTTTAATTTTAATAATTACTGTATCCAGCTTATGCATGCATAGTTGGGAAAAAAAATGTTCAACATTCCTTGCAGTTTCCAAATCTAATTTTTCTCCAGTTCTCCAAGAAATAATCCAATAAAGCTACAAGTACGCGATATTGGCTGTTTTGCAGTGAGATAGACAGTCTATGCAATGAAATAGCTGTTGTTTGAGTATGAAAATGTAACCAAAAATAGCAACACCTCTTTTGCATTGCAGACACAAACGCTTTCTTGTCTGGGTTCCTGATACCAGTTAATTTAATTTGGTGCTCTGCTTCGTAAGGATGGTGCTTCTTTGTTAAAGTTGGCAGGCAGTGAAGTTTATGAACAGTGGTAATAGCACATGCTGTGGAGGGTCAGTGTAAAATATTTGCCTCCATGTAGAGAGTAGCTAATAAAATCTTTCTTCTTCTTTGCTTGATGAAAGAAATGAGTAAACTTTTGTGAAAGACTACCAGAAACCGGCCAAAGAGATCCCAAAACACAACTCCTAGCTGGCTCCCACATACTGTGTAACTAACACACAGAAGCTGGGGCTGTCACTCCAGGGCTGTGTTAGATTATCAGCCATTTGTGGAAAAGGAGGTGATCAGGATGGAAGAAATTGTTTCCAGTTTCCAAATGTTTCTGTTTTCAAATCATCTAAAGTCAAGTAAGTTACTTGGAAGACCCAAGTTCCATTTGGCTTTATGTGAAATCTTTGAAGGTTTTATGTTAAGAATTTGATCAACTTTGGTTTAGAATTTTCTGTAGAAATACAATGTGTGCTTATATGTGGCAGTTTATCTTTGGTAGAAAAATAATGTGAAACTTGACCTGTGGATCACTTCCTCCTCAAAATTCCTGAATTTCAGTGCTCTTTTGAGCAGTTCATTGCAATTGATATTCAAAACAAAAGAAGGACTATTAACATGAAAATTAATACATGTAATTGGTATGGTGCAATGAGGACTTAAATTTTCCCATAATCTAGCTGGTAATTAAAATCTATAAGAAGAACAGAGCAGATGGAAAGGAGGTAGTGAGGTCACACAAAGAAGCATCAATGACCAAGGAAATACTTGGTATGTGCTGTGTATTTATAAGATGACTGAGAATTAACAAACCTGCCTTGTGTACTACCATTACCTAATTTTTACAAGTTCAGGTAAATTGGTTGAACTGCACGGTAAGAATGGAAACTCATGTTTGATATTTTTACTACGTCTTGCATGTGCTTAAAATGAAGAGTGAAGTATGCAGTTGATACCTCCTAATTCTTAATGTAGTAAGTTTTATATCTAAACACATTTAGTATGTAAAATCCTTCACAGTGAATACTATGGCTCTAAAAAAAAAAATAGCAAAAGTTAAGCAAGTTGGATTGCGCCAATGAAGAATTCCTTTATGAATTAGCAGGGTTTCCTATGCTGAAAATAAATTGTTGACTATGGGTGGTGGCAATGGGAATTCAACATAAGTTTTGAAAAAAAGTCTATTTTATCTCATAGAATGCCTAAAGATTTAATGAAATATCATATTAAGTATTCCCTCTTCTGTACCATCATCAAGGTAAATGAGCATTTGGATGCTCCAAGGAATATAGAAATCATAAAGAAATATTAGGAACACCCTGCTTTAGTTCCTACCTTCACTTAAGCTGAAGGTGATTCATTTGCCTAGTTACGGAAACAAAATGTACTGATGTTTGTCTTTGTTTTCTCCCCGTAAGTGGTGAATCTACTGACTGATCCTAAAATGAGAAAGGTTTTGAAGAATAAGCTTTTATAAGTTGAGGGCACAGACATCTATACAGAGGACAGAACTGTGATTAATGCCTCAGCTGCAGGACAGGTGTCAGTGTGATTTTAACAAACACTAGAAATTTCGTAGAGGAGAGCTCATCCAAGAGCCACAGTCTGTGGAGTAAGCTTCAGTTCAAGCCTCCTGATGTTTGAGAAGCTAGTCTCAGTCAAACAGCAAGGTTAGCCTTCCAGAAATTATGGAACTATTTGTGCTAATCTGGGGGCGATTTTTATTACCCTGTTCTTTATTTTAAAAATTACTGAATGGTGTAATGGGATGGTTGCTTACAGTGAAATGTTGAACAAATGTGGAACAAATGTAGAATGCATTTGGTGATCACAGCGTGGGTATTAGGGCTCTTCCTAGAGCACAAGGTTACTAGTTATTTTTATCTTCCCTTCAGACCATCTCTGGTCTAGAACTGGTGGAAAATTGGGAGAGCATTATGTATGAGAAAAGGGTTTTGTTAAAAAACTAGTAAGTTACTTTTAAAATTAAACCTCAGCTTACCTGGGCTTTTTTCTTTGCATTGATTAAGTGGAAACATGAGTCTATGTGCTTTCCGAATTCTAAGTGAACACTTCTAAGTGAATAGACTTAAAGCAGAAGAGATACAGTTTAAAAAGTAAACTGACATGTTTATGGAGAAAAAAACATGGGAACAGCATTACAAAATGATTGGGCATTTGAAGCGTTGCCAGTCAATTTAATTGCAGAAAATTCGGGATAAGTAATGCAGGTGCTCTTCCCATCTGGTTCTGGGAAATGTTCTGAAGAACTGCTTATAGAGTGTTTCAGTGTGAGTACTAGAGGAGCACTTCTTCACTGGACAATCTCACTGTTTGGCTAGGGCTAGGCCAGGGAAATACTTGATGAAGGGGTGAGGTTGATGAAAAATGGACCCTTGGTGAGAATATTATGGAAGGGAAACCTGCTGGAAGATTGCTGATGGAAAGGCCAAAGTGACAGAACTAGGAGTGAGGAGTAAGAAGTGAGAAAGGGCAAATATCTAGAGATGATGGTCAGCAGTATCAAAGTTGGAAATAGAGGTTTGAAGCTTTTAGGAAGTGGGTATGGTTGACAGATCCATGCATATATGTGAGTTTCAAAATACAAAGGTTGGATTCATAATAATAAAAATTGGATGTAGAACTCATACATTCATTGACTTTAAGGGAGAAAAAGCCCACAACTGAATTTTCTTACTGTTTTTAAAGCTTTATTCTGAAGACTGATGTTTTTCTGTGTGTGTGAAAATCAAAGTATGCAGAAAGGATAGTTCCTGTACTAATGTAATGTGTTGATTACTTAAGTATCTGGTTTTATCTTCAGGAGGTAATGGCTTGTGTTGATTGCTGTGTCTTGTTTGATGTCATGTGTATGCATGTTATGTTTAATATTTTCACTTAAAGTGAAAAATTTAAGAATTTACTCAAAACTTTTTTTTCCCTCAATTTTGCTTATAACTATGGAATCAAAGTTCTAAGTCTGTAAAGTGTTTGGTAAAGGCACCATTGTTCCTCTTTTAACTTAATAAGGAGTATCTTTTTTTTCCATAGTTGCTTTGTTGCCCTTCTAAGTTTACATCACCTCATGCAGAAGTAAGCTGTGTCTTTTCAGTGGAAATTTGGTAATAAAATAATGAATGTGCTGTTAATTGGCTGTAATGAGGTACGCTGATATGGAATTCTGTATATAACAGCAACATTTCTCTTGTTCCTTAAGAAAGGGACATTTAAACTGCTGCCTCCTGTGTTTTTCAATTTCAACAGTACACAGAACCTGTTTCAACCAATCATTCACACCTGGGACAGTTGTGCTAATTTTTGAATAACTACTCATAAGGCAAAGAGCAAAGTATTTTGTTCACAGCTTTTCCACCTAGGGATCAGAGGTCCGTTTTTTCTCTCACTGTACCAGTGTATCTGCAAAGTACTCCCATAGCCTTTATCTGCAAGTCCTCTTTAGCTGAAAGCTGATGAAGCAAAGGGAAATTGCTGTTTGTGTTGGTGCCAGTTAATCATGCTAGCCCAGCAGCATTTACATTCACACCACTGTAAGAAACACATAGTTAATTGGAGAACTGGCCATATTTTACAGCTGACGAAGGTTAGCATTGCAGCAAGGCTGACTAATGGAAACTTATCTGACTCTTAGCCTGAATGGCTTGTAACAGGTTTGTATCCAGTGTAACACTTGCCTGCTGTATATTTGACTGGCTCTGATAAGATTGCTCTTTAGGCTGTGTTGTTTGGGGTGGGGGGTGACAGGATGATGGCTGGGTGAACTATTACAAAAAAATGTTAGTGACAGAAAGTGCTGTAAAGAAGGGTTGGGAGATTGGATGTGCGATTTTTTGTTTTGTTTGTAACAACTACATCTAACCCATGAAGTCACAATTACATATCCATTTTTCTCTAAGTTTTGTAATATTCAAAACAAACGAAAATATTTAGAAACTGAAGAATAATGATGGTGAAAATAATTATTTATTCTTTTTATAGGGGCCACCAACAGATGCTCCTGCGGTCGATACAGCGGAACAGGTTTATATCTCTTCCCTTGCACTACTGAAAGTAAGTGTTCATGTACATACTATGTCTGAAAATAATGCTGGAGTTAGAGCACCTGGCAGCAGTGCAGAGTTAATAGACTTGTGTTGCCTAAGTGCTGGCCAGACTTATTTGAAAAATAAATTAATACTTATTGGAACCCTCAGAAACTTATTTTAATTAGTTCTCTTTTGTTGGCTTTGTTTTTACTATTTTATGGTTTGTTACAGTTTCCAAAAGTGCTACAAGTTGCAAATAAGCTAGAGATCAACAAAGGCTGAAAAGACTACCTCAAGTCAAACTTGAACCTTCTGTTAAAAATATGGTGTCATTTGATCTTAATTCCAGATGTTGAAGCATGGTCGTGCTGGTGTCCCTATGGAAGTTATGGGTCTGATGCTTGGGGAATTTGTTGATGATTATACTGTGAGAGTGATTGATGTTTTTGCAATGCCACAGTCTGGAACGGTGAGTTCTTCATATCTAGACCCTGATAATTTTATTTGCTTGTTTGCTTTTTTTCCTTGGGATAAATTTATATTTTAAAATATTTTTGTGCTTTACCTCATTGAAGCAATCTGAAGGTATAAGCTGTAGTTATAATACAAGCAAGTCTAATGGTTAAAGGGTTTCAATAAAAAAAAATGTAGTCAAAACTTCTTTTTTAGCAAAGGCTAGTACTTAAGTGTGTATAGTAATATAACCAGATATTATGTCCTTTTTTATGTATAAATATAGTGTATTGCATGACTTATAAGACTTGTAAATTGATAGCTTTCAGAACTCATATACTATGAGCCAGCAGAAAGATTTATAATGTAAAAGGTTTGATTAGAAGTGTATCATGCCCTTAATTGTGGTGGTGCTATATACTTCAAACTTGTTCTCTTTGACAGATCTTAGTTGCATGTCTCTTCAATGATGCTTCTGTGATTTGAAAAAAAAAATTAAATTTTGAATAAGAATATCCATTTTATGAACAGATTAAAGAGATGAAGAGTCAAGGGGCATAATTGGAATTCATGATGCTTTATTTTGTGTAACTAGAATTAAATGTTCTTAAAACAAGCATGGGATGATTCCTTTGTAACTCAGAGCTGCACTCCATGAAATTTTCAAATTCTTTTGTGCTGAGTTTATTCCATACATGTGCATAATATAGCAATCTGCAAAAACCCAATACACGATATTTATCTTGATTAAAACGTGTAGCGCTGAACTTGGGAGAAGCAACAGGCCACTGTTTGCAGACCAAACAGAGGAGAAAAAGGTGAATTCCTATGCCTATTTAATCATGTTTACTCGTAGTAAAGATTACTTAAATAGCAATTCAAAATAATATTTTAGCATTTTAAAAATCACATTGAAATACATTTCTAAAAATTATATTTTGCGTTTAAGGGTGTTCTGTCATGTACTAAAGCACTAAAGTATTCAGGTTGCCTTTTTAAACAGATGCTTATGAATATTTTTGTTTGTGTGAAGTTACAAGTTAAAAGATAATATTGCTTCATGTACAGCTACTATGATTTTTGTCTGTCTTTTAAATCAGGGTGTCAGTGTGGAGGCAGTTGATCCTGTATTTCAAGCAAAAATGTTGGATATGCTGAAACAGACGGGAAGGTAAGTCACTGTAAAGGGAGCTGACAGTCACAAGTACTCCCTCCACAGTTTTTAGAAGAAACGGCTGGCTTTCTGCAAAAGTAGTGATCTAAGGGCTATTAATAATTTTTAAAAATAAATAATTGCCCCAGAAATTAGGTGAGTAGCATAGCATGTAATTCAGTCCCCCTCATGCATTTCAATTGTCAGGAGTTTGTCACTCCTGTTAAACCTACAGCTTTGATTATTGCCCAGAAAGATTAGAATGCTGCTCAGTTCAGCATAGGCGATTACTGCACAGCACCTGCTTAAAAGATTGATTTTTTTACTTAACCCTTTAAATTAAAAATTTAAAATTTTTGAAGTTATGGCTTATTCATGAGCAATATTAATGAAAAGAAAGGGAAAATAATTTTGCAAAAGATCCTAGTTTTTAAGCAAATTTTTATTTCACTCCTACCTCTCAACAGTTGTCGTCTGCTTGCTCAAATTCTTTTACTGTGGGAAAAACTTCAAAATTAATGTTAGCAAAAGGCTCAGCAGCTGAACAGAACAGTGCAAATTGCTTTTTGACTGAGTTCCTAGTTCTACTGCTGGTTTAATTGATATTTAATCCTTTCCCACCGTTGGTTCCCGTTGTCTATGTCTGAAATGGACTTTCTGCCGTGAAAATTCAACCTTCGACGCCAAGGAGTTAAAGAGTAGATATTTACTCAAGTGCTGAAAGGGTAAAAACTGGTTCAGGGAAGGTGTGGTAACAGGGTGAAAAACTGAAAGCATGATCTACCACTGCTAATGTGTATCCCTTAATGATAACCCTCTTTTGTCGCATTATTCATGTCCATGTTTTCACCATACTATGGTGAGTAATTTAAATATTACTAATGATGTTTTTTTCACAGCTCATCCTAATTTATGCCCTGATATGTTCCTATTTCTTCTTGTGATAAGTGTTTATATTTTTAAAAATCTCAATGTCCTCTTTGTTTCAGACCTGAGATGGTAGTTGGTTGGTATCATAGTCATCCTGGCTTTGGCTGTTGGTTGTCTGGTGTAGATATCAATACTCAGCAGAGCTTTGAAGCCTTATCAGAAAGAGCTGTTGCTGTGGTGGTGGATCCCATTCAGAGTGTAAAAGGAAAGGTATAGTAGGCTTGCTTTTTATTTTTAAGATACTTCAGTAAGATTTAATACAGAAGCACTGTAAATATGCGTAAGTACTTGATTTTTGGAGGCCCATACTGTGTTAAAAAAATTTAAAATCTCATTGTAAATGAAAAGATCACTTCCAGTTTGTTCTGCATCTTATATACGTAGTCCTTAAACAGGCTGGAAGTCTTTGATATTGTCAGTACACATAGCCAATCCTCTCTTAAAATGTTGCTATTCAGGTGTCACTCAACAGGTTTACAACTAATAATCCAAGTATACGTTGTTTTATGTATTACATTTTAGCTACAAATTCTGAGATCAATTACTAACAGATTGGGATAGGTTCAGCCCCTTCACATGGGTACTAAGAATGCATTGATTTGCAGCCATTGCATATGATGAGTTTTATTAAAATTTCTATTCCAAATGTTTTGGGCAATAAAACTTTACAAAGAAGTTGATATCAAGCATTTGAATTTTTGAGAAGTGTGCAGATAAATGATTAAGTACGTTAAATTATTATGAAAAGAGATTTTAACTTGCAAAGCATATTGGGTTATAGTTGTCCTTTGTTGAAATCTCTTTTGTTCTTGTTTAGTTCTCTTTTTATTTCTTTCTAGCCCCATATGCCATTTTCCTATTTCCTGCCTCATGACAGCAGGGAGCAGCTCTATTATCACCTTCACAGAGCTGTCTGCAAATGTGAGAGGCAATTCGATTTTGCTCAACCACAGGGAGAGTGGATTAGAAAAACTACAGAACGTACAGAAATTGGCTAGGTGGTTTACTGCTTTAAAATACTGCTGAGGTGTTTTGTTTGAGCATGCACTCCCATTGTATTGTAGAATAATTATTGAAATGCATTATGGTATATATGGATGATGTTCATGTAAATTTATAAATATTTTAAAAGTGTTCATCTTCTATAAAACTGTAATATCATATTTCCTGTGAAGCAGATCTTATTAAAGATACCAAACACTATGGGTTCACTTAATTTCATAGCAGAATGTTCTGAAGATACAGTTGCATTTTTGGTTGGTTTTTAATTCTCAATTTTGTAGCAAATGAGCTTATATAACAGGCAATTGAAAAATTATTAGCTTCTGGTTGTTTGGAAGGTATTAGACATCAGTATAAATTTTGTTCCTTTTTAAATTGCTTAAAGAGTAGAAGAAAATACAGGTAGTCTTTGGTTGGGGGGCGGGGAAGATGCAGTAGAATACTTAATTATTCCTGACTTATTTTTCCTAGAACTTTTGTTTTCCCACTCCAACAGAAATGTTAAAATAGGGTTCTTTTTTTTTTGTCAAAATATAATTGTCAAGACTATTACTAGTAATTAATTTAAACCTCACTAGTTATTAAATCCATTAAGAAGAAAAGCCTCCCAATAAGTCACACTGTTATAACCCACTTGCTCACTAGGTGCTTCTTTTTGAAATAATTTTATTGCCACTGATATTTGACATAGATGTCTATCTTTGAGATCTTCAATAAAATAATCTTCGGCATATTTATTTTGAATGTGAATAAATTTTTGTCCATCTAAGCATTTCTCAGTTACAGCTGCTCTTACGGCATTGCTGCCAGTACTTGAGATTACTGGAAGTCTTGTAATGTTTGTTTTTCAGACACATTTTTAGCTGCTACAGTCAGATTAAATTACGTTCTCAGGTTTCATGTTAAAAAAAATTTACATCTGTTGTATTTCTGGCAAGTGCATCCTTTAAAGCTTAGAAATAAAAAGAATCTCCCAAATTATGAATACCACTTGTAATTAACTTCTTGATTTGGAAGATGTGGAATGTGTTCGGGTTTTATGATCCTTGTTGGCAAGATTGCTTACACTAAAAAGTGTTTGGATTTTAGATGAACTGAGAGAAGAATAGATATATTAGAGTTCAAGGGGGTTTCTTAGGTCAGGTTTCAGTGCTTCATATGCCTGGCTAACTTACCATGGCACCCAGAGCCTCTTTGTGTGCTACAGAGCTCAGCCTGTTTCAGGAAAGGATCTGCATTTGCCAGCACCAGCAAATGAAGAACCACTTGCAGAGGTAGTTTTGCTGGTGTAGTAACCACTATACTGGTGGGCTTTAGCTACGTGAGTCCATTGCTTATTATACCTTATACTAGCAGGACTGTCTGGCAAAAAAATATAGTGAACATGTGGCATAGAAGGTTTTAATATGGTGTGTTTTGTCTGAGATAGATGTATTTAAAAGCAAAGCCCAAAATAACACATTAGCTAATTTTAAAGCTGCCTCAGGGCAGGTCCATGCCCATATAAATTGCCATAGTTTATGGTCAGTGAAGCAGTCATGGTTGTGCTAGTGAAGAATAACTGGGGCAGAGGTTATTTTCATGTGTCAGGAAGTTGCAGTGAATTCTGATGAGGAACCTCAGGTTCATCTTGACTAGCTAAAACATTAAAAAGCAGTTTGCTGTTTACTGTTACTGTAGAAAATGAAAATTTGTTACCTTTTTTGTTAACTGCCTTGTCTCCATACATTTTCTGCATAGCACAGGGATGTATGATTGCAGTTTAAAAATAAGTGTACCTGTACTTCTCATCAGTGTACTTCTCATCAGTTAAAAAAAAAAGTCATTTTATGTCTTAAAGCCAATGAACAAAAATAAGAAGTAATAAAAAATCCTTATGTAAAAATAAACCCCTCATGTAGATCTGTGGATTAAATGCCAACTGCTTTAATGACCATTTTAGGACTGTGATATTTTTGCATAAATATAGTAGGACACATGAAGGACAAGTAATTCCAAATACTGATCTTACTACTGTACATCCATATTCTTGCACACAAATTAGGGTTTTTCATGACTGTGTACCATATTTTGCAATATTTAGGCTAATAGTGCTCTAGTTGTCTGTAAAATAAACTCACAACAGAGCAGTGAGTTTTAACTGAAGGTCAGTGGTCTCTGAACCCAGAGAGGAAAAGCTTTGTTTTGACTTCTTTTAGCTTGATTTCTTTGAATGAAGTCAAAGTAAACATGCTGAAATATGGCCAGTGGGGCAACCAGGCTAGCTGTTGTTTCATTTTGTACTTACTAATAAACTTTCCTTCTATCCCCTCCAGTTTTCCAATCTGTACAATGGAAGCTGTAGTACATATTTAGAATATTCCACAGAAGCAGTAATTTCATTAAAGATCTGGAATAAAGCTAAATATTGACATTTCATATTTATTTCCAACATACACTTTGAAATGTCTGTACAGAGAACCATAAACCTTTGCCAAATGTTAAAAATAAATGGTTTTTTTTGGACCTTAACTTAGCAGCTGTTCATCACCTCTTAAGGAAAATATAACTACACTAAACCCACAGTAACATAGTATCTTTAACTCCAAAAGCATTAACTTACTGTTTTGCACTCACTGTATTGTTAAATTAAATTAAAAAAAAAAGGTAGTGTTTTCTTTTTTGAACTTCTTTAAACTTAGGATCTTTATTATAACACAGTCACCATTTAGAATGATCTGTTCTTCTGAGAGAGTTAACTGGTTTCCCTTGATTAATAATTGCTTGCATAAGGATGGATAAAATATCATAATTGTTAGAAGTGCATTTTGTACATCTGAGAAGCTTGTTGGCACTTGTGGTGTTCAGCAGGGTTGGTAGCAAAATCTCTTACTCATACAGCAAACTTTCATTTCTGTTGAGCCATGTTTTTTTCTAGCAAGGCACTGTCAGAAGTATTTGTAGGAAGATCTGTTGGTTTATGGCAAAATTCTTTTTATTAATTGTTTGCTGAGGAAAATAGCTGTCTTTGCGATAACTTTTTTTATAAATTCTGTTTCAGTCACCTCAGACAGATAAAAACAAATATGCTATGCATCTTAATCTTGTGCTTAAACCAGATGCTGCCACATTCATAAGAGGATTTTGCTGTGGTACTTTGTCCTTATCTTAAACTCATTCAGATGGTAAAAGAAAATAAATATGTACATTTGGGTAGCTTGGTCAATCAAAGTAATTCTCATTGAGAATGATCTCTGTAGATGATCTAGCCCAACTTTGTGCTGAGCACAGTTTCAACTTTGAGTTCAGATCAGCTCACGTAGTGTTTTGTCCACTTGAGTCTTGAGATTCAACAGCCTCATGGCAATTCCTGTTCCAGTATTTTGTTTTTTCATGCAGTTGGTTTTTTCCTCTTGTATGCATATGGTCAGCAGCTCCTCTTTCAGTTTATTACTACTGTCTCCTGCCACATACATCACTGAAGAACCTTGTTGTGTGGTCCAAGCAACCTCTTCTGGAATTGGAAGGCATTTTAGTTCAAAGAGTCAGAATGTGGGCTGTAGTCTGAAACCATTTTGTGCATGCAGTTTCTTTTCATTGGTAGTTGAAAATTGCTTTCTTTTGTTCAACTTACGAGATCTTTAGAATTTTATTCTAAAAGGAGTAAAAAATGTGGTGAACTTTATCATTTATTTTAGTAATTTTTGAAGTATGAAAAAAATTACTCTTACCGTGCTGGAGGGAGAGAAAGATACATGCTGGTTTTGTCCTCCTTATACAAATGAAAACCCTGAGGAGAGCTGGAGGACTTGTTTTAGCAACCTCTTTCCCCTTTTTTGTCCATTGGTACTTGTAAATCTAAGTGACAACCTGTGCATAATTAGTGATGTATATGAGCATTACAGGTTTGTTAATACCTGGTTTCAGTTTTTGTACTCTTCAGAGTAATAGATGGACATTTTACTGAGTACTGACCATAAAAATAGTGATTTACAAGTTGTTTTGATCTCTTTTACTACTTTTATGTTTCAGTTTAAATTGCCTGTTTATTACACTGTTTCAGATTGTAATAAACAATTACAATTGTTTTTGTGCTGCAAATCTTCCCAGTTTATCAAGGCAAATGTGTGTGTGAATGGTTTCATAATTTGGTAATTACTTGTTAGTCTAAAACACTGAGACGAATAGCAGACGCAATTTAACAATTAATTTCCTGAATATTGGAATTACCATCTAGCTTCAAGATTTTCTTCGTCTGAGCATGTTTTACACCAGTTTTTTGAAAGATTGCACGGTTTTAAACCTTGACTCTTTTATCGAAGTGCTATTATTTTTCCTTTGAACTTGTCTTTTTCCCTTCTTTGTTTGAATTAAACACAGGATTTAAAGAGACTTTGTCTTTTAAGAAAGCAGAAAAAGAGCAATCCTTGAAACGAGATGTGTGGAGACACTAGTGTAATGCCTGAAATTTAAAATAGCCCATTAAGAATTAAGTTTGTGAGAAGTGTAAGCAGATTGGAGCCACCTAACAAGACTCTTTTAATATACCTAACTCCTCCTCCCCACTTCATGCACTTATCTTGATCTTTAGTTTGACTTAGTAAGTCTTCCCTAGGCA
The DNA here is from genome assembly GCA_013399835.1 of Leptocoma aspasia. Taxonomy (NCBI): domain Eukaryota; kingdom Metazoa; phylum Chordata; class Aves; order Passeriformes; family Nectariniidae; genus Leptocoma; species Leptocoma aspasia. The sequence continues at coordinate 468,884 of VXAX01006691.1, read as the reverse complement.
CAAGTGAATTCAACAGTCTTTAGGGTGAAAAAATAAGTAACACAGTTGAAATTCGTAATTAAAAACAACGGAACAAAACAGTAAATTGACTGTGTTGTCACTATTTTGGAGACATGTCTATTTATTGTGAATTATTATGCAGATAGCATTTAGAAGAAAATGTGTTTTAAAACATGATGCCTACAATTTTGTCAAAATCTTTTATACCTGGAACAACTTCCATTGTTAGAACTGGATTTGCTAATACTTCTCTATTGTAAATGGAAAAATTCTAAATGGGTAACATAACTTTGCAGTATGTAATTTTGCTTGCCGTATCAAGAGTACATTTCTGAACATTATGCACAGTGTATAGTACATTTAGATACTCTCACAGTGCCGTGCTATTTCTTGCCATTGACTGGGCAGAAACACTGTGGTTTGATCTAGGCAAGAACCAAGTTTCAGTATGAGCCTGGTTTGGAGAGTAAGGAAGTTGTATGTTTGTGCTGGGTTTGATCACTGTTGATTCAGTAAAGATTGATGTTCTTTTGCTTGGAGAATCATATTTGTGGGAGATGAATTATGTCTGCATCACAGACACTTGGCCTCTTGGCATTTTCAGTTCAGGCTGTGTAAACCTAGGCATAAACTATATAGTTTTATTACTGCCAGTGCACACTGTTTTGTTGCACATTTTCAAAAGTGATTATACATATCCAGATTAACGTATTTTGCACATTTTACCTCCTATTCTTTTAATGGAATGCTGAAATTGTTGGTATCAACCGTAATGTTCCAAAATTTGTTCTGTAATGTCCTTTGGACTTGTGATTTAATTAAGTAATATATGTTTACCTACTAAACCATTTACATAGGTTACTTGAGTTCATGCCCTTCCCTAAAACAGGAAGTTCCAAGACTTCATTGAAAAGTACTAAATGTTTCATTTCCTTTTGCTGTGGTGGATGTAGAATAGTCCATTTATCTTCATTAAGGCATATAGCTTGAAAACTTGTGGCTTAGCTACATGGGAGTTATGGATGCATGCCCTCACTTGTCAAGATAAATGTATTATGCTGTAATTCTCTTCCCCTTCCAGTATGGATGTTGAAGTTGTACTGCAGATTTGACCACAAGTAAATAATTCTCCAAGGATAGAGAAGGAAAATGCACATACTCCTAGGAATATGTTTTCCAGAGCTAAAATTGACATTTTATAAATAATTTCCACGTTGCAAACTTCAAACTCACAATCACAGCAATTCAGTGATATGCATTTGGCATGAGTCAGTTTCAGTTCTTAGTGCTTTTCATTGGAAATGGCATAAAAAGTATGATTTGTTTGAATTTTTTATGTTGTGGGCTTGCAGGGGACAGAAGATGTTCTTCACTTGCAGTTGTCTAACAGTGCATGGCAGCATAAATAACGAAATGGTCATAAACCTGAGCTGCACTTCTCTGGTCACGTGTTCCATTTCATTTTTAAAGAATCTAGAAACAAACTAAGCAGTTGATAACAGGTCAGTTGCAGGTGATAAAAGAGATTTTAGATGGGACATTACTTCTTTTTCCATACCTGGCATAACCACACTCTGTCCTTTGCAGTTGTCTTTAAGCACTGGTATGTTTGTTCATAAACATGTGGCATAAACAATATATTTGAATTTGAATTCCAAGGACACAATGCATTTTTAAAGATAGTCACCATATGCCATAGATTCTTCACTGGAAAAATATTGATGTTAGATTTTTTTTTTATTTAAACAATAAAGGCTGACTTATGCCTAACTGAAGTTTACCACTAAAATATAGTGGGACTTGAAAAACAGAACTGTTTCATTCAGTATTGTTTGGAAATTTAATACTGGAGGGATTTAAGAATCAAGTGTGTAAAGTACTCTTGAATTAATTTTTTTTTAATACCCCAGAAGGTTACAAAGACTGTTCTAGAAAAACTGATAATATTATTATCAGTATCTGATAGTAAGAAACTAAAGTGTGATAGCATTCACACTTTCAGGAGAACCTAAAAGAAGTCTGGCTACTAAATACCCTAAATTTTAATCAAGCCATTATTTTTAATAACTGTAGAGACTGTAAGAGGCCAGATTTTTGTCTAGCTAGCAGTTGAGGTGTCCAGTGCTCATCTCAGATGGTGAGTAAATTTTAATCATATTCATTATAGCTGTCCGAAATTTACACTGGGCATAATTGTAAATTTTCTTTTTAAAAATACATTCTGTGGACTCTAGTGTGGGCTGTTGACCCCAGGCAATTCCAAAAAAAATGCTCTATAGTTATTGTTTTTTAGATTATTATGCATTTTGAAGCTAAGACAGATGTACAAAAAGATGCAGTTTTTATTTTGTATTGGCAGCTTCCAAATATTTAGTATCTATTTCCAAGAACTGCAATTAGTAAAGCATCCATGGTACTGAAATCCACACATCCCACAAGCTAATTATATTTGCAAGGTCAGATTGAATACATATTTTCAGAAAAATAAAGGGTTATATAAATGTGTCTTCTACTTGGCTGTTATATCACAGTTTGTTGATCTGGAGTATAATGTGTACAATTCACAAATTTGTCTGATAACAGAAAGTGGTGTGTGATTGTGTTTATTTTACTAACCAGTATATTCACAGCAATCACTTCCAAATATCTCTCCAGTAAAGATGTGTTAATTACAAAACAGACAAGGTCTTCTATTATATTAAAGCTACTAACAAGAAGACAGCAGGAATCACACATGTAAATAGCATCATCAACCCCTATTTTAGTCCTCTGTTTTGATCTGTGAGTTGCGCATAGACCAAAGGTGCTATTAAAGACTCAGTATATGAAATAGGCAGCATTATATGAACAAAATTTATTCAACAAGAAAACAGACCTTTAACATGAATTTAACAAGCCTGAGAAATTATAAACTCTCATATGCTGCAGATTCATGCAGTGATAATAAACAAAAAAGGAAAGTAAGAGGTTTCCTTAAGCTAGCCAAACTGCTAATGGTTTTGTTATAAGCTGTCTGCTGTTGAAATGACCTCTGAAAAGTCTGGAGACACTTACACAAGGAAAAATTAAATGGTCAGAGTGGTGAAAGAGTTGCACTATGGAAGTGCATTTTTAAAAAAATTGCCTTCAAATTTCTGGAAAACATCCCAATAGCGTAGATTTCTGGTTAACTTTTTAATGTCTTTGTAGGAAAGGAATTTAGCATGAAGCTTGGAAACAAATTTTTACTAAAAGAGTACATGCTGTATTATATTATATAGCTAATTTAAGTACAATGAAAGCTTAAAATTTTTAGTTGGGAAATACTGACTTTTTACAACAAAAATCTAAGCAACTCAGTGGTGGTTTTTGCTGGGTTTAATTAATCCTTAGGAGTTCTTTGCTCAGAATACTGTGTCTAAAGTTTCCATCATAGAGTAGGGGGTGACCATGTTTCTGTCATCAGTCTGCATCATTCTGTACTTCGAAATACACAAACATAGAGAGGAGGCTTGTACACACCTCCAAGTGCTCACTGGGGCTTTTTTCTTGGATCTCACTGTGGCATAATTAACACCTACTTCACCCATTGCTCATTAGTACACTGGACATTAATGAGTCTATTTATTTTTATGTAATCCTCTAAAGGCGGGACTGATTTATGCTCACTATGAAAAAAGCAACTACATTTCATAGAAACAAACATGTAGGATTTATTGTTGTATTTATGTTTTTATTGTGTATTAGGTCTAAATTTAGCCTCCAGGTTGCTGAGCACGTTAGTTTCTTTAAGATGGTTGCTATAGTGATAGCAACAAATTCCTTTAATCTTAGTGTAGTTAAAGTATTTAGTTACCATTGGTCATCAGAGTGCAACTAAGATGAAAAATAGCGCATTGCACATGTACTTTTTGTACCCCTCTGAGATTGTAGGAATTGTCATTTTATCCCTTTTAAAAGCGTAATGTTTGGTATTTGTGATTTCAGTTTTTCATACTGCTTTCTGTTAGATTTATATCTGTTCTACTTAGGAAATACTTGCATGTCATTCCTTCAGGAGGACAGATAGAGAGTGCAGTGTATTCTCATGCAGTTTGTACCTGAAACATAATGAAAGTTACTTCTGGTCAGAGTTAAGATGTTTGAGCAATAGTCAGTATCACTCATAAATAATTCAGGAACTTGTTCTCATATTTTAATGTGAAATTTACCTAATCTGAAAACTCTAACCAAAGTGTTGAATTTTCTTGTCCTCAAAACAAATCTATACTAGACAATGTCGTTCTTTTTGGATAAGCTCAACATTGTCTAGTAAAGTCCTCGGTTAAATTCAGGTCTAGAAGCGGGGCTGTTAGTAAGCTATAAAGCAGCTCCTTGTCATTCTAGTATACTGCCAACTTCATGTTTCTTGCTCCTCAGGGTAAATTTTTGCTTGCTTAGTTTTTTTTTTCCATTATCTAGCTAGTCTCTAGAGAACCAGTGGCGTGCTTTTTTTTTTTTTTTTGCCTTGCTTTGCTTGACTTTTTCATTTATACTGCCTGTTTGTTATGGTTGGGCATTTCCAGGTGTTGATAAATTAGAGCATCTGGTTAAAATGGAATATAAAGACAAATACAAAAGCTTGTCACAAGTGTTCTAAGATGGAGAAAGATGGTAAAAAATGAAAAAAAGACCAATTACTTCTTATGTTATGAGAAGGAATGTATAGATGTATAGTAACTGTTTTAGATATTTTTGAGAATTATTCTAAGTGTAATTAATTTTTTTGTAGCACTGGTATCAGATAGCATACTTCTGCTGCATTCTAAATCTGGATTGTGTTTTTTTTATTGTCCAGAAAAAAAAATATCACTGGTATCTCACTTTATTTGGGTCACAGCTGAACACTGTTAATAAAGAAGATCTTTTTTGGAAGGTTTTCTGCATGCAATTTGAAAACATGGCATATGCAGGTGGATCTGGCCAGCAGCTGAGAGACCAAGCAATAGCCCTTAGTGGCACTCAGTCAACACCACTGTGTCACTTGGGTCTCAGAAGTAAATCACTATAGGTGATAAGTTTCTGGTTTTTTCTGTTTACACCTGACAATTTTTTTTTGTTATAAATACTTGCCAATGAATTTCATTTCCACATGAAATAACTCAATATTTTTTCTTATAATCCTAAAAACTGCACATTATTTAGTTATTAATATTTGTGTAAATGGAGAGGAAAATTCTGGAACAAGGTGGGAGACCCAGTGTCACTTTCTCTGCAGACTTTCAGTGACAGTGGTTGATTTCTTGTTTGTTCAACGTAAACAGGGTTCAAGTCTAATTCCTCAAAATATCAAACCAGCCATGTAAATGCATCTGTTGTTGTAGAGAAGAAAAGAATAAAAATTATTATAGAAAAGCTGTTAAAAGGAGATTTAAGTTAATAACTCTTCAAACATATGCAGGCAAGATGCCTGCAAAGTCTGCCTGGTACTGTTTTAGTGGACGTGCAGGGCTGTGCCTGCACTGGTCCAGTTAAAAGACTGGAACCTGGGCAAGAATTATTCTTGCAGTTACAAACCTGTGCTGGTCAGGACACAATGAGAGTGGGTTTGAGTGTATTGTTGGTATGTTCTTAGGTCTGTTTCAGCTCCTATAGGTTTTGGACAGGGGTGGGGGTTTTATTACATGGGACCATGAATTTCTCTTCCCAAAAATTTTCATAGGCAAATTTAGCACAGGACAGAGTAAGAATCAGTGATGGGTTTACATTATTTGCAATAAAATAGCACTGAGTACAGCCTATCGTGTACCTTTAAATCATAAATGACCTTGGTTTTCTTTTACTCTATTTTTTACTCCTGAGCATGACACTGACAAGGACTTTTTAATCCATCAGACAGTTTATAGACCCTTTCGTAGTCACAAGAAGCAAAAAGCATCTGACTAGAAGGGAATACATGGGGCAAGTTCCTTGCTGGCTATAATTTTGTTGTCATTTCAAGTATTGTGGTAGTATAATTGATGTGACAGGACTGGGCTTTAGATTTGGTCCCTTAGCTTGTGCTCACTTTCAGTTTTAGTCTCTCTCTGTCATTCATTTTGATTGGATAAGATTTAGGTGACAAACATATGCATAGTTTTGAGGCTTAGAGTAAGTACATAAAATTCAATATTATATGGTGATATCATATATATAAAACTTATAGTTCCATGGAAAAGGTAATAATTGGTGTCACCTTACAATACAAGGTAGTGTAGTGTGCTGATCACATAGCCAGCAGGAGGTTATTTTTTATTAATATTATAATTAAATGATTTTCTGGATAAAGGCCAAAAACAGATGAGAGTTGATTGTGCCTTGTCCACTGTTGCTTGGCTCTATTAGTTGCATTTTCTAAAAAGAATTGACTTGACATCTTGTTTTTACAGGTTGTTATTGATGCCTTCAGATTGATCAATGCTAATATGATGGTCTTAGGACATGAACCAAGACAAACAACTTCAAATCTGGGTCACTTAAACAAGCCATCTATCCAGGTAAAGCTAGTGCTGCTAGTCCTGTAAATTGCAGGATATATTCCTCAATTTTTGGGAAAGGTACTTAAAACAGTAGGTTACAAATTATTTATTGTTCTCTCTATTGCATTTTTCCCCATGCAATTTATAATTGATGTGATTCATCAATGGACATGTATATGTGAGGGGTTTAAAATTGAGCCCTAAATTAGCTGCCTAAGTGAATGTGTGTATTTAATGTGTACAGCAAAGATTCAAGTTTAAATTTATGGAAATGCAAACTTTTAAAAGTGACAATTGATGACATAACGTGATGCAAGACAGATGCTGTTTTCAGTCCTGCTGAAAAACTGCTGCTTATCAACATCTCATCTTTCTTCAAGTTACTCATGAGTAAATTATGGAAAAAGTTCTCTCTTTTCTTTTTACTATAAATTTATAGAGCTTCTTGCTTATTATGTAATCTAGATTATCCCTTGTGTCTTAAATAATTAATCCCCAATTTTTATGTAATGCAGTAATTTGCTGAAAAAAATGGTGGAGGAGGATAGTCAATTGATAAAATGGATGCTTGATTGGTTTCTGCTGTAATGTTTCTTTTGAATAGACATTTGTGAAACTTAAATATTCAAAGTTTGATTTCTGAAGTTGACTTTCACTAAAAAGACAGAAGTTTTGGTCTTCACTGAAGCAAGCCTTTATTTTGAGAAATAGCTTCCATCCTGAAACAAGTATCCTCTGGAGTGATTAGTGCTTTTATCCCTGTCATTCTTCTGCCTCACTGTTTTTTCCTTAAAAAAACTTTTCCCCCTTACTATGTATTCTAAAGGCATGTGTCCTTGAAACCATGAAGCCCAGTTCCTGCTTTTGATTCCATTACTTGAACAATAGAAGTAATATTTTGCTAGGTAAACAGACCATCCACTAGTCAGAGCAGAACTGAAAAAATGGCTGATTTTGTGCTCTAAGAGAGTCATCCTTTTGGAGGTCCTAGACCACCATACCCGTATATTGCAAAAGATAAGTTGTTTCTTTGTTACTAATACATTGAAACTCTTTGCTGTTGATAAAAATGCTAGCAAAAAAGCATCTTAAAATTAAAGAGTGTCTGCTTCAGGAGGCTATGTTTTACTTTTGATTTTTGAATTGGTCAAAACTGCGAACAATAATGAGTATGAAATAAGCAGCTAATACTCTTGATTGGATGTAGGCAAGCCCATGCTTGCATGTTTCAGGGCTTTTCTAACTGGGCTTTTCTAGACCATGTGTAATGCTTTCCTTGGAACCCCTGCAATATTGTTCAACTTCATTATTTTAATATCACTGTCACTATAGCATGGCATATTTTGGCCATGGGATTTTGGGTTTCTGTTATTATAATGGGTAGTTTTTGTTTGTGTTGATTTTTTGCAAGCTGGCAATGAGCTATTGCAAATGTCCCTGTTAAGATAAAAATCATAATTTTAAATTATACTCTGTTCCTAAAGCTGCAAGAGCTCTTGCAATGTTGTTTTGCTTTTATTTTAAGCCTTGAATAAAATTCTGACCCAGTTGAGAACAGATGCAAGCTAAATACTGATTTCAGCTGGGCTAGAAGCAAGAATTATAGGACATTACCTAAAATCTCAGGAAGAAGAATAATAGAATAGTATGTGCCTTGGCTTCATTCCCTTTTGTGTGTGTGTTTTTTTCTTGTGTTCCCTTACCAACAGCTTTTTTACAGTTGTTTACCTTTTACATTTGCCCAGTCTTTTAAAGGGTAGTTTTTGGAAAGGGGGAGGAAAGGGAGAGGATAGTGGGAGAAGGCAAACCTGTTTGTCAGACTTTTAAGAACTTGAGAAAACTTCCTAAATACCTACACCTGAGTTTATATACAAACAGACCAAAACCTCATATGCCGTCATTTTGAGTGAGATAATAAAATGGCAGTGGAAATTACTTATTGCTAATAGTTTGAACTATAAATTACTTTATTGATGATAAAACCTGTATTTTACAAGTTTGATTAAAATAAGTTGCACATTTAATGGTTTTATGTAAGTGCTAGTTCTTGCAACTTTTCAAGTAGTTTTTTATCCTTGTATATGTTTCCAATATACATCTGTTAAAAATTTATGTATTAAAACATTTTCAGCTTTCATACAGATAATTTTGTAATGCTGAAATATTAAGTTGCATAAGATGCAAATACACACTCATTTTGTATAGCTCTAAATGTATATTTAAACTAAAAGAGATGGAATTTTCAGTTTCCAGTCAAATGAAACAGACTTATCACTAATTCAGCATACTTTATGTATGGTTTGTTGTATCTTGTTTGTAAATGAATACTTCATATGTGAAATTTTATTTGAAAATAGACTCTATTAGTTGTGATGAGGATTGATCGTAGAATTTTGCCTCCCCAAATGTTAATACAAATCACCCTTAAGTCATAAATGTAAAAGGAAATATCTAATGCATGTGAGCAAAATAGAAAATACCTGCAGACAGCTATCACTAAAAGTAATCTCAGTTGATCAGATTGTATTTGTAGAGGGCATAATTATAGTGAAAAAGGTGGTTTGTTTCTTTCTTCATTTGCAGTTAAAAATAAAATTAGTTTCAATATCCAAGGTTTATTTGATACACATTATCTAACTGAGGTTTTTGCTTGCTTCAGTTAATCCCTCTTCATGTTGTACCCTGGAGAATGAACTTGGCAATGTTGACAGTGGTTATAAATAAATAGATAGCAAATAGTCTTTTGTTTGTAACAGAATATTTTAATAGAATATTTTAACAGGAGTGATAACCAAATTTGTTGAGAGAGGAAGGATTTGAGAGAAATATGTTTGTGCATATGTATCGGTCAAATGTTTGAAGGCAGTTACCATTTTTTCTTGTTATAGTTGCTACTGTGTGAAAAAAAATCTGTGATTTAGAAATAGAAAACATAACTGTCAGTTAATGAACACAAAAAGAGAAATAGAACCAGGTATATTTACTTCATATCTCCTTGTAGTCCCTGCATTCTTTTCTTCGTGTTTTTTCTTCTATTTGAGTGATGTTTGAAGATGTTTATATTGAAATTAGCCTTCTCCTTCTGATATTTCTTCATTTCAGCAGCAGGTGATTTAATTCAGTTTCCCCCCTAAATTTTGCAGGCACTAATCCATGGACTAAACAGACATTACTATTCCATCACCATCAACTACAGGAAGAATGAGCTAGAGCAGAAGGTAAATGTTTCAGCTTTAATTCAGAGTACCACAAACATCATACAAACGATTTAAAATTTGTGGCAATATTCTGATTTCAACAGCTGTTTCTTTCAGTAATTGTTTCAACTCTCCTGGAATAGGTGACTTCTCTTCCAGAAAGCACTTGAATGTATAGTCATAGTGATTAAACTTTCCAAAACCATGTCATTTCTAATGATCTTATGAGTAGTTTGACAACATTTTTGTCCACCTTATGGAAAGTTGTTATGCTGTTCTCTGTACCTAATTTTGTACAGAGTTTCAAGTTTTCAGTGATTAAGCTGAAAGACATACTAGCTGCCTTCAGTTTTCACAGGCTGGAATTCCTGAAGCTAGGAGAATTTTTAACTGTGTTTTCCAAAATGGAATGTATAACCAAGGGATGTTGGGTTTCTATTTGCTGTAATACCTTTGTATTACTTTTGTAATACCTTTGACAGAAGGTATGTCCAGTTGGTATGATTGGAACTCCCCAAGACGTCACTGAATACCAGAAAGTAGTGATGTCCTGCATTTACAGAAGAAATATTATGGAGTTACTGACAGCTAATGTTTTTTGTTATTTTTGCATCAAACTTCTTCAGGTTACATGCAAAATCTAGCCTGCAAGTTTCAACCAGGAAAACAGAAAGGAAGGACAAAAGCTTACTTATCATCTACAGAAGTTAATTCTTGAAAAGCCAGATTCTGTCCACTGTGTATGTTCTCTGATATGTCTATGCATTTTCATGGCCTTATTAGGGTTATAAATTAATCTCAAAGCTTATGATGAAATGGTCAGAATAGTTTTTTCACAGAATACAGGCTTTCTGAGTTACAAGTAATAAGGAAAAAAAAAAACCAGTTTCAAATAGTGGAGGAATATCTGTGCAAATTAAAGAGTTGGAAAGAACCATTTTTAGTGCAGTATCAGACTTCCAAGACCTTAGTGTTACTGAAAAGAGTAACTGATTGAACAAAACCAACTCTCCCAGGAAATGTCCGTGAGGCTTCCAGGGGGTTATTGTTTCCAGTCAAATGCAACAATTTGCCAAATCCAGTCTTGTCTGAAGTTCCAAATGTGTATTTCCATCAATGGCTTTACATAAGTGAGTTACTACCTTTGCAAGTAGGAGAATAATCTTGACCAAGTTAGGAAGACTTTAATCTGTGAGGCAGCAACTCTCTCTCACATCTTTCGGGAGGCAGCTTCATACATATCTCAAACCCCCCCTTGTGATGGTGGTGATCTGTTATCTCCATCTGTAGTAAGAAGAGTACATGCTTCATGTATTAGATTAGGAGCTCATCACACCAAACCTTAATTTTAAAATCAAGATAGCCTAGCTAAACTGTCCATATGCAGTTTGCCTACGACTCCTTCTGTCAGTAGCTAAGATCTTGCTAACACAAATTTTGACACAAACTTTCAACTCAGTTCACATGTTCCATAGCCAGGTTGCTTTGGAAGCCCTTCATAGGATGAAACAGGTACTTTTATTCAGGTGGTAGCAATTACAGGGATTACCAGTCCTCAGAAATATCTAGTAAATGTTCATAAATTGAAGGCAAGCTGAAACTGTTTGCTGAAAGGGTCCTCCCTACAGTCATCAAGTGTGCAGGGGATCCACAAAATAGACTTCCTTTATTCGTGAAAATAAAGAAATTGCTATTGTAGCTATTCCTTTGCTCTTTCAAGATGACATGAAAGTGTCAAGTAAAACCTTTCAAATATTTGCAATAGTGCCTGCATTTATCACCATCAAATCTCTGTACATTTTATCTTACAGTTTTTATGCTTGTTTATTCTGTATAAGGCAAAGAGACAGAAGTCATGCTTTGGTCACTTTCAAAGTTTATTTTATCATAACTGTCAGTTGCCTGCATACAGATCAGATAATCAGTGAAGCCTGTGTAACTACTTTATGACTTTAATCCAAGCATTAAAATATTTTTCAACTTTGTCAGAGGCCAAAAGCTTCAACTATTCCTCATATGGAAGCTAAAGTATTCAGTTTTCTCTTAGCCCTGCTACAAGGCAATTGTGCATTCTCAACCTTCAGCAAAAGTAACAAACCACCAAAACCAAATCTATGTATTCCTGTCAAAGTAAATGTGACCCATGTTTTCGTTCTTAGGATTCAAGTAGTTCAATCTTTAAAAAGTATGCAAATCTATCTTCTACTCAAGCAGAATAGTTCATCATTGTATTTCCTCTATTTAAACACTGACATTGTAAGATCAATTTTTTTTTTATATTCTTCTTACTGTAAGTCGGTTGCCTGTCAAAGGGATCTTCATAGTATTCTGAAAGTATTGCATGGTGAATGCTCTAAAGAGGTTTTGTCTTGCAGATGCTGCTAAATTTGCATAAGAAGAGTTGGATGGAAGGTTTGACACTTCAGGACTACAGTGAACATTGCAAACTCAATGAAACAGTAGTGAAGGAGATGTTAGAATTAGCTAAGAATTATAACAAGGTATTCATATCCCATAATGATAGTATAAGTGTAGCTGTGTTTATGAAGTGAAGAAATTAGTTGCTTAATTTCAGAAGGAATTGATTATCACAAGCTTTGTTCAGACTGACTGTAGTTCGTACTAATCAGCTACGTATGGTTTCTGTGTGAAGTTGCCAGATTAGCTCCTCAGGCACTGCCACCAGACTTTTTGCCCTAAACTTTTGTCAAAGTGTTTAGTTGCATGCTTTGCTTTGAAATGTGAGTAATCATACCAATTTTGTGTTTTTACTTAGTGACAAGAATATAAGATTTCTGTAGATCAAAATGAGCAGTTAGTCAAATTTTTCAATCCTTCTGTCAAGGACTGTTTGATCACTGTGGCAGAGTAAAGGTTATCTATCTGTATCAGTCTAGGAGATAGGCTGTAAGTATTTAGAACCCATTCCAGAGCCCAATTCAATATTCTGTTTAGATAAGAAATCTATTATTGGTGTTGTAAGAGGAATCACAGGTGCTTGTACTGTTTTAATATTGACACACTTAGAAATATTTCTTAGAAATACTAGATCTCAGCAAGCATTCTATGAGTAGTAATCATGTCAGTATTTCTTAACAAGTGTTATTTTTTTTTTACTCATAGAAGTCCTTAAAACCAAAATTCAATATTACATTCACTCGTTAAGTTAATGGATGAACTTTATGAAGACACTGTATTTGAAGGCAGCATAACAGTATCAAAATATATTAAAATAAATTACTTTAAACAGTACAAAAATTTATTGAGATCAAATCTCCAGTAGTTGAAACAGTACAGAAAATGCTGGGTTTGGTTCTGGTTTACTATTTTAACCATTTTCAACTATCTTTAACTATTGATACTGCTCATTTAAGATTTTTACTTAATAACATTTTGGTGAATATCTGACAATAAAACCATTCATAAGTATTTGCCTTGATCGTTTGCACTAACACTCAGTAATTAAAACCACGTCTGCTGAAAAGCTGAAGTACCTTTCCTTTTGACTTTCTGAAATGTGTTGCTGTTTGATTTTTTTTCTTTTTTTTAAGGAACAGAATTGTATTTTGAGAATCTGTGGCTTGGGGGAAAAGTAAATGAAATCTGAAACACTGACCTTTTCTGTGTTTCTTTCACAGGCTGTTGAAGAAGAAGATAAGATGACACCTGAACAGCTGGCAATAAAAAATGTTGGCAAGCAGGTGAGGTGTGATGAATTAGAGTGAGGTGGAATGATATGCTTCGTTCATTCTAAATACTAATTTTTTACATGTGCGGAGGTGATTTTAGTTCTACGTGCATGATTTTCTCAATGCTTCAAATAATAAATTTATTTTTGTTGGAGGTTGTGCAAGGAACGGGGCCTTTGACTATAGGTAATTGGCAGAATATCTGCAAGCCGTGTTCTATATGTGTTTTTATTGTATGCTGAGGAACAGTGTTGAAATTTAGTAGTTTTCCCTTTTCCTTCTTCATTTGTTTTAACTCCTTCTAAGAGACATAAAGATATCCAAGTCTGTGTCAGAGAGACCCAAAGTGTGGAGACACTTAAAAAATGGTGATCGTGGAAACAGAGGTGAAAGGGGGTGTGTTTGTACATTATCATGTACATTATGATGTAAAGAGCCAGCTCACCCCTGTCTTCAGTTCCTGACCACACTGTCAGTGCTTAGCTCTCAGACACACTTGGCAGGTAGGTTGAGTTCCACTGTATTGGTGTTTGAGGAAAACTGTTTAGAACCACAGCTGAAACTGAAAATACCCACTCAATTCATTCCATCCCTTTCAATGTTAGGATATAATGTCTTTTTAAAGACTCAACAAAAAACTATTTCTACATTTGATTTCAACATAAAGGTTGAGGAAATGTGCTCTTGTGAGAAGGAGGAGAGCAAAGCAAATCTGTAAGAGCTTGTGTTCAAGAAGAGCAGTGGAAACAAGAAATAGCTTTTAAAATATCTAGTGTGTCCTTAAAGAACCAGTACTTACTGTATTGCTAGTAGCAGTAGAAGACTTTAAAAGATTCTGGATTGCTCTTATGTGTCAGCTTCTAGCAGCAATGTCATAACACATCTGCACTATTGTTCAGTCACTCATGTATTTCTGTAGCATTCAGAACAATGGAGTTTATGCACACCTACACATACATAAATATATACATACAAAATATGTAAGAAGGGTTGTATTTTAAGGGTTATGATGTCATCTCAAATAGAACTTGAGCTTCACTAGTTGTTACGCATACGTTAAAAAACCTCTATTTTGATGCAGTTCTTCAAAAAGAAAATACTTTTTTTCCTGATAAAATTTTTAAGTTTTCTTTAAATTAAAAAAAGGGGTTCTGTGAAGTAATTTTCAAGCGGGGTTTTTTATGCAACTTAGATAAAAAGCTTTGTAAACAAGCAGCCACTCACAGTAGGGATATTATGTTATTAGGTGTATAATTTGTTAGGAACAGAAAGAATATTGGAGAACTGTCTGATCTTTGAAAAGGAGGTATTTAAGAAGGGCAGCATACACAGATTCAGTTGCACTCTTCTATATAAATTTAGTTGGGTTCATAACATTTTGACATAATTCCATCTTTTAAAGGAGTTACAATTCCCATGCATGATGGTCTTCCATATTTTAATTTCTTTACACACAAGAATTACTACAATAATGCTATAATAAAGTTTAGACATCCTTTTGAGGTGTGCCTGATATTTTTGCAGTATTTGGGGATTACTTATTTCATATCAGTGGTGAGAAAGTGCTGCATGGGTATGATTTTCAACCAGAAATAATCTTATTGTTGCATGCAGATGCCCACAAATGCCTACATCAATTGAGTAATAGTGTGTAAAAATATGTATTTTCAGAAAACTGCTCAGGCTTAACATTCAATTCCTAAGAGCATTTGAACAGAGCATTGTTCATGTTTCATGCTTTTATGGGTATAGATACACTAATTTTCTTGCAGTCAACACAACTGTTCAAAGACTCTGTTAGATGATGCTTGAGTCTTTGCAGGATTACAACACACATTTGTGCAAAGATCTGAAAACAAATTGCAGTGTACCAGAACTAAGATTAAAATATTGGCCTTAGTGAGATGTATAGTAAAATTCACATGTTGTGTGTTGTCCTTAAAACTAACTCACAGCTGCCACAGTTACTCTTGATATGCTGGATAGAAATTTACTTCCTAAACCTATTCTCAACTGTTAGTATGAATTAATAACATTTTGTTCATGGAAATTCAGTCATTTGCTAGGTCTTCCTAGAATGAAAAATTTAGGAGCGTTACTGGCCTGTGTTCATTAACTCACAGACATCTTAAATAGACTTGAAGTAAATTAAATCTTTGAGATGTATGTCAGTCATTCCTCTCATGGCATCCTTTGTATTTCAGGACCCTAAACGTCATTTAGAAGAGCATGTGGATGTGCTGATGACCTCAAACATTGTCCAGTGTTTAGCTGCTATGTTGGATACAGTTGTATTTAAATAACTGATTTACCATTTGTGATACTTTCTGTGTATATTTGTTTATTGTTTCTAATACAAAACAGAGACTGTTGAGGATCTATTTGATTAAATGGAGACATCTGACTTCATTTGCAATGTAAGTGCAGCACTATAACACCTCTCAGTCTCTAATTGTGCATTTGCTTCAGTTTCTTTATGTCAGGGTCCTCACAGATTCCAAAGCATTCAAGAACACAATGTGGGAAAAAATTGACATGTTNGGGGGTGGGGGGGGGCGGGAATCAGTAGTACATATATATTTTGATTGTTGCAACATAATAAAAATACATTTACAAATCTGTCTTAATTTCTGGACAGTGTTTTTTGAGAAAGGACAGTGGGAATTTGAAAAAGTGTTAGTAAACATTTGTTTCTCCCCACTGTAAAACTATTGAGATACTAAATGCTTGGAAAGCAAAAATTCTCTACTGGAATTTGGCTCCCATTGATTACCAGTTACTCTCATGGAGATTAAAACAAAAAAATCATAGTGCTGAATTCTGAGGATGTACAAAACCAAAAATGCTGAAAATTCCTCTGTCAGTTCCCTTTCAATATTATTCAAACCGTAGTATCTACAGAAGACAACTGACCTTAAGGAAATTAATTCAGTTGCTGATAACTGAATCACAGAACTCTCACAAGTGGTGTCATAAATAGCAGTATTCTGAGAATAAACATTAAAGTGACAGAGGCTGTTCTAGGTTACATGAACCCACCCTCCTGTGGGAGAACATACATGAGATGTCCATATATATAAATATATGGAAAGAGTCCCAACTAGAATATGACCTTTAAAACCATTTCTGCTGACTGGAGAGGGAAACACTTGCAGGAGGGGCAGGTGGTTTGCTTGGTTTGAAGCAGGCAAAGCCAAATATCTGGATTTGGGGAGTGACTCTGGGTTTTGGGCAGGGACTGATTGGAATTTTTCGTTAGGGTTCTTTTTTTCAAGTGTTGGATGTTGCTTAGGCTGATTTGATTATTTTGTCTGCGCAGAAGTTTTCTTCTTCTCTTTACTGTTGGTTTGGGGTTTTTTTTAATAAACAGCAACAGTAGTGGCAGGCAAATATTTCAAAACTATCTGCATGTTTTGTTGAAGACAATTTTTTAAAAATTGACTTCTTATTTGCATACTAAGGAAATAGCCCATAAAATTGTCTTATTTTCTGGCTTATGCCCACATTTACTTACACTTTACCATTCAAAGATTTTTCTTTTGTTTGAAATTTCTTATTGAGGCCTTTTAATTTACTATTTTAGACTAACTCTCTCTCAAAGTATATTTAGCGTGCACTTACTTCAGAGGGAAACATGCAGATTTTTGCAGCTGCCCTCCTTATGGCCTTCCCTCTGCCCCCACAGTAGGCAGTGGAATATCAGACTGGGAAAATGGAGACATACCAAACCACATTTGCCTGCGTGTAGTTAAATGGAAGTTCTTTCTGGAGATTCCCACTGCAAAGCTGCGGGTGGTTGAGGAGGGCTGCATTCAGGCCTCACCCTTGCTGGATGCGCACACCCCGGGGTGAGATGGGGCAGGAGCTGATTTAGGGACCTGCCCTGGGGCTCGTGTGCCAGGGGTGCTCTGCATCCCTGCCGCTCTCTACTCCCACACACACGTGTAACACCACGAGGGAGACAGAGTTTGGCAGGTCGTGGGTAACATGGCACTGCAGAACAGGAGAGGAGCTAGCGCAGTGCTGCAGTGTATACATGCGTGAGAGGCTGGTGTAAGCAGGGAGACAAACCAGTGAGTCTTACATATTCTAAATTAATTTTGACAAATGTACATCTTGCAGAGGGTAGCTGAAGGGAGTCTGTTGGAGACGCAGATCTCCCGTAGTATAAGCTTGTGCTGTGGTACCCTGCTTTCTATTCACTCCTCAGTTTAACTTGGAGACACAATTTTCCATTTACCAAGATGTTACATGAATAATAAAAAGGCAGGTCTTTGGGGCATCCTTCCTTATTTTGTCCAGTGCTTTAGGAGCTGCACAGAGGATTTGGAAGAATTGTGCCTATGCCGTAAACCTGAAAAGCAGCAGCCCATATATGATGTTGGAGGAAAAAAGAGATTTTCAAGCAGGCGCCTTGTGAGCCTCCAGCCGCAGTGGAGCAGACCTTCATTAGCAGCGTGACCCCTTGTCACCTGTCAGCGCGAAGGACGGGCATATTGTATTAGCAAACCTCGCTCCATTCTATGACGATTCTGTAACACCACCTGCCATTGCATATCCCCCCTATTATACCAGTTTAGGAGTTGTGCACTGAAGATTTTTGGCATATATTAGCACTTCCATGTGATTGGCAGTATACCACTGAATTCATTGCAGCTCCGCATCTATATGGCTGTAGCTCTGTAATTCAGGGCAGCGTTTCTGAGGGTTTATCTGCATTTCAGTCCATCTCCTGCCTATATAAGTCCATTACCGTTCTGTTGTTGCAAACAGGGAAAGGGAGGGGTGAGCACTGGTGAAACAAGTGTCAGAAACATTAGTTAAAACTGGTAATAATGAAACCGTTTTCTTAACACTGAAAGAAGGTGGTGTATGGAAAGTTGCATGCGCTGAACCACTCGAGTAGAACAGTGAACTGCTTGCTTTTTGCTTCGTAAATTGTCTTATTAGAATAATTTCCTTGCAGAGAGTGTTCATGTCGGCATCTATGAAACACCAAATAACCGAAGTAGCTCACGGTTAAGCAACAGAAAAATAAATGGCCATGGGATTTGAGAGCATTGAAATGCACATTCTGACAAGTCATCCTGGTTCTAGTCTTCTCTGGATTTGAGTTTGCAAAGTTTCAGTCTGGCTTCAGGCAGTTACGCGGTGGTTCGGTTTTATTATGTGATGGTTCAGGCTGCATTATCTGTCAGTGAAATTTGAACCCGGCTGCTGATGTCACCTGGGAAGAGATGTGGTCTGTAAAATGCCTGAAGTCCAAACCACTAAGGGGACAACACTAAGAAAAATGGAACAGGAGAGCTCCTGCACGGTCAAAAAAACCCCAAACCCACAAAAAACCGAGAAACAAACCCCGTGCTTTTAAACTCTCAGGCAGGCTTCCCTAGGAAGAGAAATAGAGACTGGTGCTTGGCAAAGGCGGGGTGGCGAGCGGGCCCCCTGAACTCTTCAGGCGCATCTTTGCGCCTTGGAGGGTCCCGCTTTCAATAGCCCGAGGCTCAGCCGGGCACAGCGCGGGACCCGCCGGCCGGTCCCTCCGGTCACTGGGAGTCCCCGCAGCCCCCGCCCGCCTGGGAGCGCAGCCCCGGCCGCGGCTCCCGCGGAGACCCCCCTGGGCAGAGGGTGCCGGCGGCTCCTGCCGCAGCACCAGCATGGTTTGGGTTCCTCAGCTCCGACCGGCCCCGCGGGCGGGGCGGGCCGCGGCCCCTGGCAAGGGTGCTGCCAGAAATCTGCCCCTGCGAGAGCTGCCCGCGGGACTGAGTCACTGAGGGAAAGCAGGCACCGAGAGGAAAGAAATCCGGAGACGGTGGGGAGATGGACGCCTTCCACGCTGTTTTGCTGATAATCTCCGGCATTACGGCTCCCAGATAAAATATTTATTTACTAAAGAACCCGTAAACATCGCGGCAAATACATTAAGGCACTTCGGCTGCGGGGCTTATGATTATTTCAGAAGTTAAAAGAGATGATACGCGGCCACTGTCAAAGGGGACGGAGGGTGTATTTTCCCTCGCGAAACAGGCACGGGTGGGAAGGGTGGGGGCGATGCGCCGGGGATCGCTCAGAAGAGCTGGGGGAGAGGGACTGCGCCCCGCTGGGGACAAACCGCGGGGGTGAGCTGAGGGCAGCGGCTGCCGAGCCCCGCGCTCCCCTCGCAATCCATCCCCAAAGCGCCCAGGACCCGCTCTTCTCCCTGGCGCACAAAGGGGGGGTACACGCGCGCAATATTTGGGGAATCGCAGGGTTCGGATTTATTTTCCTGCCGTAGTCAAAAAAAAACCAAAAAAAAAAAGCTAGAAAGGTCACATAATAATGAGCTCTCACAGCAAACACACTCTTCCCTTCCCCCTTTCCCTTCCTTCTATCTCACAATAAAATCATCTCCTTCAATTTGCCATGATCGTCGCGACCAGGAGCCAGGTGATTATCCTAATTAATGTCTATCTAATTAAATTACTGTCAGCGGTTAACCAATGGCAGAAGCCGTTTCATCCTCTCCACAAGCAGCAAGATCAAAAGTGAGTCTTTCCTGATTGCTGCATAGTGTCAATTGGCCAATCTCTTCTCCCTGGGAAGGGAGGAAAAAAAAAAAAAA
>VXAX01006691.1:266491-442522 GCA_013399835.1 Leptocoma aspasia | reverse complement strand
GAGGCAGGCAGGCAGGCTGAGCCGCGGCCGCCGCCTCCCCGCCCCGCTCCCCGCCCGGCCCGGTCCGGCGGCGCCCCGGGGGCGCGGGGGGCACTGCCGCACCGAAACCCACTGATCAGTAGGATGCTTAGACTCTCAAACCGTACAGCGCTTCCTTCCTTTTACCACGGATGGATTCTAGGGGAAACAGTAATAGTGGGGAAAACAGCCTGTGAAATGCCTGTACATAGTATTTATTTTATTGTAACAGATCAACTTTTCTTTGGTTCAGTTTATTTATTTGTTTGGATTTTTTTTTTGTTTCGTTTTCATTGTTAAGTCACAAAACTTAGATCCTGTTTAAATTTCTTTACCCCATTCCCCGCTCTTTGCTCCCTCTTCCTCGTGCCCCTCCCCAGGTAAACACTCTTCCTAAACGCCTCTGGAAATGTCAGTGGTCCATAGCTGTAGCAGCGGGTAATGGGTTTCTCACTTTCTCTCCAACTCCTCGCATGAAATAATTACGTGGTGCCCTGGCCTAACACAGCTAAGGAATAGCTCAGCTTTCCCTTCAAAAGAACAGAAGTACGTCTCATAGGAAAGTCGATTAAAGGAGCATAACGCCTTCCAGAACCAAAATTAACCGCCTCGTATTTTTTCTTTGAAAGAAATAGCTCGAGATCAGCAATATTACTATTTTTGTGGAATCCCCTTCCCCTGCCCCCAAGTGCCAAATCCATTACTGGTCCCCGCAGGTGCCAAATATGCTAACAAACTATTTTCAAATTTCTTTGCAGTTCCCCCCTCTTTCTTTATATTGCTGTAAATCTTTGTAATGAATAATCTTAAAAAAAAAAAAAAAGAAAAAAGATATAGACGACTGAATTGTTGGTAACCATAGTGTAGTCCAGTGAAGATGAGTTGTGAGTTGTATATTTTACTGCATTTAGTTTTGGAATTGACTTTTTCATAAAGTAGCTAACCGAGATCTGACTTCCTGGGGAATCAAATGCACATCGAAAGTGAGTGATCATTCTTGTAAACCTCTTATTATACTATTGAAGGAGAAGTAATATCCCTCCAGGACTCCCTCCCCGGTGAAGCAGAATAATAAGTCTTCGAATTTTGAGTAGCAAATCTATACAATTAACGCATTTTTATATGGAAGAAGAAAAAAAAACAATTACGAACTGAAATATGCATCGGGCTAAATATTCAGTCTAGATTACACTCGACGGGGAAATTTCCTAATAGAAATTCAGGGTCATAAACGTGTGTATATTTTTGACTCTTCTGTAAATCGAATGTTGTGATTTTTATATTTGTTCTGTTACGTCTGTGGAACTGAATAATTTATACCAGTACATGCTCCATTGAGAAATGTTTCGGTTTTTGCCCGTTTGTATCGTCTGTGTATAACAAGTAAAATAAACCTGGCAAAACGTTAACGTCGTGTTGGAAAAAGCACTTCGCCGATTTGCAAGTAAGGGATCGGGTGGGACCACGGGGCTGGCGGACTGGTCCGCTCTCGGCCCGCCGCCAGGCTCCGGAGCGGGAGTCCCGCCGCTCTCCCTGACCGAGCTGGTCCACTTGTCCCGCGTGTGTCCTTTTTTGCGGGGGTGGAAGAGCGTAGGGGACAGTGCTTATACCGCGTGGCCAAGCGTGGAGGTTTGCAGTCGGTGAAAGAGGGAGATGAAACCCCGTCGGTTTTCAGAGGTTTATAATTATCCCTGTGTTTGACGCTTAAAAACCCTGACAGCACTTTGCAGGCGGGAGAGGTGCCTGGCGCGGGGCGGGGGGTGCCATCGCCGGCGGAGCAGAGGCGAGGGACGCAACGCCGCCCGCCTGCAGCCTCCCCTCTCCTTCCCAGGGCGGGGGCTGCCCTGGCGGAGCCCCACAGTGGCCCCAAGGCGGGCGGCCTTCCGGGGGAGCAGCTGGCCCTATGCGCGGGAGCGGAGCCCCCACTCCTGCAGCGCTCCCTCTCCCTCTGCGACCTTCCCGGGACTCTGCCCCCTTTAGAGACAACCACCTGTGGGCTTTAGGACGGGCGCCGGCCCGCACCTGCGTGGACCGAGTCCGCAGGGGCCGAGCGGTAACAGGCCGGGTTTAGTCTTGATTCCGCGGTGGGGTAAGCGCGGTGTGGAGCCGTCAGAGGTACTCTGTCCTGCCGCGGTATTGACGGGGAGCACCTGAGCACCACAATTGCGTTCCGCCCCCTCCACCCCCGCCAAGGTGCGGGCCCGAGAGGGGCCCTGCGCGCCCAGCGCCTCCGCCGCCCTCCTGGGGCCGCCGACCTGTGCCGGCTGCGGGGAGCGGTGCCCGCCCCGCGGTGCCGTCGGGCTCAAGGCCCTGTCCTGGGACCCCACCCGGGTGGGCCAGTGCCCCCCAGGACCGCCCCTGGGAGAAGCGCGGGCGGTGCGCGCCTTTCCCCAGCCGCCTCTTCCCCAGCGGCGGGGGCCGGGGCGCCGCACGCGTCCCCCCGCGCAGCGCCCGCACCTCTCCGCCTCCGGCGGGCCTCAGCTGCCCCCTCAGCGGCGCCGTGAGGGGCTGTCCCGGCGCCCTCCCCGGGGCTTCCCGCACCCTAAATAACCCATGGCATGTTCCCGAGCCCCCTTCCCCGCTCTCGGCCAGCAAAAGCCGCCCCTTCTCCCCACGCCGCTGCCAGTCCCGCTGCGCTGCCCCCCGAGAGGGCAAAGGCAGCAGCCCCAGGCACCGCGGCGCTCCCCGCCCGTTTCCCCTCTGCCGCCGCCGTGCCGGGGCTGCTGCCCGCCGGGCGGTCACCCCGGGCAGACCGCTCCTCAGGGAGGTTCCGCCAGGTTTTTTTTAGCGGGGGTTATCCAGCGGGTCTGGAATAAATACGTAACGTGTGACAGGTCTGAACAAAATTCTTCCCTGTGCGTGAGTGGCTGATGTTATTCCATAACTATTTCGACAGGATAATTCCATAACTATTTGTGCAAGAGACTGGGAGAGAAAAGGGCTGCAGAAGTTAAACAGGCTATTTCCCGTCGGTAGGTCACTTTATTACTATTATAATTTTTTAGAATAATATTTTTAGAAGTGCACCTGTATATATGCTAAACATACGTTTATCAACCTGTTAAATTGTTTGCATTCACTGAGGAGCAAATGTGTGGGTTTTGACCTGGTGTGTTTAAATTGAAGCGTGTACAGTTTAGTTGAAGCAAACCCCCGTGTATGAATTTGTTAGAACAGCAATTAATTGCACGAATTTTACGTGTAGTTTGTATTATTATTCTAGGCATGTTGAATGGGTTTTAATTTAGTTATTGTGTAAAATAATCTATTCAATTGCCCTTCCTTTATTTAATATCACACAAAATCAAGCTTCAATCTGTAGAAAGTAATTCAAAGTTCCTATTGGTAATACTTTCTATGATGTTTCACATTAATACTATATCAAATGTAATACAGTGATTTACGCTCTACAGATTTTGCACGAGTACGCTATGCATATTTGATGACACATTGCATATTTTAACAAGGTTTTTAATGACTGATTGAAATGTTTGCTAAGATATTTTTTAAGAGCTGGAGGAGAAATGGTTGTGGAAAATGTGTGTAATAGAATAGTGATAAGGATGGGAGGGTTTTGATTGACAGTATGAGGAAGCAGATGGATGACTAGGTAGGTCAGAGGTAAAGATGCCTTTGACAGCTTTTTAAGTTCCTTTGGCCATTTTGGTCCAATGAATCATGCAAAACATGTGTACATTACCAAACTGATGTCTCTGCATCGTTTACTGTTGGAATCCTCATCTTTTCAAACCCACCCTAACCTTCTTTCATCACCACTTGACGTGCTATGTCTAAACTAGATTGCAAGATCCTAAGAAGGCAAGAATCTGTCTTGTATTACTTGTCAGCATAAAAAAAAAAAAAAAGAAAAAAAGAGAAAAAATTAGAGAAAAAAATCATGTAAACCTATGGAGCTAGAAGAACAACTGCGACAGATTGGCAGAATAGGCGTAAGGTGGGACACGTTCTTCTTAATTTTCACTGTCTGGTCATCACTCCCCTCCCCTAGGTAGTGCTCAAGGGAGATGTGGTGAACAATGATTTTTCTTTTTTTATTCCCCCAAATGGCATAATCTGAATTTTCATAAGTCTGATAAGAGACCTAATTGCATAATTTCCCTTTTAACACTATGCACTGAGTGCTGTTGCTATAGTTAAAATGGTTTTCATTGCAGTCTGTTTTTTCAGGTGCTTTGCATGTCCCTCACAAATTACTTTGTCAACTGGAAATGCTCTGATTTTTCCCTGTAAAAAGGTTACTGTTTTTGGAAATCTTATTTAAATTGCATAGGACAATTTAAAAACCTCTGTGATACAAAAAAAGAATGTGTGTGTATTAAGAAAAGCAGAAAGAAAGGATTTTGCATGAAAGTACACTTTCCAGGTACTTTCTGTGCAGAATGGATGCAAGTTTTCATTCCAAGTATTAAAACTTGTAATAAATGTGGTTTTCAGTAGGGAATGTGTCACTTGCTAAGATACGGGGGCAAAGTCAAAGAAAAAAATATTGAAACAGCAGAGTGATAAGTAGAGGGAAGGCAGCAGACTGTTTGCATTCAGTACCCAGCTCCTTCCAGATAATATATTTGTGGTAGGTCTAGAGAACCACACAGCTTACTGGTAACATTTCATGCTTTTATCAGAATGCGTATTAATCTGGAAATACAAAGAAAAGCATCGCTTATTTCAGAGCATGGTCCCTTGTTTTTGAAAAAGTATGGTATTGTTTCTGAAAAAGCCAGTTATTGTTTGAAATATATATATTTAACTCGTAAATTTTTGAGCATATGTAATATTTTACTTCTTGGATGTAGAATAATTATGAGTCCATTAGAATCCAAGGCTGCCATTGCTGGTTAGATGTAACTTTTGACCTTATAAAATCTATTACACAGTAAAACCTGTGATGTTTTATTCATGCTATCATTGTGATCTGTCATAGTTGGAGTGTTTCTAATTCTAAGGAGCTGATATGAGTATGAATGATCTTCTTGGTCTTAAGATGATTTTTTAGGCCAATTTCTTTTTTTTGAAAACAAAGGCAAAAAGGATGAAAAACTTCATATACTTCTGTGTAAAACTGTCTATACTATTACACGGATATTAAGCTTTAAATAAGAAACAGCTGGTAATGACTTTGAATCCATTTTAAGAGACATTTTAGGTAAAATGTTGATAGCTTGTAAATGTGTATTTCTGCCTTAGTCTCTGATCGTGCATACAAGTTCACATGTGTGAACAACGTAAAGTAAGAGGTCAGTCCTACAAAGACTATTCACTTGTCTAAAAATTCACAGACATAAATGTTTTCAGGATCAAGGCCTTTTTCAATAATTGTGATAGTCGTGTACCTTGAAGTGACTGACTGATTTAGGATACACTTAATAATTTGATTTTTTTTTAAATATAGCAGAAACATTGATGAGTTACCAAAGCACATCATCCAAGCTCCCACTTCAGTCATTTGAAATATAATTTTTTGGCTTGTTTGGGTAATTTTTTTTTAAACTGATGGCACTGGCACATAAATTAAATTTTCTAAAAGTCACGTCAATTTCTGTGGGCCATGTTATGGAATTCAGTTTTGTAAGTAAGCTTCTTTCTTTAGCCATATTTAGTTACACTTTGGCTGCTTTTGTTTATCCAGAAAGCAGATAGTGGTCTGGGACTGAAGGGTGAAAGAGCAACACGGATATTTTGAGTTGAGAGAAATGTTATGTTGCTGAAAGGTGTCCTAGTTTAGATGAAGACACCCACCCACCCACTAAGAATTAAACTGAAATCATAAATGTAAGCTAAAGAGTGTATTTTATGATTGATCAACACCCTGATTAAAGGGTTATTTCCCTTTGTGGAAATGTTTGCTGTCACATTTTTGACCTCCAACTCAAAATATCGGTGTTGCTCTCTCACCCTTCAGTCTCAGACCTCCTCCTGAAGACACTGCAGAAATATGGTGGCTGCTCTCTGGCCCTGAGGGAAGTTGTGGCTCATCCTGCATTGTCTGGGAAGTCCACTCGAGGGCCTGGCAGGAGCACCTCCTGTCCTGCCTCTTGCTCTGCGGCCAGTGCCTGCACATCACTAGCTGAGACCTGTGGTGCAGTGACACAGAGAAAGAGCTGCTCCTCACACTGCATCCCCTCGGCAAACCCTTGGGGCATCTCCCCTCTCCCCACATTCCCACTGTACTTCTAAAAGCATGAGGGGTTTATACATAGGTGTTACTTTAAGGTTTGTGTAAACTCTCTCCTGGAAACTCAATTTACACTTACATTAGGAGAAGGAACCTTTCCCTTCCATTAGACACACGATATTGAGGAACAGGTAAAAGGCTTTGCTTTCTATTGTCAGTTCCTGACTTTCCTATGAAACCTATCATGCATAAACGATGAGGGTAGGGACATTTTTCAAAAATCTCCAAGTGGTTTAGTCACCTGTGTTTAGAAATTATGAAAATCTCACTGAAAAATCTCCAGCGCTTATGGTTCTAAATGACTTTCACACTTTTTAGTTTTATTCTTGGGCACATCACTGAGCAGTTATTTGAGTTATGCATTGAGGATGGCATTTGTTGCAGAGTTAGGGTCAGAATAGCATGGATAAAATCCTCATCTGGTGTATAGTTATGTCATTTCATGGGCTTCAGTGGTTTACTGCTGCTTTGTATTGAAACAATTTGATTGTCTCCTCTTGTGGTTTAGATACTATCCAAAGCAGGTGCTGCTTGATGGAAAGAATAGGGCCAAGTACTAATTGATATACAAACTGTTATACAAATTTGTTTCTCCTGTGGTAAAATAATTATGAAAACATCAATGGATATCTTACTCTACTTACATTTTTGTTTTTCACTGTTTAGATTGTAAGAATAATTGAAGCTTCCTTTCTGCTTATTGTCAAGGTTGATTCCGATGATTTAATTGTCTTAATGATTGAATCAAAAGCAATTTGTTTTGTGTGTGTAATATAAGAACTTGCCCCCATTTGGGGGCAATATTTAGGCCAGCTATATTCTTTTAATATAAAAGTATTGCTCAGAAATTGAATAGAAAGGAGTTAACCAGGTATTTCAATTCTTCTTATAAGTGTTTAGTATTTTGTAATGCCCAAATTCTTTTCACCTTCTTTGAAGTGTTATCTAGCGTAGCTCATTTTTTCCTTTGTGTTAAATACTAAAAAACCCTCTGATGTTAACCCTCTGATGTATTGTATTTTTAAATATTTCAGTGTTTCAGTTGCTGTATTTCCATATACTGTTCACTTATAACTTCTTTGTCATCACTATATAAATAAAAATTATTTTTAAGTAGTTTTTTTTAAATTGCAAACAGATTCATTTGTATAAGCAGATGTAAACTAAAGTAATGTGAAATATAATGGCAGAAATAAAATATGGGCCTATAAAATTCATGTAATTTATTTTAATGCCATGTGCAGATAAGATTTCTTCAGGACTATATTGCCCCATAGACCATTTAGTCAGATGTAACCTAAAAGGCCAAACCCCAAAGCAGTCCATTACTGGTATATGTTTATTTTCCAAATACAATGTAACAGGAGAAACAACATAAATGATTGTCCTGTAACAGCGTGAAGTTTAGCACATATGTGCATATAAGTCTTTGTAGGATCAGGGCCCAAGTCTCTTCTGCTTTGGCAGTACTCTCTGTTGTGGGTTTTGGGGCGTTTTTTTCCTCCTGGTAATTAAAATGCAGTTCTGTCACTGCGGTCACATTTCCCAGCTACAGAGGGACAAGGGCAATGCCTGTGCTAAATACACAATGTGCTAAACAGTAGCTATATTTAATTTTGACTTTGTTTAAATATCTACAGTTGCCTCAGGATAAGGATCTAGGAGATTTCAAGTGTAGTTCTGTGTACTCAACCCTTTTCACGAGGGTTGTTTTGCTGTCAGCTCAGCTCCCTGAAGTCACTTGGATGGTGACGGTGCTATTGCATGGGAAAGGCTGCCAGGCTGGTGGGTGCAAGGGCAGGACAGCAGGAAGCTGGTGATCCCTTTCACAGGCAGGTAGGAGATGGGCTTATCTCTAACCCAAAACCTGCTCTCCGAGTTGTTCAGGATAATGCACGCGATCGCTGAATTCCCGGGTGGTGAAGCAGCAGAGCTCCAAGCTGATGCACATACAGGATATTGAGGAATGTACTAGTCCCCAGGCAGCCTCTGGTCTAGATCTACCCTGCTAGATCTCCAAAGCTTCCCAGGAGTTCCAGACCCTGCCTTTCCCTCCACCATCCGTTTCCTTAGTGGGGAGCACTTCACTGGCTCTTCTGTGGCTTGCTGTGTTTAGAACCAGAGGGTGCAGACGAGTGCTTTCTCCTGCAACTCCTTCTGTGGAAGATGCTTAAACCAGGAAAGCCTTGCTCAGGATTAGTGAAGAGGAGGAGATCCACGCAAGGCTGCTTTCTTTTGTACCCAAACTTCTAAATTTTCATTTACATATATTTTCGTGTGATTGTAAAGGGTTTACCTCATATAAAATATTTAACACGACATGTTTTACAAGAATCTACAATGTAAAACATTTTTAGCATATTTAGTTGTATAATCAGTGTCCATTTCTTGAGTTTTTTCTTCAGCAGCATGTCACAGGTGAAGTCCTATTTTTATGGGTGTTGCATTATAATTTATGGGGCCTCTGCTGATCTAACTTTGATTTGTAATAGCTTTTTGACTAAAAAAATTAGAATTTTAACACCATTTTCAAAAAGGTTACTGGCAAGAGGATATCTTAAAATAACCTACTTAAAATTTATTATTTTATAAAAGCGTTTGAACTTGTGAAAAATTGTCATCCACTCTGTAATTGCAAGAAAAGCGTGTCATGTTAAGCCAACGTAGAATTAATCTATAGGATTAAATATTGTCTCAAATAATATTATTTCGGAATGATAGAAGAACATTCTGTAACTATTATGCATATTTTTTGTGTTATACATATGCGCTGTTTCGCCTGAGAAACACTGAGGTTTATGTTTTTTGGTTTGGTTTTTTTTCCCATAGAAAAATAGTCAGCGTAATGCAGCTTTTTCTTCCATATTTTCCCCTATCTTGGACCTCTTATTATTCATCAGAGATTTAGAAGAAACTCAGCTAGTGTTTTTATTCCATGCCATAGTATTTTCCTTCCTTTTTACTTTGTGAAAGATTGGGTTGTTATTATTATATTTGCAATATCCTCTGCAAAGTTTAATCTTGTATTACAATGCCTGCAATGAGAAACCACAGCTAGTCTGAGACTGGGAATATTTTTCTTGAGTGTCTCCACCATCAGTCTATGGTGTGTGTATGTCAGTTTTACCGAAAGCTTGGATAGGGTATCAGCTGTCACTGAATCTTGTCTAGATTTATATTCTAGCTGTAAACCTCACAACTGTGTGAAGACTAGCCTCTGCAATCTAGGCGATGGAAATTCGAAATTCTTCCTCGCGGCTGTTACTAGTGGCTTTGTTTCTGACAGCTTCTAATTTTCTGTACATAATAAAATCAATTATTTTGCATGTATATGCTAAAGCTAGAGGCTGTTTTTTGACTGTGCATGCTACAATTAGTTATGTAAATAGCAGCATATGCTACAAGTTTTCAGTGCTCACCCTGTCTTTACAGAAGTGTTGGCTCAGGCTCTGCTTCGAAGTTAGTTGGCAGAGGTGTTTGGTTCTCCATGGCTCAGGCTTTGAAGACATTGCTTTCTTCGGCAGCTCCCTCTCATGTTTAGTGTTTCAGTCTATAGTACCTGTGTGTACACCAAAGCCAATGCATGCACAAGGGATTTTGGTAATCAGACTTTTAAACTTCCCCATATTTTTCTTAATTCATAATAGAGGTATGCTGGTAATTGTGTGCTACTGAACACCTCCTGTCTGTGTACATCTGTCTTCTCCCTATCCCACTTAGACTATTTATTCAAGTTTAAACTTACGTTTCTGCTTAATTATTTCTAAACCAGACCTTTCCAGAGATTCTGGGGTATTTAATTACGTTAAATTATAATTTATTCCCATATGAAACCCTTATTATTGCTGTCTTTTCAATATAATCCAACATTTAAAAAAAAATATTTGCAAAATACTTCATCTGCAGAGTGTAATCCAAAAGGTAGGTTGCCCTCTACAACTGTCTGAAAGGAAGTGGTAGTGAGATGGGGGTTGATCTCTTTTGCCATGTCCCAGGCAAAAGGATGAGTGGAAATGGCCTTACTTTGTATTGGGGAAAGTCCAGATTAGATACTGGAAAAGAAAAATTCACCGAGAGAGTGGTTAGGCATTGGAATAAGTTTCCCAGGGAGGTGGTGGAGTTCTTTCTGGAAATGTTCAAGGGGAGTCTGAACGTGGGATATGGTTTAGAGGTGATTATGGTGGTGCTGGGTTGGTGGTTGCAGCAGATAATCTTGAGAGTTTCTTACAACCTTGATGATTCTGTGATTCTGTAAAGCAGGATGTTCCAAGTGGTGTTTTAAATGTGCTCACATGCAATTTGCTTTCTCTGGAAGACTCTTCTGGAGCACTGATAAAGCACTCAGTGTGGAGCAGGTTTTGACCTCTGAATCTTAAATTACAGACTTTCTTAGTATGAGTCAGAAAACTAGACAGATTTGTTAGTCTATTGTCTATCACTTTTCTGCTAGCTCCTTGTATAGGGGTGATATTATTTAAAGATAATTTTGGTTAAGAGTTTATGTTGTGGCACCTACTAATAGAGGATATTTGTTAGATATGCATATTCCTCTAGAATTCATTAATAAGGTCAACTTATCTCTTAAGTTAGCTCTGTGCTAGTACTTTTGTATTTATGTGATAACACCTTACTGCTGAGGGCATATGATAGTAAAGCCGGTATGCAATAGTAAACAGGAGCTTCCTGGCTGGTGTCAGACTGAATTTAGGTGCTGTGAAAAGCCTGTGAAAAAAATAATTCCAACAAGATGTGTGAGAAGCCAAGCCCCTATTGGGGATTGACCAAAGAAGTCATTAGATATTTTGAAGACTAGTTGATATGCTCATATCTAAGGAGTAAATAGTTCAGAGTCTGCTGGGGGCATAAGACTGAGAATATGCTGAGTCAATACGTGTCATCATAGGTGAGGAAAGATCCTAAATCTAACACAGCAAAATAATAAAATTCTTTTTCTAAAAAAAGGAGCTGGCATAGTCTGAAATGTGAGAAAGAAAATGCTATAGCACAGTGTAATTGGTGAGCTGGGTTGGTAGAAATAGAATTACAAAAGGAGAGACCAATCTTAACTAGTACAAGCCACAGTCTTCCATCAAAATCCTTTGTTTGTTGTCTTCTACCAGGGTCATGAACCAGTGATTACATGGATGGGACCTCGTATTTTAGAGAAAGACAAGGGTTACTCCTTGAGCTGAAGATTTTAATTCCTGTATCCTGCTAAACTGTTGCATTTCTCTCTTCTTTGAGAGAGGGTTTGTTAGCACACGCCTTCTACTTTGTCATACATAAAGTATTCACATCTTCCTATTTCTGAATGTGTATGGTGGGTCTTGAAAGAGGAAATTCCAGTGACAAAGTGATCTCTTGGTCTAACAGCAGTTAGTTACGAATCACAGAATCATAGAATATCCTCAGTTGGAGGGGACCCACAACGACCGCTGAGCCCAAATCCTGAGTCTCCAGGACAACCCCAAAACACACATAATTTAACTGAGATGTTGGTAACTATACTTCTTAAAATTCCTTTTTTAGCCCTTTGTTCGACTTAAATTTGTCTTTTAAAACCCATACCATTAAACATGTGCAACATCTATGCATATGCAAATACTTAGAAACCAACTATAATTATGTTGATTATATTATTGATAAGGTAAATGATAAATGCAGAAGTCAGTACATTAATTTGGCCTGATTAATGTCTTAAAACGCTGCTTTTGTAAGTATTTTTTTTCTTTGAAAGTGAACCTATTCTCCAAATGTATTTAAAATGTTAATAAACTATTAAATGAACAAGTAACACTATATTCAACATTTTTACACCATTTCTACAGTGGGTAAAATTGTAGTATAAAGTTGGTGTATACTCGATAACAATTTACATGTTTATTTTACCATCTGGTAAATGTGTAAACGATATTTTGAGAAGCACATTTCAAATTCACTTTAACAACTTATCCCCGACAATATGTATCCTATCTCATGTACTGACTGGAAGGATTTTGAAAACCTCTCAGAGAGAAATGCAGTAACAAAACATTTATTTTTTTTAGTGATGAGTAAGATCAAGCTTAGCATCAAGTTGGAGGTCTTTCAATATTTAGGAAGGATTTTGGTGCATTACTGGTGTCAAAGAGAGATTTCAGACTGTTTTACACACTACAGTATAAAGATATCATATCATCTTCCCTAAAGAAACCATAGGGTGCATAGGTAGTAATAACAAAACAAATACAGTTTGCTATGTTGTTGTATAACTGTATTGTATCCTTTCCAGGGGGTTTGAATTTGATATCTCTTGTGTCTAAATATGGGAAGCTCATTATTAGAAGTGTTACATTGAACCCCAAGTGAATTGCTTTTCTCATGTACTTTAACAGCACTTTGACACTGCAGCCTTCTGCCTTTTTATTTTAGTCTTCTGTTTATTGGTCTCCCTGGATTAAATTGCAAGCACTTTCTTAAATACACAAAACTAGAGAATATTCTGTTGTAGCTCAGCTTTTATTCACCCTTTCCTAGCTGTTACTAATCTTAACTGAAAAACAAAACCCCAACAGCCCTCCCCCCAAAATTAAAAGAAAAAATCCAAACCCCAAAAAAGATTTCCTTTTCTGCTTCCCCAACCCCCTGCAAAATTTAAAAAACCCTGCCCTGAAAGCAAGTCTGCCTGGAGAACACCTCCACACTAATGACCATCTGGCCAATCTGCAAATGAGGTTTGAGAGCAGATTTCAAATGTAGGCACCAGCTAGTCTGTGCCTTGCATTAGTCCATTAGAATTTAAAAGATTTGAAAGCATTTATGCAGCTAGAGAACAGGCAGGTACCCTAACTTTGGGAAATCCAATCAGGGATCTCTTTGTTCCTTCCAGGGCCTAAATGCCCTTGTTCTGGTACCTGACCAGCAATGCTCCTTTAGAGTTTGTGGCAGCCAGCTTTGCTTGAGTATATACATGTTAAAATGGGCAATAATCTTAAAACACCTTTGAAAAAGCATTAGTGAAAAAACCCATAAAAATTATTTGTACAAATTCTAATTAACTTCTGTACCAAAGTCAATGAATTACAACTGTCATATATTTTTATTTATGTGTTATTCAAAACCATGATTAGTGCAGTCTAATCCAGTCCTGGTCTTTAATAATCAGAGAAACATGTGAGCTGCTCTGATTTTATCTGTGCTCCTAAAATCAGGTTTTAGCCCAAATAGTAATAATAAAAATAAAACCAGGTTGTCATTGAACAACAACTTTAAACTTAAAAGATATTTCTATTTTTGAGGTTAATTAGGCCCATTGAATTTGACATTACTGTTTTGTTTCATTTGGTGTTAAATATATTTCACTAATGAATTTTAGGCTTAGCATGTATTTTCTCTTTCTGCTTACAGATATCAGACAGGACCTTTCCCGTTTGTAAATGACCACAATCAAAGATAATCTACTCCTTAGCAGACTGTTAAAGAAATATTTTTACTTTTTACCTCTCTTCCCTTTGCTGGCTTCTTGTTTTGTCTCAGCTCTGTGAAAAGTGCTGTCAACCTTATGTAAACAATAAATTATTATTGTGTTTCCAATGATAAAAAATGGATCCAGAAACCCTCTCAACAAAAGAGCAGTAGTTGTTAAGGACACCTGCTGTTACAAACGAACTTCCTACAGGAGCTAATTATTTGATAGGTAAAGCATGAGCTGAGAGCACCTGGAAACATACAGAACTGAATCTGAGGTTTGTAGGACCAATAGAAGTTTTAAATATGTACTGAATTTGTCTTTCTTTTTAGATTGGCTGCTGGTGTCTATATTGCAGAAGCAGCTGTTCACGAAATTACTCAGATGCTTAAAATGGTGTATAACTGGAATCACCTGGGAAAAATGAACGACACTTGGAAAATCTACTTGATAGAGATCTGGAGAGGCATCCTGAAATAATATAGCTTTGAAGGTAGGCAGCAAATGGTCAAAGCTTTGAATAGTGGATAACATTGCTATTATTGTTCTGTATTAGAATTTTAATATTCAAGTTGCAAAATGGAAAATAGTTTAGTCTGTAGCTATTTACTGTCAAACATGGTGCTTGCAGTCAGGAGTGCCAAGGCTAGCAAGGAATCTGCCCCTTACCCCATGATCACACTTATCATGGTGCATTTCAAGAATACGGTCTCCTGGCTTGCAAAATGTAAGCTGTTTCCCTTTAAGTGAAAAAATATCCAAGCCCACTTAAGAATGATTTAATAAAAAATGACCTTTTAAAAAAGTAAGATAAAATTAATATTTAGTTCTTGTATTGTTAATAGCTGGTGTTCGTTTGCCTCAGAAAATCCCCTCTCCCATGCTTTTCTATGTGTCTGCTTATTAAAAAAAAATGTAAATATCAAACTATATATTCAGTGCTCTAACTCTTTTAATTACAATTTTAAAATTAAATGTGACATTTTATAGATTTTGATATTGACTAAAATGGACCTTTTAAAGTGACATATACATAAATTGAGATTGATAAATTTATTTCAGACTACCATATGGGAAGGCTGATTACAAGGGCATGTGGAGCACAAAGCCAATTAAAGATATTCTTACTTCTTACTGTGGACCATTGCTGCCCATGTTCCTTGGAAGCTACACTGAATAGCATTTACAAAAAATATTAAGCTAAAGGTATCATCATAAATTCTCCCTTTATGTAGTCTTGTTCTCTATTGACAGTCAGATTTGCATCAAAGAACATGACACCAGTGACTTGCTGGCAGCTTAAGTAATTGGGGAAAAAAGTGGTTATTCATATGGAAACAGGAGTTGGCTCATTACAGCCAATCACCTGAATAGCAAATGGTATGGTTGCCAATAGATGGAGAAAAAGGCAAGTCTAGTGGAAAATAGGAGCATTTAAAGGCCAAGAAAAGACATATGGTCTGTCTATGCTTGCCTTATATGCCTGGAAATTATAAATTAAGCTACAATATAGCCCACCACCTTAATGTGAAAATTTTCCATTTTTTCCCATCTTAATCTTAAGAAATTTAGCAGATTTGGCTAGTAAGACTGATTGGCTCTTGTGTCAGTGTTTAAGTTCTATATGAAAATAATAGTTGAATTGATACTAGTCTAGTATTTAATTCTGTTAAGGCCATAAAGGATGCACTTTTGAAATAAACTCTCTTTCATAGCAATTATAAATGTGGGTCTGTTTTGTCCTTTACAGATGTCTATATTTCCATGAGTGTAGGTAAGAAAAAAAGAGTAAATAGTTCTTGGCAGCTGCTTTTTGTAAGGTAAATACTGTGGAGGTGACTGGAAATTTGTCTTCAAGTGCTGTAAACACTTCAATGGCTATCTTTCTCATTCCTTGTTTGTTGTAGTAGTAATTTTAATTTATTCTAATGCTCTCCTGTACTCTGTTATTCCTATAATGAAATAGGAGTCCAAGTTTAAGTAACACTGGGCCTATCGAGGTGGTTACCTGACTGCTTTTCTGGGAAAGCATTAGTAAATGTTGAGAATATTAAACCTTTTTAAATGTGCTTATAAGGACACATTTCACTTGAGACATCAAATTCTTGAACATCTCAGGGCAGTCTGAGTTTTAACAAGATTTTATATGGCCTCAAGACCGTGAAGGTTTATAGCCTTTTTTTATGTGTGTTTTTTTTTTTAATAGATTCCTTATTCTAAACTATACCATAATATATAGTCACGTGGAGAACGGGTGTTGAATTCTACCCTTTTTTAAATGCCATGTTCTGAAACTCTGATGGTTTCTCCTTTTCACTTAGAAATAGTCACAAAACAACCAACACAGGACCATGACATGGGCTTCCTGGCCCTTATTTCTCCATTTTATGTACCTGAAAACGTTACTAAAATTTTATTTTTGGTTTTCATTCATGGGTTCTGAAAATATAGCATATTTTACACATTCCAGTTTCTTTGATTGTAACTGAAAAAAATACAAATCTCTGCTTAGCTGGTAAGTAATTTCTGCCTTCATTGTAGCGCTATAGGAGCAATGAAGTTTAAAATTCTCTTTTGAAAAAACTTCAGATTTAATGGAGGAACACTGGACAGCAAAATGATGTATTATAACTAACATGCATTTAAGATTTGTCATGTGATAAGTCTTGTCAAAGCCATGGAATTTGGAGCTGCATAAAAATATATGTAAACTTACCTGAAGTAATTACATCTACAGAGTTTCTAAAATGGGTCCATTGGTGACAGAGTAGACTTGGAATTCTTACCCCACCCTCACCAGTGTTGGGTGAGTGTCACAGGTATCTCTGTTCTCCTCTTTCTTGCTCTTTCTCTGCAGGTGAGTGGCCTGCTGGCTTCATTGCCCTGCTTCATTTTAGCACAGGCACAATCAAATCATCTCAACTGGTGACCCTTCTGACAAGCAACTGCAGAAATGAAGATTTTTAATCCACTCTAAACCTGACACATGTCCCACATGGTTATTTTGGGTTTTCTGAGGTGCAGGGCAGAGTAAATGTTTGCACAGTTCTGAAAAAAACACTGCTAGGAAAAGTTCTTAAGAAAATATCTCATTATTCTGGGATCACCCTGCACTCAAAGGAGTAGACATTTTTATTTCTATCTTGGTGACTTTTTTCATTCAGATCCATAAATCATCCCATAACTCTTCACTGAACGCTTACCAGGTAAGACCAGACTAGGTAACTGGAGTCTTTCCCCACCAGTATACACTGGCATCACTCATTTACTGTAGCTCCAATTAATGGTAGTAGAAGTTACACTTGTAAATTCCCCCACGCATTAATGAGTGAACAGACCCCCTCTGTTTAGTTAACCATCTTCCAGTTACCTGGCATTTTCCCCATCCCTTGTGAGATCTCAAATATTTAATTAAAGCCTTTCCTTTTTTTTCCTTTTTCTTTTTTTTTCCTCCCCCCACTCTCCTTCATTCAGTTTGTTGAGTTGTAATTCTTGTTGGCCTGGTGCCTTGGCAACATTCAGCACTTCTAATTGCCTGTATAGTCTGGCCTAGTCATGGAGCCTTTTAACTTTCATTCAGGCTTCCAGCAGTATCAGCCTCACTGGTCACAAGCTTCCCACTCAGGTTCCGTTCACAGCCCTTTTGCTGATTACTTGTTATGTATTTAAAGAGCTCCATACTGTTTATTTCATTTCCTGTTTGAGATAGTCTGTTTGCTTAATTTTTTTCTATGCTAATTTAATTTTAAACATATAGGGCTGTCTTCCTGGTCAAACAAGCCAGAATTTTGCATCCATATGTTACATTAAATAATAATAAAACAACAAATAATAGTCAATGCTTTCTACTTCTATAATGTCTACCATTCAGTGATCTCATAGCATTCTTATTTTACAAGTGGTAAAATGGTGTCAAGAGACATGAACTACTTGTTAAACAATATGTATGACATCTGTTACAGAGCCAGACACAGGATTGAATAGTTGGGTTTTCACTAATAGCAGTTAGTCTAAAAATTGCAATATGCTATAGGAATTATTAGATTAAAATACGCTTCAAGAGAGTGGGCTGTACCCTTGTGGAGACATGTATTGTAGAGACTTTTGTTCTCAGAGTATCATCTGTATTGGCATATAAGGTGCAGAACGGACAGGGGAACCCAATGGATATTCATGTGGACTCTGTAAAGGTTAGTAACCCAGGTAATTATAATTAATGTTGATTTTAGAGGCACTACTATTAATCACAAATAGCCTGGTGCATTTTTTGCTTCAGTTTGTTGTCTGTGTGAAGATCTAGCATTCCTAATTCGCTTTGATTTCAGCAAA
The DNA here is from genome assembly GCA_013399835.1 of Leptocoma aspasia. NCBI lineage: Eukaryota > Metazoa > Chordata > Aves > Passeriformes > Nectariniidae > Leptocoma > Leptocoma aspasia. The sequence continues at coordinate 424,535 of VXAX01006691.1, read as the reverse complement.
CCACTGGCTTACTATGGCTACAATAACTCATTTATGTCTCTGCAGAGATAATATGCTAATGTTATGACATATGATAATATTTTCTGAATGTGTTCTTTTTAAATGTCAAACAGCACACACAGATAAATTGAAAATGGTCACCATAATTCTTGGTTTTTAAGGTTGCCCATGGCCAGCAGCTGATTGTGGCTCTGTGCTGTGAGGGCTGCTAGGACCTCATCTATGGCCAAAGTCAAATTCCTATGATCACTCTGCAGGAGTCAATAGCTGATTTAATGCCTGCAGTTTGCTTTCAGAAAATGCATGCTTATATTCACTGTTACTGTGTACTTAAAGGAAGATATTACATAAGTGTGTTCTTCTTCCCAAGGTCAGAATGCAAGGGCAAAGAAGATACACAATTCTATCTGTAGCAAGTGTGAGTGGAGGCCAAGCTTTAAAAAAAGAAGGAACATTCCCTGCTGGCTGGGGTAGGTTCCCTAACACGGTGGAAGCATGGTGAAGTGATCTTTCATAGTTTTCAGGAGTGAAATCAGATTAGTTCTTCTGGTGACACGAAGTTTACCAGAGACTCCATAGAAATAACAAGGTGGATTAGAAAGCTAACAGCTGAGATATGTGGAAGTAAAAAATGTTATACAATATCCTTGAAAGAAAAATCTTAAAATGAAATCTGATTTTTTCCTTAAGAACATCTCAAATTGTGACCATGTCTGAAAAGCAGCAATATGCCAGACAGCTTGCTACAAATTAAAAAGGGATTTAATTTGTAAAACAAATGTATGTCCAATTATTTCTATATTTCTACTTGTTTGACCAGTGTGAATTCTGAGCTAAGTGCTAAGCATAACTTGGTGCCCATGGCTGCATCTGGGCTTCCTTTGGATAAGGACTGTGTGGGCTTTTGAACAATAGTCTGCCAAGCAATGTATCACGAATGCTAATTGTTTTAGAAAACAGTTGTTCTTTTTCTTCAGCAAATACTGCCATATCCACATTATTAACATAGATGTATATAATAGTTTTGAAAATCATTCTCGGTTTGAAGAATTCTAATGCTTCATACAGCGATTATGCAAAAGTCTCATGTATAAGCAATACCGATGTTACTGGAAGCGCCTCTTACAGAATCCAAATATAGCAGATCAAATCAAAACTGTGCTACATCTTAAGCAACTGTTGACCCATTTCCATATCAAATTGGTTTCTGTTACAGAAGACTTTGCTTTTTCTTTTGGAGATATTTACTTGCACTGTTCTAGCTCGAGTATAGTAACAGCACATTTTGTTCTAAGGTCATTTAATAATCAGTCAATTGTTTTGTTATTTTTTTAACTTGGTTTATTAACAACTTACTAATTAAGAGGCTGTCATAATAAAAAGCTTGTTTCTGCTCTGTGGTATATGAATGTACCACCGGCTCCTGTAAAATCAGTTGCCATGATTCAGCACATGCAGGAAGCTGGTGCTAGGTGCTATGCCATGTGCAGGATGCCCACCAGTTGGCTTGATAAGCTCAGTCCTAAATATCTAACTTAAATAAACTGAGGCGAGGAAATTCTATTTTAAAATTTTCACTTTGCCCCTTGTTTATCCTCCTTTTTTTTTGGGGAGGCGAGGGGTGCGGGGATCAGCACAATTAATAGACTATGGTGTGTCAGTCAAATTTGGGAGATTGCTATAAATAGCTGGAGTAGGAAGAAGGTGAGTTGTTAGAGGTGCAACTTGTTTGTGTCACTTTGTTAGAGCATTAGCATTATCTCAACATAGATTTCTTTTTTGGCTTCTAATGGTCTATTCATTTCACCAGGGAGAGGATGGGGAGGATGTGTTACTGCTGTTTTTCTGGCGTGAACTGCCATTCCCTTTGGTGGCTCCTGGAGTCTCCCTGGGCGGCAGCGGTCCCTCCGGCGGGGATTGCTGCCAGAGCTCTCTCTGCTGCCACGTTTCCTACAGCTGTGCCATTGTGTGTGGACATCAATGTAGGTGATGTTGCCCAATAGTAAATCTCAGGTCCAAGTAACGTTTTAAAGCAGGATTTACTTCTTGCACAAAAAATTTATAGCCCAGGCAGCAGGCCAGCTGGGACTGCAGCAGGCTTGCCAGTGCCTGTGCTCCAAATACTCTATTATGTTTATATGATCAAGCCACACCTACAGAATTAATTACATAATGTGGTCAATGTTTGAATGTTACTAGTAAATTTACTTTTTTTCCAATGGCTGGTATTTTTATGTGTGCATAAAATTCTAAGCATATCAGACAACAAAACGCTTGTTTAACATACAAGTGTTATTCACACTAGAAATACTACAGTAAATAATATTATTTGAAGAATAAATATAATAGATTATTTAGGTGATTTTGAGACCTTAACAGTGGTGCTCTGCTGAGGTCATGGATTTTTTTGTCATCGGTGACCATACAAATGTACAAGAATATAATTTGTAAACTTAGTATGTTTTTACTTCTGCAGTCTTTCCTTTGAAAAGTGGTTTCTAGTCATTTGAGAGAGCAGTGCTAACATCAGAGTTTTTAGTAATAACTAAACATCTTTTCTGGGGATATGGTTTTACATGCCACCTCTCAAAAGACATTTCTGATCTATGTTAGCAGAAGCTATTCTTTCCTCCCCAAGCTCAACATCGGTATGTTAAATATAGAAATGACAAACATGTGTGGTTTTATGTCTCATGTCAAAGATGATGCCTTCAGAAAGCACAGCCGTTTTCATCACAATGCCAGGGCAGGGTACAGTATTAGCTGACAGGCATGAGAATCTTTTACAAGGTCTGTCCTCATGGCAGAACTGGCAGGTTACAGCCTGCTCCAGCCTCCCTGGAGCTCCTGCTCTTCAATGGTGCTGAGCTCTGTGTCCTCCACCTCTGTAGTGAACCTCCAGGAGAATGGGTCTGTTGAGGGCCTGGTGGGCCATGAGAAAAACTGGCTGTCCTGACAATAATCTCTAAGGGAACATTTTCATATCAGAGAATGCAGATTTTTTGGAAATGGCTTTTTAAATGGAGGAACTTTCACTGAAGATGCAAGCAGTGTCAAGAAACTTAACCGATTCCTGCAGGTTCCTTTCCAGGCTGGTATTCCAGCTCTATGTTAACATGTGTATCAGGTTGCTCTCATAACTGGACAGTTTTAGATCCTCTCTGTCTTACTGATAAGCCTTTTAAGGCTGAAGGACACATGTTTGTTGTTGACTTGTTCCTGTTAGAAACCCAAACATCCTGGTGGAACCTCAAAACCTGTGAGGCTTTGAAGTTACTGTGCAAGCCAAGGCTTATAATCTCCAAATTTCTTAGAGTAAGTGGCCCATTATAATTCCCTTCACCACTGATTATCAGGCCTATTATAACTATGAATGGCTGTGATTAATTACATTATTGTACACGTAATTTTACAGTGCCAGAGAAGCAAAACCCACCTTTGTAATAATGTTTTAGGTTATCTCTGGCTGCAGACTGTGAGTATGCTAGATGTATTTGGGAATTTTATGGCAAATGCCAGGTAAGGGAAACCTGAATCTAGGCTTAGGTATCCAGCATTTCTTCTCTATGGATAACAAATCTATCTGAAAGCAGGGAAAGAGAAACAAATGCTTTCGTAAATAAAAGTGGTATTCTCCAGCTGGAATCCTGTTATACATCATCAGACACAAATACTATTTTTAGTGAGCTCCTCAAATTAATGGCTTTTTTTGAAATGTTCCACTGCACTTGGCAAAATGAAGAAAAGAACCCCATGTAATTGAAAAATTCTTTGGAATGAATAAAGCAGCTGTTATTAGCATTTAGCTTTGTATAACATAAAACCTATTTATGTTCAGGTTTGGTGATTATGCAACTTGAGTCATTCTTAAATCAGAGACATGGGTCTGAATCACAGCTAAACAACTCACTTTTGTTTTCCTTCGGGGATCTTCAGCCTGGCTTTGTTCAATGAAACTGAATATGCCACATTAGAGCACAAGCAGATGATTACCAACAATGTTTATTGATGCTACCACTAAGAGAAAATGGCAGACTGATATAAAATAAAGAGACTTAGCAGATGGGATATTGGCATTTGAATTGGTTGAAATAGATTACTGATTTTACCCCAAACCTGCCCTTTTATGAACACTACTGTATTATCGCTTGTTGTAGAACTGTAAATCATATTAATCCTTATAAAATTATTTCCTATTCCAACCCAGAGTATTTATTATTATGTATGCAAACAGGATTTTATTATCAGGGGAATCTAAAGCAAGGTTTCTTGTTAGAGCTCCTGTCAGCACTGACTTGAGACATAAGCTGCCAGTATAGAAAGTTAGATTAAAAGAAACGTTTATTGTTTCTAGGCATCCCCTTAATATAAAACCAGCAAAAAAGGATCTGCAAACATAATTAGACACATGGCTCTAATTGAAATCAATGGGAATTAGAAGCAACATCAAGGAGCCTGCCTTTCAGTAAGCTCCTGTGACTGAGCAGTGCTGAAAACCACATGAACCTGAAAAGGGATTCAGACAGCCCAGCTCAGGGGCAGAGATGAGATCTGCCTTGAGTCTGCCAAAAACAAAATGCAGATGTGGAATAGGCTAGGATAAGTGTAAGAAATTAGGGAGTTTAGGCTCTCTGAATCTGGCTCTAGGTGTCTAAACAAGGCTGAAATGTCTTGATTATAGTAATTCTCATGGACTCCAAGCTAGTGTGAGGAGCCATGTGATGATTGATTAGTACTTTGGTTTTAATATTGAGCATTTTGTGCTATGAACATCCAGCAAGCCCTGCAGGCTTCATTACCCTTTGTTGTGGGTCAAGACATGTTCTTTACGTGTAGGTCACCAAAACAGTCCAGACTCATCAATATTTGTTCTGGAAGCTTTTTGCACTGGATATGGTTCTTGATGTATTTGAATTAACAATGACCCTTAGTATCCAGGATGATTCATCACAATTGCCAATGCATATTTATAGCAGCAAAAATTCATTCAGTGCTAGTCAAGGAAATCGTGTGTGAATTTAAGTCCAGTTGGCAAGGTAGTACAGTATCTGAAATGTTGGCTGTGCAGCAGCTGTCATTCTATGCCAATCTATTCTATCATACAGTAAGCAGGTGGCTCACACATATTGTTTTTACTACATATCATTTTAATTTTGCAATGTCTCACTGAAATAGGAAATGTGTGCTACTGATTTCAATAAGATTTTCTTTATTGAAGCCAGGAGAGCATGTTAATAGCATGCAGCAATTTACAGTGTAGTTGAAGTAATACAGCAGCTGGTGAACCTGTTTATTCCCTATGGCTGTAGTTGTATATCAGTCTTAAGTGTAGCTAATTAACTTCTATTCATTAGAGATTTTACATAAATTCAAAAAGAAAAGAGAATACAAGCCTCAGACAGTTTGTGTTCCTTCAGCACCCTTTTGTGATGCCATACTGCAGCAGCCCATCTCCTCTGGCAGACATGTGATGTCCTCAGGCCAGCCGAGGGGGACTTTGTGCTCTTCCGTGTTTCTGAAATGGGTAATTTTTTGAGGGCTTAATCTGCTAAAGGAACTGTCCTTTGTGATTGTGATGCTGCATGCTAGCTGTTGTGTGTGATAATGGTGTGTCCATATATTATAAATAAGATTTTTGACAATGCAGCCCTTTGGTGATTTGCCACTTGTCAGCATTAGTGTTTGTGTAGGTCAGGTGAGGCTGGCAGGGCAGGGTGTGACAGTGTCCCACTACAGGCAGTCTGAGCATCCCTGTGCAAAGTGTTTCTGGTGTTTTATGGTCACCTTGGCTTGCTTGATTCTCAGGACATTTCTTAGCCTCATCTTATTTTGTTTGGACAAATAATGTTTTTCTTTTGCAACTGATAATGTATTCTATTTTTTTCCTCTGCTAGCTGTTGGTTTGCCTTTCATTTAGAAATTATATTGATAGCAGAGCCCTTATTTTGGCAAGGTTTTTCAAAAGTGTATTATCTGAGGGGTATTTAAGGTTAAAAAAAAGAAAATGCCCATCCTAAAATAACAAAAATTATTGATGTGAATCAGGAAGGAGAAGGAGGCAGAATAAAGAAATATACTATATGGGATTTCTTCCATCTCTTAGGTTAAATTCAAGACATGTATTTTGGCAAAGATGAGTTTTTGCCCAGGTGAGCCACAAAGCAGTAATAGCTTACCTGACTTCTCCCAGTAGTTTTTTACATTGCCCCATTGTCGTTGTGTTCACTTGGTCCTTCTCCTGCTTGCATGTGTTTGCTGAATGTCTCTTGCTTCCTCCGACTTTGTCTTGTCTCCTATGCCCTGCAAACTTCTTTCACTCTCCCCTCCTCTCTGCTGGCGATTTCTTTACTTTTCATGGCCATGACATGCCATTTCAGGCTGAATGCCCATTTCCTCTGAAAATCCCACTGCGGCTTTTAAACAGAAGCATTGAGGCTAAAGATGAGATCAAATGAAGGATCAACATCAGCCGCTTTTCTAAAATCTGCTATTCTCTACAAATTAGTAAAGTATCATTCCTCTTCGTATCAAGCTGCTGGGTGCCCTGGTAGAGCAGCTCCCTGCAGTTGTGTCATTTGAACACTGAGTGGCACTAAAGCCCACGGCACCGGCAGCACAAGGTATTCCAAAATAGGTCTTTAACTCAGGAGGGTGCAAACGACTAGGTAACAGCTGAGACCGATTTTTGTATGACTGGGAAGGGAGGTTTTATAGATGCAAACCTGTAACAGGCACATCCTACATATCTTAGACGTGTTGCCTCTCAAGCTACTTTTGAGGAGGAATTTATCTTAAGCTTCGCTAAGGGATCATTCTGGAACTACTGAAGAATTCTTCTGACTTTTTTTTTTTTTGACCTTAAGTCCTAGTTTCAAGCAGGTGCAGTATGTTAAAACCAAGCTATTCTTCTGGAAGTCCAATATCATTGTGAAATTAAAATAAAACTTCTCAGTTTGTTTAGCTCAGAGAAAGTATGGAGAAAAGCCTAATGCTGTAAGTACTGTTGAACAGGCATTATGTTGTTTTTAAAAATTATTTGTGATCAACAATTCATATTTTGCAATACCCCATGGTTCTGGGGAAATTTTGTACAAATTTAAAGTTATCTGATACCCAGCTCCTATCTGCTTAAAAGGTACAGTTTGATCAAAGGCTTTTAATCTTCCTTCAAAAATAAATAGCTCCTGCTTTTATTGTAGGAACCCTGTTTTTTGACTAGCCCATGACACGAATCTTGCATTCAATTTTCTTGAGGTCAAGATCATCTGAACTTTAGTTGAACAAAACATCTGGGACTTGACCTTAGCTGCATTTTGTGTTTGACAATTTTTACTGGCACTTAAGTCAGGGCTGGATTTGGCACATGGCCCTCAATCACTATGCTGAGGGCAAGACTAAATTCCCAGCTCTGACCTGGACTTCTGGAGGTGTAGTTGTAGTATGTGCTTAAAAGTGGAACTCTGGGGAAAACCATCAGTTTTAGGCATAGTGTGATGGTCTTGTTTCAAGGTGTGGCTTAGATGCAGCAAACACATGAGGCAAATGAAGCTAACTATAGAAATTGCTTCTATCCTTCTTCTTATTTTCCATCTTTCCCTATGACACTGCAGCCATTCAAACTTATTTAATCTTAGTGCACTTAATCAGTTTCTGAGTGTTGCATAGAATTGGCTTTGTCTTCTAATCCTGCCTGAAGGATGACAGGACACATGGTAATATCAGTGTCTTACTGTTTTTCTTACTTGATTGATTATTGATCAATCAGTTATTGATTTGTGTATACAAGTGCCATGCCCTATTTATTTTGTTACTAATCAGACTGTGTAGTACTAATTGGAGTGGTACCTCATTTCTCTTCATAGCTGGCAGAGAGTTGTTAAAAGAAGGATTGTAAAGAAGGATTTTAAGTGGGCAGGGAGCAATGGTTAGTGGCATGCATTACTTTTTGTCACCTTTCATCTGCACACTGCTGCACTGCCTTGCTTCTTCTCTCCACTTTGAGGGAGGTAAGAACTTCTTCCATTTAAGTGAAACCTGGTCAGCTGGATAAGGTGCAAAAGTAAAGTTTCCATAATTAGCTACATACACTTAGAGAGGAAAACCCTTAACCTTATGTCTAAGTTTGAGGTGGACTTGTAATTAAAAAATATTATTGTGTCTTGGGTTGATTTTTATCAGGGGAGGGTAAACCAACTTCAACTTACTGCAGGGTCTTTATACTCTGTGTTTTGTGTTAACTTGTTCACTGGCTCTGTGTTAGAGAAAGGGGAAGGTGAGACTTCAGAATTCTGCACCTTGATCAGCAGAATGGAATGAGCCTGCTGCACAGTGACACCTCCTTTGCTGTGTCTGGCCACTAGCTAGCAAATATCACAAGCACAACCAGTGACCAACATGTTTGCTGTTGGAAACCTCCCATAATAATGCTGTGGAAGAAAAACAGTTAATCTGATGCCTTGCACTCATACACTGCAAAGATTGTATGTTTTTACTGTAATTTGCAGTAATGAAAGAAAAAGCTGTCTATATAGACACATATATCTATGAAAATAAATAGCTATTAAAATAATCTTGACTGTATGCAATGGCAGATGAGATTTACTGCAAGGACCCTTTTGTCAAGTGCTCTGAACTTGTCAGGCTTCCATCTGTGGTTACACAACCAACTTATTCTTGTAGGTCTGAATGTTGTGTTTCAGATAATTCACCAGTATATGGACTTTCAGACAAATATGGAGCTGCCTTTTGACGTGACTCTAAAGGTCTTTGCTCTAAGGTTTGTGGCTTTGCACAGTTACCAAAAGCTGTGCAAAGTACATTTTGTGAATTGAGACAAGCTGCTCTTGCAATGTAACCATGATTGCATTAAATGACCGTAGATGGTGGCCGTATCCCTGTGTCTTGGAATTCTTCAAGTTTTTTCTACAGATAAAATTCGGACACTGAATTCTTTCTTTTTTGACAGCAAATTCATTAGTAGTCGGAAAATCTTCCTTACCTTCCTTCTATTTAATATCCCCAGTAGGTGTTTACTACAGTGTGGAAGGTTTTCACGTATTTAAGCCAGCCTGGTGATACGTTCCTGAATTGTCCTGCCCGGAAAACGGGCAATTTATTACAGGCGCTTCACAAGGGAGAGAAAAATGTCTTCCATTAAATTGCTTTTTACTACCTGTAGGCATTAAATTATATTCCTTTCTGATTGATGGTAGCCTTGTGATTTGGACAAACATCAGCAATCGGCTAAGGTGAAAATGTACCCACCCAAGGGTTTGTGCACAAACTAAAAGAAATGGCAGAACTTGTGACAATTACTCACAAGGGTATCTTTGGCCAGATTTACCTTTGTTATCAAGCTGTTTTTCTTTTTATCTATTAGAAAATCTGTTTAAATTTTGTTATCAAAATTCAGTATTGAATAAAATATTAATCACATATTGTCACACCCTTATCATTTTTCTCATCGTGGGGAAATGTCAAAGCTTCCATGTTGAATTTCCTAAAACCCTTTTCAGCAATTTTTTGAAGTTTTTGAAGATGACCTACAGAATCATGTGGAAATGCATTGGTGCAATCTTCATTGTGTTTGCTCCTTTTGAATGATCTCAAAACATAAATCATCATGGAAGATGTTACAGGAAGCTGCTCATCAGTTAGGCTGTCATGGTAGCTATCAGGGAAATGGAAGTTAGATGAATTCCTCCAGAGAAAGATGGTTCACAGTGTGCTTGGTGCTACTGCAGTTCCCCTGCCATCTTAGTAATTTAGGTGTGGATCAGATATGATTGACTGTGCTGCAGTGATAGCAATAGAGTTATATTTTCTGAAATTGCACTAAGAAATATAGTAAAATATAAACTATCTCCAATGCTAGGAGCACTGGCATGCAAAAAAGTGCTCTTCCCCTAAACATGTTAACTTCCTGCAAACCCTGAATATGATTCAAGTTGTGTAGTTGTGGCTTGGTCGGAGAAACGTAAGTCTGTATGGACAGAAAACACCTCTCAGTGTGGTGGGCAAAAATGTTCACTGCTGAACATGTGCTCTTTTCATGAGGTCTAGCAAAAGGCAGCAAACTTCAAGCAAAAGATAGGTTTTACAAAAGTGGTCCAGGTGTGATGCCAGACAATAGAGATGTGACTATATTACAGCTGAAACCTGCAGGATTATCCTGATGTCATTGATTCTTAGGGTAGGGCAAAACAATTTGTTCTGAGAAAACTCTGACTTCTATGCACTTGCCAGTCTCTCTGTCACAAGTGCTTCTTGAGGTAACTGGGATCGAGACCTGTGCTCTTGTGTCCCTCTTCTCTTGCTTGTGACACACCACAGCTTCCCCATGACAGTTTCCTCTTTTTGGGAACGAGGACACTGGGGGGAAATTGTGCCATGGTCTTGTTTTGATATAGACATCTCAGAGTGAGAGCCACAGGAGATGAGAAGCTATCTTTGTTCCTTTAGCCAGTTTAGATATTAGTGTCCCACAGTCTATGTTTGAGATGTTAAGCACAGTTTATGTCCTAATTTTGGTCAAGGCTTTAATCAGTCCATCCCTGTTTTCTAAACACACAGCCGGACACCAAGGCTGAATTATGTGGCAGTGCCTCAAGGCATGTTTGCAACAGTGCAGTTGTCTCAGTGTGATATTTGTTTGATGCTCCTGGTGGTCCTGATAACCTCACACTTTCGCTTTAATGTGTTTTCATGTGTGCAGTGGGAGTATTAGAGGAATTCTGGAAGCTTTGGTGGCTTCTGATCCTGCTGGCGGGTGGTAAAATATTTCACCTGTGTCAACACATTGGCCATGATTTTTAGGAACAGTTCCTCAGATTGGAGCACTAGTGCTGGCATTGCTGGGTGTAATGCAATGGCTACGGAGTGGATTTGCAGCTGGGTCCTGACAGTTACAAATCTACTAATAATGGGGTATTTGCAGAAATGTAAAGAGATTGCGTGTACTAAATGAGTTCTGTCTTTTTAAAAAAATCTATTAATTGTTTTAAGGACCTTATAAATAAATGAGATACAGAAATCCTACACTCACTGCCTTAGAAGTCCATGGACATGCAGATAAGATTTCTCAGAACTCGGATAAGAGTTCTCTACTGCTCTGGTAAAGGTTCATATAAACCATTTTATCTATATGTTTAATGTCACAAAAATACTTCCTGAATATTGCCATGTTAGTACTCCTCAGTTTTCTCTTTATAAACGGAATTTTAATATTATATTTTTTCACCTCAAGGAGGAAAGTACAGGGGTACTTGAGTTTAAAGCTTCTTATCGTGAGGGTAAGTTTTGAGCTCAGTTCTGTGGCTGGTGTGTTTACCTTTGGTCAAAATTGGATAAGCAATTGGAGTTCAGACATTATGCTGCTATTTACTTTGTAAATAATCTCTCTTTTTTAATGTGTAATGCAAGACAGCTTGGAGCGGGTTACTCTGACAGTGTTAGATGACTCAAATATGGCTAAAGGTATCTGAGAAATTTGTGTGAAATCCTTTTAAAGTCTTTGGAGAGGAACAAGCACTCCTAGGTCATGAATCATCTTAAATGTTTACCTTAGGGAGATGTGAGTTATTACAGGTGAGAAATGCCTTTATCTGTATATAAAATATATAAGCTGACAATGCTGTAAATATATAACTTGAACAGACAGTTTGGTGATCTTCCTCTGTGTACTGGGGGCCCAAAACCAGAGCATTGTTTCAGACGTAGCTTTGTGAGTGCCAAGGGGAATAATCCCATTTCTGCACTTGCTGGCTGTGATTTTGCTAATTCACCCCATAAAGCTGACCAATCCCAGGCACAGGACTCTGCACTTCTTGTTAAACTTCATGGGGTTTCTGTCAGCCCACCCCTCCATTGTGCCATGAACTCTCCATGGGCCTCAGGAGGGCTCATTCTGTCCCATCATGGAGATCATGGATGTTAAACCCTTCAAGTGTTAGACTCAGGATCCGTCCCAAAACTGACTGGCTGGAAATGAGCATCACTTACACACTAACTGTCTGCAGTCAGGTTTTGAACCACTGGTAACTACTCTTCAGGCCAAAAGTGTCTTCTTATTGAGGCCAAATTCTTATAAAACCAAGCAATTGGTATCACTGGCTTTTGTGAAGCTAGTAATTCAATGAAGATTTCACTTTCTGTGTCCCAACTACCTGCCTACTGGGGAACATGGATGAATTTGTTCTCTTTGCTCAATTTAAAAGCTCAGCTTTAAAGTACTTATCTTTAAGGAGAATAGTTGCTTCTTTGTAGCTAGTCTTTTCAAATAGTTCCTTTTTAAATTCCTACTTTTGATCTGAGTTGGCTACTTCAGTAGGGAATGCACTTTTATCTCATAAACCCCATTTGACTGTATTGGAGCTCTGCCAGTTTATGCCAGCTGCTGCTCTTGTGAAATGGCAAGCCAGTCAAGATCCTGGATTCTGGATTTCAGGTAGGATTTTTTGTCTGGAAATGTAGTGTGTGGAAAAATAAGAAGGACATGTATTTTTATTTCATTAGTAGGTCAGTATAAACACAGCAAAGGTTTTTTCCTCTATGTAGGGGATTAGAGCAGCAAAACTGACAAAGGTGATATTTTAAAACAAAATAAGTGTTTTAAAAGCCAATTCTGTCATCTTTATTAGTAATGCACTACTTATGGATCTAGTTTTTTTTTGCTGTAAGTTCAATATTAGAGTATTAGTGAAAATCTAGTACAGCACTGCAAATTATGAAAATAGTAAAACATGCTTGCAATGAACAATTGTCATGTGATGTAATTTCTAAAGTATTTCTATTTAAAACCTTGTGTATGGTGAAAAAGGCTGCTTAGGGTGTAAAGAATGTGTGATTAGAAAGTATAGTAAGTATAGTCAAATAAATTTTATTTGGTATCTCAGAGATGCCCCCAAAAGAGGAGAAAATAATCTTACCTGCTAAGCAAATTCCATGATACCAGGGTTGGGGTCCTGTCAAAGGTGATGGATAGAGAGGGAGCTAGATTGTCAGCTCCATAAATTACCTGTAGCACTGCTTTGATTTACTGAGGAACTTCAGGGTTACGTGCTGTCTAGACTGGGATTTTTATTGAAATATTTGTAATTTTTGTAGCTTTGTTTTCAAAATTGTTATTAAAAGATAATTTTCCATGCAGTTTTTTCCTCTCCTTTTTCTCTATTTAGATTTGAAGTGATTTGAATGAACTTTGTATTCAGAAAAGCTGAGGAGGAGGTGGGTGCTTTTTCTGCCAGGAATAATTGCTTTAGCTGAAGTAGAGTTGCAAATAATCTCTTTAGTTGCCTGCAATTCAAGACAAAGTTGAAAATCCCAGCAGCTGGGATAATGCATCTTACCCAAGAGGTAATGAGAAAAATGGGTACAGCATTACACAGCTTATTGCTTCTGTTTCTGGGACTAACACAGACAGCTTTGGTGTCTTAGGTGTATGTGCAAAATATTACTGTTCATGAATTTTAAGCAGTTATTTCTATAGTTTCATGAATACAGAAAAGCTTCTGTCCGAAGTTTTGTGCCTTTGGCTCAATCCCGGTAAGGCTGCGTGATCAGTCTGGTCTGCTCTGGAGGCTGATAAACGCCCTGCTGAGGTGAGTGCAGTCTGAGGCAAGCACCAGACAAAGAATAGGACTAGGATTTAAAAGCTGAAAGTAGATATATGCACTTTGTAACATTTACTGTAGTATGTACTTGTAAATTTCAAATATTGCAAACAAAAAAAAACCACAGCCAGCCTCATCCATCTCTCCCAATAACCATCATCTGACCCTGTAGGTGCCCCAGTTAGGAACTCTCCTTGCGGTGCCATGCTTAAGGGAACAATCATGTTTCACGATGTGGAAAACAGGGGATGATCCAGAGGTCAAAGGTGGATAGTCTGGCTTCCTAATGCCACACTGTCAGGCCAAGTTTTGTAATATTGTGGTGCTCCTGTGCAAATTGGAAACTTCAAAGGAGCCATGACAATGGTGCAGGGAAGGATTAGAAGCAGAGAATTAGAAGCACCATAAAGGGAGAGAGGTATAAGGACACAAGTCCTTATCTATATAAGGAAACCATTCCTCATGCAAGAAGACTTCTTGGCCTCGAAGTAAAACTTGTGGCACAATCCAACCACTTGAAGCTCAATCTAGATAAATGTTATCTTACATCTGTAAGATACATGTTTAGTTATAGTTTGCTGTTAGAGTAACTGAGCAAGAAACAATATATTATCCCCCCTTGCAGATTTTAAATTAAGATAGCTTAATCTTTCTGAAGGATTATTTAGGTCAGTGATTAATCAGGGCCTGATTCAACATATTTTATTTACAAAGCAGGATTAAATGGATATGTCTGAGGAATTTCTTCCACTTGAAAAATAAGCCTAGAAAGAGCGGCTATCTTAATGATTAGCAAACTAATATAATGATTAATTACATGTATTCTTTTAAGAGTCTCTAACACATCTTAATTTTTATTTAGGTTTTAAAATAGTATTCTCTAATATTGAACTTACAGCAAAAGTCAGAGGCCTAGCTGAGAGTCACAATACCACAAAATTCATGACCTTTGGTAGAGGATCCATTTTGGGGAGAATTAAGAAAGTAACAAATATTTGGTGCCCTTTACCAACACAGATTGTCTCCCTGTGTCATAGGAGTTGTAGGATTGGGCTGTGGACACAGACACATTTCATTGGCATTACTTATTTTGGCTGAACAATGTGAGAAGTTATATTAGTGAAACAATTATTAGAGTACTTTTTTCCAATTTGAATGCCAATAGAAAAAAAAAAAAGATTATGTTGCAATTGAAGAATACATCCCAATCAGTACTGAATATTTTTGGGTCATATTTCAAATGAATTAACTCAGAGTAAATTATTTCAGGCAGAGTATACTAGCAAAAGAAAGAGCTGCTAGAGAGCCATTACCATTTTCCAATCAAATGAGAAACATAACTGAGTACCACCTGTCACAAAGGCAGTACAATGATCCAGATGGTTATTTATCTTCACTTAGGGAGGAAGAATGGAGAGAGGAAACACTGCTGCCAGAATTTGTGTTTTTCCCCTCCCCTTTTTTACCTTTTTGTCAGAATAGTTTCTCTAATTACAGAGAAGAAAATGTCTTAAGAATAGGTTATATCAATGGAATGTTCCTCTTCACATGTAAAGGTAGTTCACATCTTTTTTTAGTAGTATGAAATGCAGTTTGAGAGGTCCACCCATTACTATTTCATCTTCTATGATCATTAAGAGTAAAACAGAATGAAAAGGATTCTGATTGCTTGATAGTTATTTTGTTTCGCCCAGAAGCTTAGAAATTAATTTGCTGTTTTACTTGAAATAGAAATAACCTGTAACAAGCTGAAAATAATTTCCATTTTTAAAGGTTTCCCTTCATTAAAGAAATATGGTTTTGATAAATATACACAGTATGAGCATTCAAATTAATGTGTATTGTGCATGCATTTTATTTACCAGTGTATTTGAGGTTTGAGCTTAGGCAGGAATTAAGAGAGGGCAAACTGATCTAACCCCAGTCCTTTCTGATTCTGAATATTGTGTGAAATTGTTCACTATGTTGCTAAAATCTACTGGCAACCACATTAGGTCTGACAGAGTGCAGGTTCTTTTTGGAATTAAGAACATGCTGAGACTATTGGACATGGATGTAAATGAATGAATTAGGCTTCAAGCATATTTCTGCTATGGGGACATTTTAAAGTAAATAGTTCTCATGTTCAGGTTTGTAACTAACAGCTCTGTGGAATTCACTCTTGCTTACTAGCAATTCCCAACCCCCTCCATCCTGATAGAGTGACATATTTTATGGCTAAACTGGGAGAAAAGCCAATACTCCCAGGATGCCTTCCTAGAACAGGAATTGTATTCAGAGAAATGGTTTAAATAAAGTGTTTCTTTTAAATTATAGCTATATATTGATCACAAAATGAAAACTGACAGAAAGGTATGACAGTAAAAATGTGAGTGGTACTGGGGCAGTAAGTAATGCTAGGACTCTTTGACAGCTTTTATGTCATATAAAAATACACCCATATATATAGCATCACTTATATCAGAATACCTTCTTGGGACTTAGGTGGAGGAAGTGCCTGTCACTCCTGATAGTTAGGAAGTGCTCTTTAGGCAAGAAAACTGAACTTCTATTACAAAGACTGACTAAGAAATGTATTGCAAGACCTCTCATGAGCTTGAACTCTGTGATTTTTAGGTCTTCATTACTGCTGCTGCTTCTTATCACATATCTATTTTTGTATAAACAAGGCTATGTCAGTGATGCTCAAGACAGTGGGAATTATTTACACCCCTGATCATTTTTATGTCAAGCCCAGATGGATGGGTATATGCCTCCAAAATCTATGCTATATGCCTACAAAGTACTCTGAGAATGTTCTGAGCCTTTTGAATGTAATTCAGCTTATATACAAAACATACCCCTTGTGGACAGCTTCTGAGGAAAAAAATCTCTGTTCAGTGGGGTTTAACACATTGACCGTGACTCAAGAGAACTTCTGAATTATTGACTTGCTGCAGGCCAAAGGGGTAAAAGGCAGTTTGAGGAAGGAGAAGAATAAAATTTCAACCCTTGCTGTCTTTAATTTCTTATAAAAGATGACACCAAGCAGGGATCGGGTCAGTTTATGACATAAATTCAGAATGTTATTGAACAAGAACAATATATCCCCTTTTTTCTATTGACATTTGCTTTAGGAGCTTTATCACTGTAAAAGTAAATGTAGAAGCACTCACTATTTCATTTATCCAATGTACTAGAAATATATATAAAGAAAAAAACCAGCCTGACATAAATATGCCACAAAATTATTTATTTTTATAGCATATCCTAAGTATTCTTAAGTATCCAGTGTATCTGGATGTCGTGATTTCACACCTGCTTTTGTGATGAAATTTCTCCAATTATTGATGATTTGAGAACTCTTTTTTCTTACCCTTCATGTATGAAAGCTTGAAAATAACACCTAGTTGTGTACTAAAAGCTGAAACTGGAAATCAAGCCTGCCCTATTTTAAAATTTCACAAATTTAAAGCTTATTCTTTTGGGATGAGAAATGAAATTACTACTGTAATAGAGTAATACTAACAAAATTGCTGGACATGGAAGTATGGCTTACAATCAGATGCAATAGTGAAAGAAGCCAACTTGAAGTAAGGGAAAACAGAATTCAAATTCATTTATAGATCAACTAGAGAATAAATATTACTTTCTCTTAATTCTCTTTTTGTTGTGATGTACTGCTATAATGTTACAAAAAATAGCGTAGTTATGTTTGATTAAAAATAGAATTTTCAGCGAGGTTCTTCCACTTTTGTATATGCAAAGCCCTTGGCTGTAGAGTTTTGGATTCAACATTTTGGACCTTCATGCTGAAGCATGTTTGTCACAGCTGCTGAAAGAATGACTCGCACTTTGATTCTGGCTGTCAAAGTGTGGCTTTGTAGCTGTGGAAGTCTGAGGTGTTTTTATGTGTGTGAAGCAGGACAATACAGAATGATTTGGAAAGGTTTGTTATTTAACCAACTTTTTCCATATTTAATGTATGATTCCATAATGGTGAACTCCTGACTGTAAAGCACTCTGACAAAAAACCTTTGCCAAAACCATTATATGGCTGATCCTAACTCTCTTCTGATGGTCTATTCAGTAAGTCACTTGTAACTCCTGAGCGTGGTGCTTGTGGTCTTGATCCTGTTTTTCACTGTGAGGTGTTGGGGAGCAGTGCCATGTACACAGTATCTGAGTTATTTATTAGATGTGTCTATGTGGATGAGTGTGTTTTGAGGGAGTGAAAGATATGTAATGCCATTGAGCTTGAAGAATTGCAGTACCTACTGAAAAAAATGCTCTTGGACAAGCTTGAGATATTTAGGCAGAGAAGACTTAGGTGCTTATACTAATATTCATTGAAATAACTGCCTGTAGACTGAAAGCTTTTGGTCTTCCCAATTTCACAGGTGGTATATTCACTTTAAATCTATTTTCTTTAAAGGAGGAAAATCACTTTTAAACACACTCTTTCCCAGCTTCGTACTGACTTTCATAGCTTAATTATAAGCTCCTACAAATAGGGTTTTACTGCGCAAATGCTGACACAGCCTTACCTCTAGTGACCTGAATTGCCTGCTATGTTAATTACTGTAGATCTGTAATCATGTTATGAAAATACACATCTTGTCTTTGTCCCAGAACCTGGACCATATCTGTTCTCTGTCTTTCTGTACAGTGTTAAATGTATGTGTCACTAGAAAGAACAAATTCTCAGTTGTAACTCAGAAAAATAGCCCCCTTCTTTGTAAGAATCCGCTTTGACTCCCCTTTCCTTTATACTGCTCCCCCAGCTCTGTGTCTTGCTTGGCTGATGTACAAATAATTCAACCTGGAAGATCTCTGGGAGACTGGAAGAACATGTCCCATGGCAGAGGAAATTAATCAGATTTAGTGAAGCTGTTTATTGATCTACTTTTAGACTGCAAAGGATATCCAAAATGTAGGGCATGGCCTGCTGCTTTGGCAAGGAAATTAATGTTAACAGGGAGATAGAAGTTTACTTGCTAGATTATTTTTCATAATCAGATCTCTGTCCATTTTGATTTTTATTCACACAGGATTGAATGGTCTTGTTTTTTTGGAAGATACACTGGGAAGTGACAAAAATATAAACTTCTCTAGCTCAGTTGTTTTGGTAGGCAATGTCACACTTGTTCTTACTAGTACAAGTACTGTGGAGACTCAACTTCTCATTCCCATTTGTACAGCAAATTTAGGCTTTCACAACCACTTGTGTAGCTTGTTGTGGTTTTGGTATAGCTGAATGCAACCGCTGAGATGCAGAGCCAGATAGACTAGGAGAAACCAATGTGTAGCAGGCTTGAATGATAAAATTGGGTGAAAAAGAGGGTAAGACTCCTATTAACCCTATACCGATAAATATGTTATTCTGGTATGTCTGTGATTTGCAGGTAGGAGGGGATGGTGGGGAGAGGGGCAGAACTCTCTTTTGAAGGTGCTGTTTGTAGCTAAGGGTCAAAGTCGGGCAGGACCGAGCGAAGGGTCGCTGTTTTCTGGTACTCTTCTGGTGCTGGCTAAATCAAATCTTGGCCTAAGACTGCACTGAAGCAGCAGTGCTGGGGATCCTGCAGCTGAAGCTTGGCGTAAAGCGCTAAACTTCTAAGCCGTGCGTGGTGTTTTCCATAGTCTCACCCGGCGGTTAGCGGGGCCCGGTCCCCCCGCTCCCATTGCAGCGCCCGCGGGGTGCCGGTGCGCAGGGGAGAGGCGGGCCCGGCCCTGCGGCCCCGGCGGGAGCGGCCTCATCCCGCATCCCTTCCCGGGCATCCCGCACCCCGCAGGTGGCTCCGGCTCCTGCCCCCCCGCGCGGGGCCGGCGGTGCGCGCGGCCATGTGACTGGCGCGCGCTTCCTGCCTCCGCGCCGCCGGATCCGCGGCGGGANNNTCGGGGATGGAGCGGTGTGTGTTTGTGCGTGTGTGTACGCGTGTCCCTCCGGGGAAGCACCCTGCCCGCCGGCCCCCGCCTCAGGGATCCCCTTCCTCTCGGTACTCCCTCTCTTCGTGTCCCCCTGCCTCCGACATCTCCTTTCTCAGGCTCTCTTGCCCCCCTGCTCCCCGGCCGTGGGGCAGCGCAGGGGAGCGCGCACCTGTGGGCAGCCCCGCGGGGATCCCGCTCCGGGGCCGGGGCTGGGGCAGTATCCGGAGGTCCCTGGCCCTCCTCGCTTGCAGACCGCAGAGGAATCTGCTGAGGGCTGCCACTGACACGGCAGGGTCTGCCTCCCGCCGGATCCCGGGCTGTGCTTCGTGCTGCCGTGTCGCAGTCTCTTGTGCTCAGCCGTGGAGCTGCTGATCCGGGGGTGCATTGTTGTCTGAGGGGGACGCGGAGCACCCTCTCCTCGGGGCACAGTGTGGCTGCACAGCTACGGCTGGGCAGCCTTTTCCGTGCAAGTAGGAAAGAGACCAGTCGATGGGGGACTTTTAACATCGTTAGATCAGTAGGGACCCTTTTCCTTGCCAGGCCTCCCCCAAACACAGGGTTGCAGACACGCAGAAGGTTTAACTGTGGGTGTCGATCTCGATCTCATACTGAGATTCTGTTTGTGAATGGTGGTTACTGCCTTACACAGGAAATCTGTCTGGGGCAAGGAAAAGTCTCTCATGTACGTACACAAGTGTCTGACTGTGCGTACACATCCCTGTCAACACACTGCATAGGTCTGTAGAGGCTTTGCTGCTCCTGAAATGGCTGTGTGTTAGCACGGCGAGCTGCACAACATTGACAAAGCTTGAAAGAGACAAGTCTCAGCTGCTGCAGGTTGATGAGATGCGCTCGTGGCAAACCCTTTTTTCATAGGGTCTGTTCCCATCATCTGTTGACGTGGTCCATTTTGCAATCAGGTGGCAGGTTGCTACACAGTGTGAGGTTATCTCTGGCGTCTTCTTTCTCCTTGTGGCAGGGACAGTTTTTACCGTTGCTTTCTGGATCCCTTTTATGAATCCTACTTCCTATTACTTGCTGCTCTCTCAGTTTCTGACAGTGGAGTAGAAGGTCCTGTTGCTTTCACTGACAGACTGGCTGCTGAGTTCCTTTCTGTAGAGAGACAATTAAGTGTAAACCAAGCTTCCATCTGTAGCTCGTGACAGTGATTCCGTGGAAGGCTTAGTCCTTAGTGTTTTGCACCAGCGCAGTAGTCTGCAGTCAGTAGCAGCCTTGCTCTTGCTCATGCCTTGCTGGCCTATGTGCTACTCTCACTTTGTCAGCGTGTGCTGTCTCTGTGCTATGGCCACTGCACAGGGAGCCAGAGGAGTCAGCTTTCAGAAGGCACAACATGCAGGATTGCCTTGGGCTGTCTGGCTTTAAATTTTGTTTCTCCAGGGCTGTGCCCAGAAAAAGAGCTGTTGCTGTGGTTGAGAGCACCAAAGAAGATAATATTTCTTGTGTGCTGATGAGGGGACAATTGTCCCTTGTTCCCTCAAGAGCCCTGCCCTGGTGCAGTACCTCTCTGCACCTGCAGAGCTGCAGGTCCCTGTCCATAGAGCTGCAGATCAGTGCTGTTGCTTGCTACCTTTGTGTCCTCGTTCCCACCTCCATTTCCTACAGCTAACTAATTCAGTTGTGTTTGCTTCAAGTGGGGATGGGAGACTTCTCTTCTTCATGTAATCTATATATATTGTAGCATGTACCCCAGTGCTCTCTTGTGGTTTCTGAGAGGGCCTGTGCAGCCCAACAGCACAACATTGATTTCCTGCCACAATGATGGTAAAGGCACAGCTCCTTTAAGATTTCTGGGTTCTGTTGATGTTTTCTCTGTGTGTCAGGCAATAAAGTGTGTGTTTGTGCTGTGGCAGTCTCAGCCTGGCTGCTGTCTGGGGCCCTATAAGACAGAAATACCTTTTGCATGCTGGGAGTCTTGTACCTGGAGTCATGGCAGAGTTTGGGGAACAAAAATAGGTGCAAACTAATCAATGCTAGCGTGTGTTAGTCTGGGAGGTAATGTTGTGATATTCCTTTAGAGGACTTCTGTTTTGGGGATCAGTCCTCATCTTGACTGGAAACAAACAGACCAGGAATGCAAGCTGTAAGATGAGTACAGGTCTGTTCCCAAGTGTTGTCCCTGTTCAGTGGGCTCTGGATATGAAGAAAAAGGCTTCTAGCAGAGCATTTTCCTTCAGGCGTTATTCTGGGGGCTTTGCTGTATGCAACAGAGTTAATATTTGTTCTTTTTTGTGAAACTGTAACACACTATATGTTTTAATTGTTATTTCTAGTAAGAAGATTGAGAATGTAGCCCTTAATTAATTTTATCTACTAATGGCGCTCAGAGATAGTGAAGCTTCCATAAAATTTCCCACCAAAATCCCACAGTCTGTACAAAGTGGAATTTACTTTTTTTCTAGAGTTAGTCATCTGTTATTGATTTATTATGCAAGCTTTTAATTGAAAACCCCGATTCCTAGCAATTTGAAAACTAATAAAATACATTGTTACCTGTGGTTCTGAGGAATTAAATAATTTCCTTGGCAGTTTCCTGTCACTTTTTCTGAAAAGAGGTCTTATACAGAGACAATAGCCTTGTTAGCAGTTGTGCTAATGTTTTTTTCAGTGTGGGCAAATTTTGGTGAAAGTTATTAAAAGTCTATTGCTAATTTACCGTAAGTGCAATATTGTATAAATAAATTAAGAAGGAAATTGTTCACCTGGAAACAAATGGTTGAAGCTGCTCTTGGAAATGCAAATATAGCCTTAATTAGCATTGTTCAGTACATATACTAATATGGTAACAAAATGTATTTGTATGCTTTCAGAATCATCTAGTGATTTATTTATCAGTCATCAAGTATGTTTTTTCAGTGATTATTCAGAATGCTTGAAATAGTTGTGAGTAATTGAAAGATTTCTGAGGCATCATCATTTGTTTACAGAACAGGGGAAACAATCTGCAGACCTCCACAAAGATCTTCTGTTGATTTCCTAACAAACAACTAAATATTGGGAGTTGTTGTATACATGTATACCTGATTGCATGGAAATTATTTTGAAAATTGCTGCTTTATTGTGTCTTTATTGGCAATTTATTCATAGCACAAGTTGTTAACATTTGTTCCTGTAGATTCTGGATCTCTCATATGCAAGTCAAAATTGGTTTTCAAAATAGGGTTGTTATTTGGTAGAGGTTTGATATTTTGGATATAAGGAAGATCTATAGACAAAGTGCAGATATTTTTTCTATGTTTGTGTTTAGCATGTTTCTTTCCTGTTTTTTCTGAAGGTTGCAGTAGAACCCATGCATGGAAAGTGAAATTGACATTTCCTTTCTAAGTTCATGTTCTCTCACCCTCCTCATTCAGTCTTAAAATTAAAGAGCTATTTTGTTGTATTTATTTGTTTATTTATTTTTTTAATTTATTGTTCAAATCTGGTAGATACAGGGCCTTAAAGCATGACGTTGCTGAGCTATATGTGGATGCTGGATATGCAGGCACTCTAGTGTATGATGTGTATGCTCTAGGTAAGACAGTGTTTGTATCAAGAGCACTCTTGTGCTGCTGCAAATGGCACGCAGTTACTGCTGCTTAGGACTCTCTATGTGGGAGAATGGTATAGCAAGATCTTGGGAAGGAACTATTTTTAATGTAGCAGGTGAGTGTGGGAAGCTGCTCACACTAACAGGCCAAATTCTTTTGCTTTTGTTAATGCTGAGTGGGACCTTGGATGAGATTTGCAGATGAAATGTATTGCTCATTGTGAGAAGGGGTGTCAGAGCCTGACCCCGTGGTTTGTGCAGCAGTTCTCATTCCCAGTTCACTTCTACAGAGTACAGCATCATAGCAACACTTAAGACAAGTTTATAGAGACTACAGGAATGCTGTGATTCTTTTGGAAAAATACAGAGGCAGTATTACATTTTCAAGACAAGAGTGCTGAGATAATGTCAACATTGAAAATAAAACCCTAAAACTTAATTGTAAATATAAATTTACGACTGAATTTCTGCTCTTGGTATTTTCTGTATTACTGCCTGATTCCAAGTTCTAAACGAAAAGAAAAAAGAAAACTTTTCCCAGAAAATGCTAGAAAGAAATGAAGTAACAATCACAATAATGTATTTATTTAAGCCTCCCCCCAACTTCTCCCTTATATTTGCCAGTGTCACAGTTAAAAAAAAATACATCTGGATCATATGGGGTTCTCTGGTGTTTCTGTTTAAGAATAATTGGCAGTCTGAGACATATTTGCATGAAAAAAAAAAAAAGAGTACTGTGTGGAAATCATCCCACCTTAATGCATCTATACCTTGTTTGATTTCTTCCCACAAATTCTATTTGTTAAATATAT
Organism: Leptocoma aspasia; assembly: GCA_013399835.1. Taxonomy (NCBI): domain Eukaryota; kingdom Metazoa; phylum Chordata; class Aves; order Passeriformes; family Nectariniidae; genus Leptocoma; species Leptocoma aspasia. The sequence continues at coordinate 400,659 of VXAX01006691.1, read as the reverse complement.
GCTTTCAATTTCCTCTGTTAATAATTCCATATTCTCTCTACTTTATCCTTTTGAAAAAAATATAGAATGAATTCTAAAACAAAATACTTCCACAGATATCTTTTAATGCTTCTTAAATGAGTAATGTTTACAGTTTCAATGGATGAGAGGGTTTAAGCAGGTGGGGGAATACTTAATCCACTGTGAAGTGTCTTAGACAATTAGTTGTGTGTCTAATACGAGAAGGGAAAGCTATAGGCATTGCATGTTCCTTTCATAGGTTCAGGCCTGCCATGTAAAAAGCCCAAACTACTGAAGAATCACATCTATCTGGCTCCTTTTGCAATAATAATGCCATTTTGATGTCATGCAAATTTATGGAGCACTGCATGTGTTCACACAATTTTCAGTGTTGGTGCAGTTTAAAAGTTCTTTGCATGAAATTAAAAAAAAAGTAGCATATTTAAAGATAATTAAAATCCACCCTTGTTCTACAAGGTTGTTTATTAGGATAGACAAGGTGAAAGTTGGAATAGATGATAAAGGCTATTGCTAAAAATAGAAGAGATGTCTTGGGGGAAAAAAGAAGTTGCAGGGTGAAATGAGGGTAAATGAGGTGTGAGTTTTGTGCAAACTTGGAGAATCGAGGGCATTATGGCTGGCTGGTATGAAAGGCAAAAGGGAGCTGACTGAATTTCATGGCAAAGAAGGGAGGGACAGAAGCAGGAAAAGCAGGGCTTTTGCCTCTTTGTACAGCAGGCACAAAATTGTATCTTGAATCCTGAGTCTTCTCTGTCTTTGCCGATTTCCCTGTTTTCCTGCTTAAAGCCTTTCTATTCTGTTTAATTAGGTATTTATGAGACACCACAAAGTTTATAAACAAATACATATTGAAATTTAGTGAAGATGTGAAAGATAAGGTCAAGATTTGCAAGGTCTCAATTTTAATCAAACAGACCAGGAACTTGCTGCAAGAGAACTGGCGTTGTAACATATTTAGGAGAAATGAAGTCTGCAAGTTACATGAGCTAATATTTGGCATTTGTAAGGTATTAGTTGATTAGTGCAGTACTATATGTGTGTTTTGAGAAAAGAGTAGCAATTGTAGAACAACTCAAGAACCACAAAAATGGGCATGGGCCTAAACATATGAAAGAACACTTGAAGAAACTGGGATTCCTTAGCCTGGAGACACATGTTTGATATATAATACTGCTGCAAAAAGGATCAGTTTCCTTCTTATATCTGTACTGAATAGGAAACAAGGGAAAGGTTATGGGACAATTTTAAAAGTGTGTTAAGGAAAGCTGTCTGATGCTAAGAGTGGTGTAGTAATGGAACAAATTGTCTGGTATGTTTGTGGAATCTATTATCCATCTGTAGGAATAGGTAAGACAATTATTGCTGCTTTAGAGCTGAGTAATGGACTAGAAGACCTCACGAGGTCTCTTCCAGTCCTATCATTCTGTGAAAAGAGCTCACTTTTGTATTTTTGGCACAAGTATTTTATAGATGGATGATAGATTAAGTGCAAACTAAGGAGTAAGAAGTAGTTTATTTGGATTATAAATGTTGATACCCTCAGTAAAGTCCACCTAAATAGTGAATTTACTACAAACGTTTACATTTACTGTGAACATATTCAAAGAGTATCTTGCAATGATAAATGCTCACTGTTGATCCACTTTGTTGCAAGCAGGTTTTTAGGCCATACAAAAATATAAAATGAAACATTATTTATTAATTTGTGTCTGCAAAATGCCAATCTGAAATGTAGATTTTTAAGCCTTTGTGGAATCCTCTTGACTTTTTAAAGAGTGTAGGACCCTGTCTGCATCAGTGGGGCTGCAAGAAGTTCCAGGACAAATTTCCCTGGGACCAATTACTGTCACACCAATTAGCTGTCACACTCAAAAATGCCAGAGAATATTGCACATTTGTGTAGTTTTTTGGAGAGAGATTAAAAAAAATTTGCACCTTTTTCTGGAAACTTTTATTAATAGTAGTTAAAATGCTATAAATTCAAAATACCCTTGATTTGAAGCCACTATTCTGAAGAATAGTTCCAGATACCAGTCACTAGCAATTGTGCTAGATTAGCTCTAGAGCCATTCATAGTCACTGAAACTATGTAAGGATGGAAAAAAGACCCAACCCTGTTGTTAGATCCTGGCAAGAATAGAAAATAGGTACTTAAACTGTAATAAGTCTGGCAAACAATGTCATTAAAGTTGAGAGCAAAATGCCATATCTTTTTCAGAGAGAAGATGGTAGGTACGTGTAAATTTCCCTTTCAACATATGAATGTGCACAGGGGTTTTACTTTAGAAATAAGCATTCAAAAGCAAGAATGTGATTTCATGTTAAATCTGAAAACTTTTGAATTCTGAATACCACTGAAAACTTCGTGGTGGTTGTGTGCTATCACACAGGATAGGATGTTCATAGTGTTGTAAATATGATTAGGAAATAAAGGTACATTGAGGGAGATTGTGTGTTAAATTTAAGTGCTTTTGGTTTTTTTTTCAGTGGTACTGACTAGTTGTCTTGATATTTTTTCTTTATAAAGTCAAAGAACAGCATACACAGGGGAGTAAAATTATTCTCCTGCTATACTCTGTAGTACAAAGAATGTAAAAAAAATTAGAATTTCCTGTTGCCTGTGGAATAGTGGGCATTTGTGTACCTTTGAATTCATGAAAATGTGATAACCTGTATCCATTTTCCTAAAAATGCATTACTGTATCAATTTTCCTAAAAATGCATTAGGCATTTCCTTTAATCATTTTTGTGACCTATTTAACTAGCTACCAAAATAGAACCAGAGTGTCCCAGAACAGTACATTATCATGTCAGCAGAAGGGATATTATACGTATTGGTATTTTAAAAGAATTTGTAGAATAAAATTAGTTCCCTTCTGCCTCCTCATCCCCAAGTCTGTGCAGCAGTTGCTGCCAGCCATCTTAATGCTGTTCCTCAGAAACAACTTAGTTTCCAGTTCTTTTGAGACTATTGCTACTTCATTTGAGGCTTGTATATGTTTCCAAGGTATCATCACCATGGCAAATCTTCATGCAGTGTGTGCAAGTCTGCTGTGGGCTGAGATTTTAACATACTTTCCTTCTTTTCATTAAATTTCATAACTTGGATTGTAACCCATATTATCCATCTCCTTCAATTGATGTTATCCTTTCCTTTTATTTGAAGAGAAGATAGAAATGCTCAAATGTAAGACTTGACTGGCCATATAATTGGCTTTTAGAAAACTTCCACTTTATTATGTTTTTTCTCTTTTTGACTGTGCTGTAGTGAAATACTTTACCATGTCCTCTTGTTTTTATTGCAACCTTATAATGCTTTTGAAATTAAATGTAGTAGTAAGCTGTAAAAGCACTCATAAAGCTGTGTTTCATACTCATCTGAGAATCTTCTCATGAAAATTCTAATAATAGGTGAATTCCTTGTTTTGGAAGATGTGTTTGAATGATTTCAGATTAGGTGAATATGCTCTCAAAAATAGCATTGAGCAGTGCAGAAGCCTTCATGCTTATCCTCACCCATTTCAGAAAAAGGAGTTTTTCCTGTAGCGATCTGTCCGGATTTCCCCACCAATATCAAATGTGTCTCTTGCTTTTGGAATAACCCCTCACCCCCAGTCCTCATCTTGTAGGGGAAAGGATTGAGAAAAACTCTGCTATGGAGTATGAACTGAAAACTTATGTGATTTTGTCTAAAACAACATAGGCAGAAAAAGACTTTTAAAGGATCCTTTAAAGAAAAAGCCACATTCAGCTTTAGAGAGGATGAAAGGTTTTTTAGTGTTCTATAATTTGTGTAGTTTAATTGTGTTCATTTCACTTTGTCTTACCTGAAAGTTCAGGGCTTTGTGTCTGCTGTATCTGAATTGATTTACTTTGGCCAGCAAATAATGTGAACATTTTTTTCTATCTGCCACTCATAACCCCAGGTAGATGAGAGGTTTCTAAATGTTAGCCAGTATTGCCCAGAACAACACAACTGCAGTTGCCTCTGGAGTGAAGACCATTTGAAAAGAAATAAGTTAACTCTCCACTGAATATTTGTGAACTAGACTTTTTTTCCCCAATTCTCTGTCCAGTGCTGGCCAAATTTGGGCAAAAACAACAGAAGCAGCAAAGCCCTTTTTGCCTTGAAAAATATCAAGCAGCTGAAGAATGTGCATGCTTTACCAAGGAGTGCTGCTGACAAGCCAGCTTGTGGAGGACGAGAGATGTTTTTGAGAACTGTACCCCTGATGAGGGATTTGCCTTGGACTAGCTTCTGCTACAGGAACTGTGTTCCCATTAGCAGATATGATGGGACTGTGGTAACAGGATTAGAGCTTGCAAGCCCCAGTACATTATAGCCAAACAACACCAAATCCCAAAGCTACCTTACCCTGCCTCCCTCCCCCAAATTTCTCCATGAATGTGAAACTTGTTAATACATGCATGTCTGTGAAAAATGGTAAGCTAGAGAGTACAAATAGAACTTTGTAAAATAACCTTTTGAACAAAAATATGGAAATATTTAAGATATCTAATGAAAGTTATTACCAAAACATGTGAATGTGCAGACATATGAAACCTGACTAAATTGTTTTGTTTATTCTTCTGTGAGTGATTCAGACTTATACAATCCAGTCTGTTACACGTTCGTATGACTAATATGTCTCGGGTAGTTCAACACAAACAATGTAGGTTTTGATGATGCATCCAGTGCAGGATCTGGGAAACTCTGCTGGGAAAGTAGCATTCTTCCTCTGAAATAATTTTTTAAAAATCTGAAACTGTAGAAATTATAGTTCCAAAAGTGGTCTGATATTAAGATCACCTCATCATATAAAAATTCTGAGTAGTGTTTCTGTGGCAATATTAGAAATAGGTATCTCTGCAAAACCAAATCTTGGTGACCCTTAGACTACTAAAATTGCTATGACACTCATCAAAAGTTATTAACTATTTAATGTTTATTTGTTTGTGTCTGTCTCTTCTCTCTTGGATTGCATATAAAGGATGGCTGTACAAAAAAACTGCTGCAAGGGAGACAGAATCAGAGCCTTCTCTTCAGGTCCCTTAGTTGTGTGCGCTGACCTTGCATAAGTGCAATGTGGGTTTACCCCTGAGAAAATTGGGCTAATCTGCTTTGTGCTTGGCATCCCACAGGAATAAACATGGTTAGAATAAAGAATATTAAAGCACGGATAAGATGCTGTAAAAACTTTAGGTGGTTGTATTTTATGTTTATTTGTTTAGGAAAAAATTGTGTGAAGTTTTTGGGATGAAGACTGTGGTTTCCTTCTGAGTGGGTGCAGGGTCTGTCACTCTCTGGTCCTGGTCCGTGACTGGCCTGTTCAGGGGCTAGGACAGTACACATATGAACAACAATCCTGCTTAGTAGCATGGCTGCAAACAAATACATCTCTGGCAATACAAAAATCTACTTATTTTCTCTAAGTTTGTTACTCTCCAGACTGCTCGTGGAAATTACTGAGCTACTGTAGCATAATCATTATGGCTGTAATCACATAAAATGCTTGCTCTAGAAGTTCAAATAAAAATAGTTGTAAATTCTGAATGGACAGAATTAAAAATACCTCTCAGTTTGTATTTTTTTGTTTTAGAATAAGAAAACTTCCAATTTTCATGCACAACAAATAGAAAATTTTATGGAATAGGGCAAATGCATTTTTATGAATATGAAATTAAAAAAATTCTAGAGGATTATGATTTATCTTGTACAAATACTGTAACCCACAGACTTATTCTATTATCTGTTATACTTTCATCTTTGAGTTTTTAATTTTTCATTTCACAGTGATTGCAGAAATAACTGTTTATATAGTGCTTCCATTATGCATATTTATTAAAAAGTAATAAAAATCATTAAAATAAGTCTGACAAAATTGACTTGGGCAAAAAAAAAAAAAAAGAATTGATAGATGGTGTGTGCAACCTGTAATATATTTTTAATGCTTCACAGTTACGGTACAGATTTAATAACTCATTCCTAGGACTGGGTGTAGTTCTGTTACTGAAATATATTATATGGGAAAATAATATCAATTTATAGTTGTTATGACTTATTTTTTTAGTTTGCCTTTTTTTTTTTTTTACAGTCCATAATGAAGTGATTATTTTCCTGCTAACATTTGATATTTCTTCAGCAGGCTTTTCTTGTACATCTAGAAAGGATGTGTTTTCTGTGTCTGCATATGCAAATATGAAAATACATATAATTCTAATGGGAATACTTTAAAAAATTTCTTCCTGGTATATGCAATTCAATTGAATGGTTTCAGCTTTCAAGAAATACAAAACTAAATTTTCCTTTGAGTTTGGTACTAATACTGTGGTTTTGTACTTGTTCTACTCCATTTCATAGAACCATAGAATGGTTTGGGCTGGAAGGGACCTTAAAAATCGTCTTATTCCAGCCCCATTTGTGCCATGGGCAGGGACACCTTCCACTAGACCAGGTTGCTCAAAGCCCCATCCAACCTGGCCTTGAACACTGCCATGAATTGAGGCATCCACAGCTGCTCTGGGCAACCTGCTCCAGTACCTCACACAGAATCATGGAATTATCCAGACCCAGGCTTTGTTCTGAGTTGGCAAATGCTCGACATTTCCTATTGACCAAACTTTTTCAAGGCACTGAAATCACATTGAGATTTATTACAATATTTTAAGCCTTAAAGCAGCTTCCAACAAGTATTAGAAATGGTTGTAGAATTTAAAAAAAAAAAAAAAAGAAAGAAGAAAAAGAAACTTAACGTGGAATTGCAAAATATCTCAACCCACACTCAGCAGCATGATTCCTTTACAAAATCTCAATTTTCAAGTGTCTCATTTTTCATTTTAGATATCTTTATCGGTGGGGATAGGGATACAGTGATAAGGAAGTTTCTGGTATTTGGCAGTGTTAAATTACAGATGTGCCATAAGTGGTCCAAGTGTGAATATAATGCTTAGAACAAGAAATTATAAAGAAAATTTAGTATCAAATCATTGTTGTTAACTTTTTTGTTTCTGCTATAATCTTGCAATCTTGTAACTTTGACAACAAGAAAACACCAATATTCTAGTTGCTTATTTAAAAGTTAAAAAAATAGGCAAGATTTTGGCTCTCATGGTAGAGATTGAATATGTGAAAGCATCAGCCTGGATAAGCCAGAAGGCAAAAATCATCCTATGTGTGCTTCTTTCTGTATCTCATTTTTTGAGGCAATATCTTGATTTTTAGGTGCTACCGCTGGCTGTTAATATCCTTTGTCTGGAACAAACTTGCTTTTCCCCTGGAGTGGTTTTCTCTCTTCTGTCCAGCATGCTCATTGTCCAGGATATGCCTCCTTCCAGTGCTGTGCTCTACTCAGGCATTTCTTCCTGCTCTTCTGTTTCTTGTGCTGCACACAAGTTTGTGTCTCAGAGTTAAGTGGCTGCTGGTGGGGACTCTATACAAAAAGATGTTTCAGAGAGCCTTCTGCACATTATTTTTTAATTTCTTCAAGGAAAAAAAAAAAAAGGAGAATACTAGATATTATCTGACCTGTCCGCAGCTTTCATGGGGCAGTGACAGTGACCATCCGGCATGGTCTCAGATAATGTCACTGATGGTAGCCCTGAGGGCTGGCAACCTGAGACTGGGCTTTTCCTGGGCTTTCAATTTCAGGACTTTAAAGTCTGGGTCATATTTTGGTGTTACATGAATCAGGATTTCTTGGCTAGTGGGGAAATAAATTCTGTTCAAATTGAAGCTCTGTAGATTAGGAGTTGTTCTGGAAATTAGGCAATTCAGAAGACAGAGGATGTGATACTGTGAAAAATAAAGAATAAAAAATAAATGCAGAATAAATCCAAACTATTTCATTATAGCAGAAATAGCAAATTTCAGTAACATTTATCAATTACTAAGTTAAAAATGAGAGAAACACTTTTGAGAAAGTATAGAGTTCAAGTGCAGAAATTACACTGATGAAGGGTATTGTGGAGGCCATGCATGTAAATAGGTTAAAAAGGAATTAGGTAATTGAGTACAATGATCCTAATTCAACAGATGCAATCACCAGCTTAGGAAAACTTTAAACTGCTGATCACCAGAATGAGGGACTGAATACCAGAGGAAAGACCATTTACTAGTTCCCTTTTTTCCCTTGTGCAATAAGAACCAAATAGTGGGGTGACCTGAGGCAAGATACTGGATTTCAAAGATTTCTGTGGTTCTGCTTTTGTTTTCCTTACTGGGGTCCATGAAATAGGGTTTGTCTTTGTTAGCTTTGCAGGAATGGGTTATCTCTCAGACGGTTCTGTGTAAAAGGAAATCATTCTCTTTGGTCTTGCCAAGGACTCATTCACCTGCAGGTGAGATAATTTAAAAATAGCAGGTTATCCAAAATGAGCCTTTCTTGTGCCAAAGAGTTAATTTTCTTTCTGATCAGTTACATTTTTTTGTTGGATTGGATATTTCAGGAGAAAGTTGTTCCTGGTTGAGATGTCCCAAACATAGGAAAATGCAGAACCTGCAGAATCTCAAATGTTTTAGTAATGAGCAGCAGTGACCTGGGAGAGGTCAATCAGACTGTTCTTGCTCAGTTCAGTAGCAAGGGAAGGAGAACACCGGTCTGCTCTACTTGTGTATACTCATATTCACACAAGCAAAAACAAGAGACATCTATATGCAGATGTGTTCCTGGGCTTGTGAACTGTTGTCCTTCCCCAAAGCACCTCCCTTTGCTGAATTTTTGGGGTTTTGTTAAAACCATAGCTCTGGTTGTTATCACAGATCTGATTTTTGAAAAATCCACGTTGCTTGCAAGAAGGTTCTATGATCATTGGGAGTGTGCTGCCCAGCAATTTATAGGCTTCAGCTGTGACAAGACTTGCTTTGTATAATAAATAAAATACCTGCTTTTTACAGTGGGCAAATAGTTGTATATTCCTTTACAGATTCAGTTATGAGCTTCAGAGGAGGGCACAAGGCTGCTGCTGATCCAGGAAGGGTCGCTGAAGGAGCTGATGGTGGATGCCAAGAGCTTTCACTTTAATTGTATTAATGTCAGACTATGGCCCTGGATTTTGCTGGGACCAGCTGTGTGTGGTTCAGCCGCTGGGCCCTAGATGGGTCTGCCTTGGCTCTGCTGCTCTGCGCTCTTCCCTGGTGTCCTCACCTCAGCTTTGCTGGGCAAGCGAGGAGAGGAGAGAGCATTGCATGCCTGGTGACAGCACACGGCTCTTTGTGATGTGAAACCAACCTTCAAGAGTTTCTAGAGTTAGGAAATCTGTTAGGTTCAAAGATCCCCACTAATTTTGGTGCTTCAGTATTCGGATAATGAAACAGCTAGGTTTTTGGTCTCCTGTTACTCTGCAGTTTCACATAAGAGCATCCTGCTCTGTAATATCAAGCAATATAGGCATGCATGCTCTTGGAAAGGTCTGTTTTTCAGATGCATAAACACTTAATATGTTGGAAAATCAGCAATTGTTTTTATGCATCATTTTTACAGTAACACTCCATGCAAAAATCCTATCTCTTCAGATGGATCAGAATAGACATAAAACCAGGTTTCCAATTTACACCATGGCAAATATTTAAAAATTCTAGAATTATTTAAAAATATTTAAATTATTTAAAACAGTGTTCAGAGATGCTAGAATAAAAATGCAATGCTCACATCTGTAGGAAAGGGATGTTCATGAAATGCTTTTCTTGCAAGACAGGGTAAAACTAGATGCTGTGTTGAAACATTCATAAGGAAACCTAATAAAATATTTTCTGTGTCAGGATTAAGGAATTATGTTTTCAGTTTTGGATTGTGTTCTGCTGAGAAATAAAATTGAATTCTATTTTAAAGATTAATTTTCAAGTTTGGAAGTTTGGGCTTAAAAAATCTCAGATATTTTACCAATATTTTGATCTCAGTCTGTAGGTTTGGATCTGACCTATAATAAAGAAATGGCCAGATACAGAAGGTTTGACATATATAGTTTTTGTTTAATGAGACTGTAAGACTTGACAAATTTTATTTAGGAGGGTGCAGTGCATTGTAACTTGATTGAAACCAATGAAGTTGCCCAAGATTAATATTAGAAGCTAAAAATGGTTATCTCTCTCTCTCAAGTATTTCTGTAGTACTTTTACAGTCTACACAAACCTACGTTAGCATCTTGTTTTCATATGCAAACATCTTCATCCTTTTCCTTTTGTTTTCTTTTTTTTCTCCGTTTCTTTGGTTCTCTCTTTATCCACTGTGCCCCACCAGCAGGAGCAGATTACAACTTGGTGTGATTGTGTATATGGTTCTGTACAAAACTGGTTTTTGAATCCTGTCAGCTGAGAGCTACAGTGGCAGCAACCTGAAATTAACTTAGAGACTCAGGATCCTAATTGCTGGGTTTTGTGCTGCTTCAGCTGTCTGCATTTTCAGCCAGCTAAACCAAGTCTGTGTTACTTGCAGATGTATGATAGAGCAGATGGGTGGGTCAACTCAGGATTCATTCAAAGTTGAGAACCCAGCTGGGAGTAGCAAAAGCAAGAAAACCTTTCTTCCACGTAGTACATGGATATACTAGAGAAGATGGGTTCTAACTTTTGAAATCTAAAGGATATGTACACAAAATTTCAAAGAAATTCAAACATCAAAAATCCTGCTGAGATTTCAAAAAAAGATGTGTAACTAGGTTTGGTGCAGTATTTTCACTGAATTAGACTCTTGGGAAACTTATCTGGTTAAAAGCCCCACAGAAACAAAACAAACAAACAAACAGAAACCAAACTACAAATGCTGTAATTTTCTGACAAAATAATGCAAAATTGACACCGATCAATATGTTAGTGCATATGCACCCACTAGATCTAATACATCTTGTTTTCCTCTTCAGTATACCTGCGCTGTTAAACTAACAACTGAGAATAGATTTCTCTTTTTTTTTTTTTGAAAATATCTAAAAATCTAGCTGTAAACAAAGATTGAAATAGGCTATTTAACTAAAATGACCTAAAAGCTAATTTAAATAATGTTTGTATGAATTTTGTTTTAAATTGATCTGCTTTGCTTAGGGCATGGTACAAAGGGGCAGAACCTGGAGAGGGAGAGCTACGCAGGCGAGATGCCAGTGGCGAAGTCTGCTGTACATTTGGTTAGTCAAATGCTTAAAGTTGTTTATTTCTCTAGGTGCCTTTTAGCTTTCATCCCCTTCAGCTATGCTGAATCTGTTCTCAGACCGTATTTTCTTTGTGATCCCTCTAATGGGATACTTTCTGCTACTGGTTTTCTTTTGGAGGAGACAAAAAAATCCCAACCCTGTTCTCTCATTGACTTCTTTCTGTTACAGATGAGCATAGACTAAAATAGGAGTGCACTCTCAACAGTCCATTTATGGCTTGAGAACATCTTCTGGATCACTATAGCATGAATAGACTAATATGGTATACTTAAGGTTCTAGGTAATTAGTATCTGTATTTCATAATTCAGATTTTTTACAGGGTGTAGGGAGTTTTCAGATCATATTGCTGAAATGTAATATCTGAATTGCTGCTATGATTTGTACTGGCTTCCAAAATCTTGTTTTCTAAAACAAGCAGGAAAAAAAGTACAGGGGCTCTTTTTTACCTCTCAGTATTCCCATAAAGCATTGGTGATGTAGCTGCAGTTTCTCTCCAGCACCTGTGAAAGGACTTGAACACATGTCCCAGTTAGGAGGTGAATAAATGATCCCCAGTGAATGGCAGCTGGATCTCTTAGTGGACCTTTTACAGTATTGTGCAGAAGATAGGGATTGCTGGTGCATTGCAGAGGTTTTATGAGGCTTCATATTGCATTTGCTGAAGTTTGATGTTGTTGCATAATTTATTGAAACAGTTATTTTCTTCTTAATTTGCTTAATTAGTTCCTTTTTAATATATGAAACTTCATCCAGTTCCTATAGTAATTGGTGGAATCTCTCACTGAAGTCTTACAGCATAATCAAGTGTTTTGTATATGTATCAATCTGTAAGGTTGTTTTGTGTCTTTTTTTTTAAATAGTTTTTAGTATTTTCTTTTTTTGCAGGTTTTTGTTACATGAGGGAATGAATGTCATGTTAGAACTATACTTTTTAGACTAGTTAAGCAAGACCACTCTACAGGATTTCATAAAAGTGTATGATTTGGCCAGTCTACTGTAGGGGTTCATTCTAGCACCACATTTCTCTCCGGCCTCAATTATTTTTACATTCTTTCCTCAAATTTTTTATGATCTCCATTAGGAGAGCATAGTGAAGCCTTCACGTTGTTCATAGACTTCCATCTTGATCTACGTGCACTTGATTTGGTAGGGATCGCAGCCTTCAGTAAATATTTTTAAGAACTTGACCATGGGCTGGGGATGCTCAGAGTGGCCTAAGTGGGGACAATGAGAGATTGCCGGCAAAAAAGGGGGATTGCAACCATGCATCATCAATTCCATTCAGTTTCAGTAATCTATTTCTAGATGGCAGAAATTCTTTCACTCTGGGCAAATTTTGAATTGAAGGGGAGGGGCAGCATTTCCAAGTTACCAGTATACACTTTTTATATGTTTAACCTGTTCTTAAGCTTATTTTTAAACTGATATATTTTTTTTTTGCTGTTCATAATTTGACACCAGTGTATTGGCTGTTGTTTCAAAATAGGAATGAAATGTTGGTTTGCTTATTATTTACATAGGGAAAATGTGGTCATTTTAGTGGCAGAAATACCAAGACTTTAAAGGAAAAAAAATCTTCACATACTGAAGGAGTATGTTCACTTAAGGAGACAGAATTTTCTCCAACTAGTTATGATCAGAAAATGGATTCAATAGTCTTTTTCTCCTTCTGGAAAAGAATTGCTAAGGTTGAATGATATAAAATTTCTGAAAATAGGGCAACTGTTATTAGAATAAATGACAAAAAATGTAGTGAAAGACATTTATCATCTGAATAATGTATTTTTGCTTGGAGGCTTACTTATATTTAGTCTCTGTGTTATAAATATATCACAGTTGTAATAATTTTTTTGATAGAAGAATCACAGCAGTAATAGTTCTGGTAAACTAGTAACAGGATTTTGGGCATATTTCCCAGCAACTCGTTGTAAAAGTTAGACGACTAAATATGAAGATGGACATTTTTGTGATGTTGCTGAAGTGATTTTGATGCTCATTGAATTTTATTGACATCTGATAATCACCTGAATATGTGTCTTTATCCCCTTGTTTTTAAATGTTATATTTATTCAAAAATACTTCCAAATTTAATTTTGTTGTAAAGTTATAAAGCCTCATATAAATCCCTGCAGCAGTGTTTTATGATTTTCATTTGCTTGTCTTACTGACAAGATAAGTTTATTTTTCTAAGTCATGTCACCTATCAGGAAGATTTTTCTCTTCTCATGTTGCTGTCTTTTGCTACTAAGGAATGAACAAAGAACTTGATTATTATTTGATTAGGTCTCTGTACCTGATTCCTTTAGGCCAGAAATGTTCTTACCCTTTACAGTTAAAAGCTAATTTATCTGTGAGCCATTATCTGGGAAATGGCTAAGATCAGCAAGGGTATTTACCTCCTGACAATGCAAATAATTTCATTATTTTTTTCTAGCAATTGTACTAACAAAAAGCCTGTTACCTTATGTTTTTTTCAGTCTAGCGCTTCTGGGTGCCTGAAAAGTTGGGGTCTTAATTTGATTCAATTTTTTGAGTTCTAAGGGCTTTAATAATCTGGTTTTTTCAAGGATCTTCATGTTTAACTTGAATTTTATAGTGGAAAACTTACTTCTGCTCATTTGAATTATGCCTTCCTAAACAATCCTAAATAATTAACCTCAACCCTCAGTTTAAGTGATACCTTATTATCATATCTTCTTAAACCATTTAAGCTTTATGTTCTTAATCTCTTCTTTTTTTTTTTTTTTTTTAAGTGAACAAATTTGATGACAACTTTATTGTCTGGATGTCATGAAGCTATTGGGAAATACACCTCTCTCTACCTGGTTAGGTTTTTTCAAGGCAAACCCAAAAGAAGAATTTTAAGAAATTAAATCCTGGTGTACAGCCTAAATGATTCAGATTTGTAAAATGCACTCAGTACAGTTAGGAACAGCTGTCAAAGCACAGGTTGTGGTAAAATATGAACAGAATGGGAATGATCCATCCTTTACTAGAAAGATTATTTGCCACAGTTTTAAATTTTTAAGGCATATTATAATGCTTATTATCTTAGTACTGTGTTCCTCGCACCCTAAAAATGGTGGTGTTACATCAATGTCTGTCAAAAGCGGGAGCAGCATTGTTCTTACATCTACTTAACTTATTCCAGAAAGGATGCTATGCGATGTTGATGGGAGACTCCTGAATTTCCTGGAGTCTTGATGTTTAAGGTGATTTTGAAAATTAAACCAAAAATCTTTTGCAGTTATTTTGCACTGCTGAGCAGTTAGTCACTCATTGTCTTTTAGTTTATATGTCATGGAAAATGCACTGGGGAAACAATCCCGTGGAATTGGTTCAAGTTCTGCTGTTCGTGAATCTACAGGGCTTCATTAAATCAATGCCCTTGTTTAAAATAACTATATGCATAATTGGACTCACTTATATTAAATCCCTTGCAGATAACTGTTTGAAGCACGGAGTAAAAGGACTGGAAAGGGTGCATGTGCCAAGGGAAATACTCAGCCAGCAGAGATATGTGAACTCTGGTTAGAGCAGTTAATTGCAATTGATGCCATTCATGTGTTACAGGAAATGTTGCAACTTTCTCCTGACAAAAGCTCTGTGGTTCCAATGCTGTGAATTATTCTGGAGGACAAATCATAACCAAAAAAAAAACCCCAAAACCCAAGCTGTTTCTTTAGACACCTTAGTTAATTTTTAGGGTAAGAAACTTTACACAACAGTTCTGGTTCTTGTGAATTTGAGTGCTACTTATGTTAATATGGTCTGCCCTGTGTACTTAATGTGTTATCCTCTCTAAGTAGGTATTTGTTAGTGCTGGGCAGTGGCATGGTGTGCCCTTGAAGGAACTTTTCTTGTGACCACATTTTCTCACAGAGGTCACAATTAGGTAGAGGTGAAAGACCTTGCAACTGAGTGCTCAGAAGTTGTTGTTAATGAGCTTAGGGTAAAGCAGTGAGCATTAGGGATAATAATGTTTGTGAACCCTGTGTGCCATTGTGTGTTTGAGCCGGGTCCAGCAGTTCTCTTCAGGCCTGGCATGAAGCATGGCTGCCGTCTTGACGTGGACAAGCTTTCCGCACTACGGCAAAATCTGAGAATCTGGTTCACATATTTTTGACCTTGTGTGGATAAAATAAATCCAGAAGCGGAGGCAGTTGTGCCACAGCAGCATGGCACTGTTCCTCTGGTGGCTACATCTGTCCAGGGGAGCACCTGGTCAGCCTGGCTGCACCAGGACACACGTGTGGCTGCGCTGCTTCAGGGCTGGCAGCTGATGCAGTGCTGTGCCTTTGCACCAGCTCACCTGAAATTACCCATGTGTCTGACATTTGACAGGACTAAAGTTTCCTGGCCATTTATGAAGGTGTTAGCCTTATTTTCAGTGCAGTCTCCTGAACTTGGTGCAGGTGTTGGTGCTCAGTGTGAGAGTCTGGGTTAGGTGCCTCGACAGGGTGTTGGGTGTTGATCTGCTCCCACAGCTCCCTCACCTTCTCTGTGGGCAGATGGTGGCTATGCTCATGGCTATCTGTGTGTCAGGGTTCAGTGATTAATGTAATTATGCAGGACATGAGACATGACTTCAAGTCCTCTTGCTTTTTTAGAAGGATAAGCCACTGTTTCCATTGTCCCTAGAGGGTGTTGCAGCTACGAAGCAGCTCTCACTTCCCTTCCCAATGGGACCATTTTCTAGAGGTGTGGAGACAAAGTCCCTCAGTTCTTTCAGGTAGAGATGATAGGCAGACCTCTAGGGGAACAAACAAGGGTGTATGCCATTATAGTATTTCTAGAAAACAAAGCAGTGGCCATCTCTGTCTTTCTGGCATTGGACATATTTTTTTCAGAGAATGGAGAAAGGCGAGTGGACAGATGTGGGAACGACACCTGAGCTCAGGCTCTGGCTGCTGTTAGGCTTTGGTGAGACCTCAAGTTTCTTGGCCCTGTGAAGACTGATGTGTCTCACAGCAGAATTTTAGCCCTAAATGAAACTTTAGTATTAGAAAACCCAAACACAGTGGCCTCTAGGTCAGGTGGCTGCTGATCTTTCAGAATTTTTTTTCAGTTCATAAGCTCGTGTGTGGTGTGTTTTTTGTTTAAGACTTGCTTTGGATTTATCTAAGTTCTCTCCAAATGTCATTGTGAGCTTTTTCTCAATCTGTCTTTCTTAGTCTTTTAAACTAGGATTCACTTTTTAATGACATACAAAATGTATGCTGCTGAGCTTAAGAAAGGACTTAAGTAGTTTGCTTTTATCCTGAGTAGTTTGAGATCACCAACATCTGTCCTCTTTGTTACTGTCATTATTGCAGTTATCCTCTGAAGACGATATTGGCCTTTGTTTTACTGAGAGCACTAACTGGATTTTTTTTTCTTTCCAGTAACATACTTCAAGATGCTTTCTAGGTTTGATCAAGCCTTTTCAAATCAAGTGGAAAGCAGGAAAATAAGATAGGAATGAGAAAAACATGTTTTAACATAAGCCCGGAGTATTTTTTAATTGCATGTAGAGCATTACATGAGCTTTTTTTTCAGTGCCAGACATATGCATTTATATTTCCCACCAACATTTGCCTGGTGTGAGTAGGAGTTTAATCAATAAATTCTTGCTTCTAATTTTTTTTCTTCTAGCTAGAGTGTTTGATACGAAAGCCTTATTGTGAATTACCATAAAGCAAACATGAATCTAAGAAAAACTGGGAAAATGTTTACACTGTACAGGGAGAACAGATAACTTGTGCAAATAAAATCAGATTTTTGTCTTTTTATTAACATCAGCAATTAAGTATTGCTTCCTAGAATCTGATTATGTAAAATGTCCAGTGACAGCATGTTGTTTATGAGTTTTGAAATGATACTTTCTTTGTTAGAGTGCCAATTCCTTTGGTATGTATTTTCTCTGTCACCTGAGGCTATTTTTCCAACACATAACACATGTGATTTTTTTTCTGCTTTCTGAATAATCAGCTTTTCCTTTTGCTCATTAAGCATAAAATTACAGCCAAGGTATTAATGCAGTACAATACACGCTGTATTAAAAGTGACCAGTCTCTACCACATACTAAGTTCTTTTTGTCTATTACCTAATTAACATTAATTAGTTCTCTAACTTTAATGAATGTTTTGTAAAACTCAACATTTTTTTACCTTTAGGATAACTATGACATTCAATCTAATGTGTCAGACTGAACTTTATGAATAATTAATGCACTCTATATTTAATATTTTAATGTATGGACTACCTTGACAGACTGGGTACAGCCATGGCGCTGAATGTGGGGGCCCTGCTGGGAAAGGAGCAGGAGGAGCCCCCTGAGAGCTGTGCTTGGGGAGAAAAGAAAGGATGAACCTGAACAGGTATCAGAACCTTGCTGATGCCAGGTATCCCTGAACCTGGGTTCCCAGCTGGAACAAAGGAAAAGAGATCCTTGGCTCTGACTTCTGCTTCTTGAACCTTTCACCTTCTTTCACTGCTTTGCTGGTAGCACTGGTTCAAATCAGAAGTGCTAAATACTACTATTCCTGCTAATGTTGATGATGATAATTAGTATAAAATAAAATAGATGTATTTCTTAAGAAAAGCATTGCACTTGGGCTATTAAAATCAGGAAAATATCTGTTGAATTCTAATTTCTTAAGTTGCTTGAAAAATCAATCTTACCAAGAACCTGCTGTTTTAATACTTGTGATAGCTGCCCTAAGTTCATTATGTCTTGGGTTATGAGAAATGCAATTACATATAAGAAAAATTATGGAACTGCAAAAGAGGTCAATTTGAGTGGAAATCAGCCTTTCTCTTGCAATCAAGTGTTTTGAAAGTGTTTCCTGTGACCAGCATGACCTGTTGTGCTTTGGTAGCATATGAGAATTTTTGGCTTCCTGA
Source organism: Leptocoma aspasia (assembly GCA_013399835.1). Classification (NCBI taxonomy): domain Eukaryota; kingdom Metazoa; phylum Chordata; class Aves; order Passeriformes; family Nectariniidae; genus Leptocoma; species Leptocoma aspasia. The sequence continues at coordinate 382,612 of VXAX01006691.1, read as the reverse complement.
ATATGGGAGAGGCTGGTGGTCAGCCTTTGGCATTGCCTTGTGCACCATCTGGGCAGAGTGCCCACTGCTCCAAACCTTCCTCTGTGATTGACACACAGGAAGATGTTTTTATAAAGACTGAGATTGTCAAAAGCTTATTTTTAGTCTTTGCTTACCTCACCAGTACAGAAATAATAGACAGTATAAGTTTCCATGTGGGCATAATGCCATCCAGCTATAAATCCCACTGGGTGTAAGGCTTTGCACAAGGTCATACTGATGACCTGGAAAATAGGCTTAGATGTAGGAATGTCAACTTGGTAGAGTGGCTTGAGAGCATGAGTGAGGGAGAGCAAAATGCATTTTTCTTGGAATGGATTATGAAGGTGCTAGGAATTAGAGATTCAGACTTTTACTTACAGTGTGTTTTTAGTCATTGTATTCTTGGGAGAGGTAGTAAAGTGAATATATGGAGCATCTGTTTGAGTAAAGAACTCATTTATTCTAGTTAGACTAATTCTGTTTTTCCTGATAGTGGAGGTATTTTTTGGTTTCAAGGTGAGAAAGAGGCAACAGGCCCAGATACAATACTACCTTAAATTCAACCTCTGTTTTGGTTTCCCTAGTTTTCCTAGTTTTCTTTTCCTTGGCAAGTGATTGAGTAGTTTCTGAAGTCAGAGTAGGCTATAGATAAGCCTATGGTCTATCGACTGCTGGAGGCTAAATGAGGTAAGAAAGTAATTTTAAAAATATGAAACATTTATGAGAATTTTCTTTTTATGACATGGTCTGAACCGCTTTTCTTGGCTTATAATGCTCAGTACTGCCTTTTAAATTAGTAAGAATTGTTTCTATTGCATTTATTTTAAATACTTCTGTTATCATTGAGTGAATTTTTAAATCTTTTGTTGCTAATTAATTTCTTGGATGAGTTATTTATAGTTATTCATGTTACAGCTGTAATATTTAAAGTGATTTATGGTAAACTTGGTTTTTGTTTGAATTGTATGACTAAGGACTTTAATGATGGGAAGAATTTATGATATAAGAGAAGTCTCTGTTCGCCTTGCTGCTAAGTGGGTGCTGACTTCCACATGTTTGTTTTCAAAGTAAGTTTGTTTTCTTTGTAGGGTAGGAAGAAGGCTGCATTTAAGATTTACATTGTCTCTGGCTAGCCATAGCAAAACACTGTAGATAGTTGAAATATTCAAAACCTTTACTAGTAGTGTGTGTCAGGTGCCAGATTTGCATTATTCTTTTCATGTTTCTTCTTTTGCTTACTATTCTCCTTTAAGCTGGCACACAACACAACATGTTAAACTGTAGAATTCACCCTTGAAGACAAAAATTTGGTTTGTGACTTGAAGAGAATCATTATGTATAATGATAGTACTATAAAAAGTAAGAACTATGTGGGAATTTGAGAATAGCCAGACTATTGAAATAACACAGATGTTCTTGGATTATATTTGAGGTGGATTTTTTGGTGTAATATATTACATTGAAAGGTAGTCAAGAACTAACTGAAAAATAGATTTTGGGGAAATAACAAAATGTTATTCCTTATATGTACTTAATGAAGTCAAAATTCCAGTTATTTAAAACTGACTATAATCTTAATGTACTTTTAAAAAATATCTTCTTCACTTCTGAAAATCCTAACTTTTACTAATTTATCTGAAAATTCTTCAGATTAATGAGTATGTTCAGTAACATTTCATTACCTTTGGTTTTTACATAATAAAAGTAGAAGGGAATCCGGGACTTGGAGGTCATCCATTAGAATGTAAATAACCAAAGTCAAGCTTGACAATTGCAATACCAGTGCTACTGCAGATGATGTCTCCGTGGTGTTACTTCATTACAAAATCACAAGCAGCTGGCAGTTAAAACTTGCATTAGTTTCCTACAAGTTTTTTCATAGTAAGCTGCATTTATTCTTTTTACCTTAAAGACTCTTCATCTTAAGCCAATCCACGGACCAAAATAACTTAAAGGGCTGTCTGGGTTGGTGTCCTTAACAGTGATCACAGGATCACAGAATGTGCTGAGTTGGAAGGATGTGGTCTTGTATTCATATGAGGTATTTAAGTTACCTGGTATTTGTGTCTTCACTGTATGGCACGGTACAGCTAAACAAGCCATGAAGTGTGACACTAAGTAGAATATTTTAGTGCATTGAAAACAGAAAGTGAATCTGTGTAGGAGATTTACAGCATTTTATCTGGCTGAGTTTTGAAAGCACCATAGCAAAGGTGGCACTGTTTCCTGTGTGAGACTGTTCTGCAGGTGACATATTTCAAAGTCAGTTTTTAACCATATACTTTCATGAATTTCATGGTATTAAATGTGAAATTTCTTCTACAAAGAGGAATTAGCACAACATTTTTGTATCAAATTTCAAAACATTTTTTCTGAATCTTTTAATCAATACTTCAATGTTTCTCCAGGCCTTCATTTTGTTCCTGAGTCTGGTCTGAGAAGCCAGTGACCAGGTTTTAGTTCAAGAACATATGTGATGTCTTTCAGAACACTGGAGACAGCACAGGCTGAAGCCATGTAGCTTCTGAGGAGGAGACTGCTGGACAACTGTTTTGTGAGGAGAATGCCCTTGCCTTATAGTTACCCTTTTCTCTGAAATTTCTGTGGAAATGGCTCACAGTTGTAATTTAAGAAGAATCTTAAGAAAGGATGTTGAGTAGGGGAGATTTTCTTTCTCACCTAGCTCTTGTATTTGCTTCCAGACTCATCTGACCTTTTTTCTCATCAACTTTAAAAACAGTAAGACTTTAAGAGAGCAGGAAGGCTTGAAATAGGGCTGTGCTGGTGGTGGATGTGTGGTGGTTCCATTGGTGTTCGTGGGGTGCAGGTGAGAGCAGGAAGGAATTGTCTGAGTTGGGAGTCTTGTGTCTGCCAGCCTCCCCCTCTGGGGAGCCGGTCCCAGCACGGTTTTTCTCTCTAATGGACGGAGAGGAAAGAGAAAACTTGAAGTTTGCTGCTGCTGGCTTTCTATTTCAGGACAAAGATTTATTAGCCTGGGTATATTAAGTCATGATAGATCTGATCATTTAGGTTTTGGACTCTCAAACAATAGCTCTATTTTTGTGTGTCATGCACAAAAAATCTTTTATGCTGTCCAGGTTCATGTGATAGTTTAGGATGACAAGTGATGTGCTTTCCTCACACCTGTATGTATGGTGTATGTAGATACACTGAAAGGCAAATGACTACTGTTCACAGGAGGGGACCTTTTGGCTTTGTTTTAACTGTTGCTTATCATCATAAGACAAGCAGCTATGAAAGCACCAACTCCCCTTCAAAACCAGGAAAGTCTCCATGATGGGAATGCATCTAAGTTTTACATATTCTTCATTTTAGTATTCTTTTATCTTTCATTGTCCTTTACACCTTTACACTTTTGCAAGTGTCTTCTACCTAAGTAGCTAGCTGAAAGGCAGTTTAAATAGAAAAGCAGCCAATGTCTGATTTTTAAGCTCCCATGGGAGACTCTGTATGTTCTAATGACCATTTTGTCCCAGTTTTCTACCTTTGAAGCAATCACTGGCTATTTTTTTTCTTCAGATCTTAACATTTTTATCTCTGTCCTTGCATTACTGAGCATAAAATTCTGTTTTAAATATTAGAAACAATGCCATTTGGGCAATTAAATCTTTAAAATATTTTGAATTGTCCCAGAAAATTATACCTTTTCTCCCATTTTTATCCAAAAATATCCATGAATTTGTGTTGTTTAGATAGTTTGTGTGCTGATTTAATAATTTATTCCAGAATATCCCAACATCAGCTTTATGGCCTGCTTCTAGTTTGAGGGGGCTATCCTTTCTTCTCTCCTTTCTTTATTGATACATAAGCCAGAGGAGGGCTGCCCCCAGCCCAGTGCCTGTTTAGGCTGTGGATGTCTCACCTTGCACCATCATAAATATGAAGTTTATCTGTTAGTGAAGTGTGCACTGCTTGAATAGCTTTTCCATGTCCCCTCGCACAGAAAAGATGGCAAAATAGATCTGATGCAGTTAATCTTAGCTTGTTTAATCTTCATGTGAACTCCTTTGTTAGCTTTGCGAGAAAGCAGATGTTTGTTTCAGAGATCACATTTTGGAACTGATTTTGGAATAAATTACTCGTTAATTTTTTTTTTGGTAGCTGTGTGACAAAATTAGGTACTAATCTTTCTGATAAACTATCAGTTGCATTTATAAAGCATTTTTTGCCGTCTTGCATTTTTCCTGTTGTGTGGTTTTTGTCAAGACTAATGTAATCCTAAATTATACTCTAGTAATAGCTCCTTTCTCCCATTGCCTTCTTTCGAAGCAGTGACCTTGCCTCCCAATCCTTGCAATTCTCATCCTACATTACAGTCTCTTAAGATCCCAAAGGGTATTTTACATAGGAACAATATTAGGTTTGTGCTCCAATATTTAAGCGTACAAACTCAGTTGTTTCACATGGCTGAAATAAGCAGATAAAACAGCCTGGAAATTTTGGGGCTAACTGATATATCCAGCAGTTTTCTTTCTGGATGAGCTTTGACTGAGGAATGTTGTCTAAAATCAATCTTTATTTACTGTCATTCACTTTAGAATCAGTATACTTTACAGCAAATGAGAAAATTTGAAATCTGTGTGTTGATAGAGGAATTTTTAAAATATCTGTATTTGTATATATATTTTATTGATAAAAGTAGAACTTCCAAAGGGCCATGATGTAAAAATGATGTGCAGATAATCTGGTATCTGGGGTTTGGCAAAGATATTCAGACATTTTGGTTGCCTGGAAGTATAGGCGAACTAGTGAGGAGTGCAATGCTGAGTTTGTATTCAAATTATGCCAATATTTTATAAACAGTGAAGAAACTAGACTGAACCTGTTCTGTGCCTTTTTTTCTCCTTGTTTGAACTGAAGCAGAGTTTTTTTTCTGATTTAGAGCTAGTTCTGAATATGCTGTAGTTGGACATAACCTTTATAGAGCTCTTCCTTTAGAAAAATATCTGAGCTCTCTGCTCATGATGGGTGTACTGCTGTCACGGCTCAGCAGTGTGTCAGGGTAATTCTCCAAAGCTCTACACAGATCAAAAAGATTATTGAAGAATGCAAAGGCACTTTTCTTTTTGCTAAGTCTGAAATAGAAGGGGCTAAATCCCAAGGGGATAGAAGTTATATAATTTGGTGATGCTATGCTGATTTATGCCTCTTGAGAGTTTGCCTGCAGCAGAAGCTGGAGGTGATGAGAAGAGATTGGATGAGAGAAAGACCATCCAGGAAAAATTCATCAAATTTGTCATTCTTGAAAGGACCATCATAACATATGGTAAGGCATATCATTTACCTCAGGCTCGGAGGAAAATGATTTCTGCTAGGAGAATATTAATTTTATTTCTTAGAGGATCAGCTGACAGGGTAGGCTTTCTCCTGGCTGGTCTTCCCCTTCTGTTTTCTCTGAAGGGAAGGATGGAAGCTTGGAAATGTCTTATCTGTAGCAGACAAGCAAATTGGCATTTTGCCATCATTTTCTGCTAGCAGAGAGGATAATGGTAATTATATGTCAAAATTTAACATTTCTCTTCTTTGAAAGAGAACTTTTTAATGCAAAATATTTAGAAAAGTCAGATCTATTCTGAGGCAGATAAGGAGCTAGGATTAGTGAGCTGACAAATTTTTCTTAGGCAAAAGGAGTTTTTCTTCCTCTTCGGGCACAAGGGGGAGATGAGAAAGGATCAAAAGAAACAAACATATGAGGTGTGTAATGTAACTAGGCTGCAACTTCAGTATTGTGTAATATTTGGGAGACACCCAGAGCAACATCGCCTGTCCTGCTGCTCCTTCTGTGGGAGGGCTGTTAGAACTTGCTTTGCTAATGAGTTCCAGCCCTTTTGATTAAATTGGTATTTCTTTGTTAGCAGGAAAGTAAATTTCCCTTGTGCTATACAACATTGAGTCCAAATTCCATTATCATTTTTTTGAGGAAGGGAAAGTCTTTTCCTGTAATCAATTCTAGCACTCCCAGTTGTTGCAAGTTAAGCCCTTGGTCAGCCATGTCCATAGTCAACTAATAAAAGTAGAAAGGTTTTCCCAGGCTATGGCACAAGTTACCATACTGGTGAGATGCTTAAAAATGTGGAAAGATTTGCTTCCTTTTTTAATTAGAAAAGGAAGGCATGGTTGTTTTAGATAGAACCTATTCCCCTTCTATTCACACATTTAAAATTTGCCATTTCAGTGTGATTTTACAGGTAATTTTCTAGAATACACAATTTATATAAATATAATTTTGCTTCGAAAATAAATGTATGATTGCAAGCTTTGAGATTTGTATTCTTTATTTTCTGTATTTTTCCAAGAACAAGTGTAAGCAACCATCTGTTATATACATTATAAGATTGCTCCTCAGCAGTCTGAGAGAAAGGAGATGTCAGCCTTCTCCTACATTATCTTCTGGGAAATGGGATGCCAGACATTTTAAAATAGTTTTTGAAGGTAAAATATTGGAAAGAAATTTTGTTTTGAAACTGTTTTTTATAAATTTATTCTAATTTATCAATAATATGTAGTGTAGTGATCAGGATCATCAGGGACTGGCCTGAGATACAGGCTTGGGTTTTAAATTTAGGATTCAGCCACACTACCAGTGGGATATTTGGGAAGGCAGGTTTTAATTCAGCTGCGTTATCTGCTAGGCAGATTTGGAACCAGGCAGTTAGTTTGCAAATTTTGACTATGCATCCATGGTTCAGGTCTGCCTCTACTTGTTTCTTATTTTGTTTTATAAATGTTTTGAGTTTCCTTTAACCACAGTCATGGTTGTCCACAGATGAGCTGATTACACTTATATAATGCCTGCTGACATAATCCCAGGAGAGTCTTTGGATGATATCTCATTTGAGATGTCCATAAAATATAACAAGTTTTAACTGAGTTAATAAAAATAAACTTTAATTTCATAAAGATCTTCCTTTTTGCCTAAAGAAGGATTTTAATACTTTATCCAAACCCCAGTAATATAATGGGAGAATTGAAGAAGAGATGCATATGTAGACTAAAGAAAGGTAATAGAAATAGTCCTCTAATCAGGATTAAAGGAGAATGGCTATCATTAATTACTTTTTAGCTTACTCCACTCAGCTACCAAGATATAATTTTAACCTGATCTGAGCAATCAGCTAAAACTTGGAATTTTTTATTTATTTTGGTTAAGAGAAATTGCTGAGCTTTTTCTATTGTTAATACCATTCTATGTATTGTGATGAAAGTTTGGTGTCTTTAGTACATGACTAATCAACTTTTATCATGTATTTTTTTATATATAGTTCAGGTTTCTAAACCAATTTCCAATCAGTGTTGAGCCTCATTGCAATCTATGGATTTTCCTTTAAGTCTTGTTCTTGATACCAATTCTGCTGTAACTTATAGTTCTGCATTTTTCTTCATTTGTCAGTGTTTTCATCCTAGAAATAGAGGTGTGCAAGATACACTTTTGTGTGTTTTCTAATTTTTGTCTCTTCCAGTTTCAGGCCTCCAGCCTCTGATAGTTAAAACTCCCCAAATTATTGATGACATAGTATGGATTTGTGCTGCTTACAAATTTGTACTTGAGTTTCTTTTTCCTTGGCACTTCTTTCTTGACACACCTATGCAGATCTCTCTTTTAGTCTTTTGTTTGTTAAGCTAAACAAAGCAAATGTTTTCAGTTTCTTCTCAAAATTTCCCTGACGATTGTAGAAGTCTTTCTCTTCCAGATTCAATTTCTTTTTTAGATGATAGATGATCAAAATCAAGAACAATAGAATTTTAATATAATTTATTATTGCATTAATGTTGATATCTATGTACTAGAAATATATTACCTGATAAATAAAAAAATTAATTTCATTTCCATAGGGACATCATTTTGATAGCTCATAATTATTTGTCATCTGCTTTGTACACAAAATTTCATCCACTGTAATTTTCAACTGCTGAGGTCTCGATTTTCAGCAGAAATCTAATAATTGTCCAGTTCACATCTTTTCATTTTGCACTGTTAAATTTTACCTCACTTTTATTCTTGTGGTCCTAGAGGTAATCCATGTCTTCCTGGTACTGTTCCAGTCTTCGTATATTAGCAGTGCTTTCCCATATCAGAAGTTTCTGAACAAGTCCAAAGTGGGATTTTTTGGCTGTAAATCATCCTATGTTCTGGTAATATATAAAAATATGTAGTAAAATTGATCCCTCAAATTACTGCTGAGAAATATGTATTTGTATTGTTCCAAACCAGCTCTTTTGGTCCAGCACTACATAATTTCACATTTCACAGTCTCCAATATCTTGCACTAATTTCAAATGTTCTTTATCATGATCATTAGTACTAGCAAACATGACTTCAACTTGATTTAAAAAGCTGAGTGACAGAGCTTCTGTTGCTGGCTCCCTCACTGCTTAGGTCAGCTCTATTCGATATGAAACTGATTTGTGATGGATTCAAAGTGACCATTATTTCACTTTGCATAATTCACAAGTAATGAATTTGCTTTCTTTTTGTCCTGTGAAGAAGGATTAAATAAAAGAAAACTATATTTTTGAGTAATTTTTTGTATGACATAAAGTGGTACTTGTTGATAATCTGAAGGGGATGAGTTACAAGATTTTTGTTTAATGTCTCAGAAAAAAATCTGTATTTTAAAAAATGTTACTGTATTTACACCCTCCCTCTGCTTTGACATTGCTAATGAAATGTTAAAGTTTTCACTTTTGCAAAAAAGAATGGTATTGATATGAGGAAAAACATGGGATAAGTTCAATGAAAGCATTCCATTAGCTGGGAGAAGGTGCACAAAGAAATAATATAATATTTCTGAGTTCATTTATTATTTGTACTGAGTTCTTAATCAAACTCAGGAAAATAGACTTCTACCTTGTGTTTTGCTAGTTCTTGAATTCTTCAAGTGTCCAGCTGGAGGAGAGACCATGTACTCTTTGTGAGCAGGAACTCTCAAGTGATGTGTTTGACAGCTGTGGCATGGATAGCCCCTAGCTGAGTGTTTTTCACACTCTGAGTGGAGATCATCACGCAGCACAAGATTTGCACAGGCACAGCCTACATAATATTTATGAAACGTGGCTTGGCAACCTACATTTTTTATATCACTTCTTACCATCTTACTGGCCTTTGTATCCTAGCAAGTGGCTTTTGGGGACTTGGAAGTGGTTGTCAGCAGCTTAGAGATGTGGGGTTGTACTCCCTTACATAGCTATAAGTAGATACTGGTCAGAATGAATTCACATAGAATTCAGGGTTTGTACAGGAGAAAGTAACTTAATATTTAGTGCTGGTGTATTATTATTTTTGTAGATAAAAATATTACCTTTGGAGATATTCCTATACCATTCTGATGTGGGAAACTGTTTTCTCCTTTTATTGCTAAATTGCTTCTGTTTGGTTTTTGAAGGGCCTTTTGTCTCCTTGTGCATACGCATTTATTTTTGTGTGTGTAGATTTAGTAATATTTTCTGGGTTGAAAGTGAATTAATGAGTTCATCTGGAGCAAGTTGAAAAGTGGCAGCTTTTGAGAACATTCACAATGTTCAGAAGTGGCTCCCTGACTGCCACTGCCAGCAGCAGTAAAAAGACAGTGTCAGGTTGTTGGACATCAGGATTAACTCTCAGAGAATATAAAAAGCAGCATCAAGTTGGGCCTTATCTGGTTCTCTGCTGCACTTCAAAGCTTCACTGACTGGCTCTGCAGGCTGCTGGACACTTCGCTGGAGACCCTGTACCAGTGTGTGGCTGACAGCTCCCTTTCCCTGGAGATGTAGCGTCCTTATGTTGAGGCAGTTGTAGACTGGATAAGGTGAACCCAGTTAAAACTGATAGCACGTAGCTTCTCCCTCTAAAGGGAAGTATGTGGTATTCATGGATGAGACCAGTTTGCTTTCATCAGTGTCATAATGTGAATGACTGTAAGCTAAATTTTATTAACTCTTCAGTTACACAAAGGAGTGTTTACTACAACTGTATAATAATAATAATGTTAAACTAACAGGATAGGATGTAGGTGAATTAATTTAGAACTATTTGCTTCTACTTTCAGCTTCTGCTTATGTTTTGAAATAAAGATGGACATCCAAATTAATTTGAATAACACTTAAAGCGAGCTGAGGTTAAATTAGGGTAGAGTTTTTTCTTCTAAGTTTTATTTGTCAGTAAAATTCAATTGGTAGCAAAGTGTTTCAATATGTCTTGAGACAAAATTCCTGTGTGTTTAAGCAGGTGAACTGAATGCCTCAAAATCAGTGTCTCACTATGTGAACAGTAATAATTGTTCTGTGGGTCTGGAATTCAGAGAAATACCTAAATGATAGTTTTACCAGTTTGGTGGCACTGTTTCATCTTAGTTCTGTGAAGTGGTTTTTTTGTTTGTGTGTTTGCTGCCATAATACTAGCAACAGTAAATATAAATGATAGTTTATAATAATAAATTTCACTAGGAAATTTTGCTTTGTATAAAACATATGTTTTAATAAAAAATCCAGTTATTGCTTTGTAGTCTTAATAATTTAAAAATTATTAAGGAGGTTACTGTATATTGTTTGCTTGAAAGGTCTCTCTTATCAGAAAAAATTCATGCATGATTGCTTTGTTTGGTATCAAACCACATTTTTGCTGTCATAACACTGGCACATTTTCAAGTCATGCTGTTTTCTGGCTGCTAGCAGGGAGTAATGGAAACAATGCAGTGATCATGCAATTTATTAAAAATAGACACTAAAATACTAGGCAAACGATGTTTTTATTTTAATAGGGACCAGGATTCATAAGGCTTCATAAAAATAGCTGTTTCAGCATCATAGAGGAATTAAAATACCTTGCTTCCTGTGAGTGGTTTATAATTTATTTCTGGTGATTTTCCTTTAGATCAGATTGTGATGCTTCTTGTGAATGGTGACTGTGCTTGCTGAGGAGTGGTCATGCAAGCAAATCTGATAACCTCGATATGTCACTTCATCTGCCGTTTTTCTGTCGTTAATGCAAAGCTGGTTGCATAATATCTAATTTCTCCTTTAGCTGACCAGAGATGAAAACAAAATCTATAATGGCAGTGCTAGGTTTTATAAAAAACGCAAGTGAGGAGTTGAAGGATGTGGCTTGTTCTGTTTGGACGATGCAGGATTGCTTTAAGCAGTAAGCTTACTGTTTTCAGATGGCATTAGCAGCATCAGTGATATAGCTGTGTCAGCCTCCTCGACTGCTGGATGTCTGTAATCGCACGGAGGAAACTATATTTAAGATCTGATATCTTGAGGGTAATGACTCCAGCACTTACTGATGGACAGAATGGCTGTTAATGCTTTCTTCACTAGCCCAGAAGATTTTGAAAGATAGATAGGTCTGTGATGTACTTTGATAAGACAGGAAATGCAATTTTTGGGGGTCTCTGGAAATAGAAAGGTCATGCAGCTTGGAACCGGTGAGACATTACAGTCCCTAAGTCATCAGGTATGACCTCATGGTTTATACTAATATTTCTAACACAGGGTTTGTTTTACAGTTTTAGGTCATTTGCAATCTCTTTGTCTGTGTAATTGTTTCATGTTGGATTTGCTACAGGATTTATGGGGTAGACTGTTTACATAAGCAGAGCAATGTATATATTGGAATACTAATGTGTTAATTTTTATTTGAAAAATGTAAGGTTATTCTCTATGTATTTTCAACCTGTTTTATTGTGAATATGTTTTCTTTTAACTAATGAATGGTGAAAGGTTATCCCTTTGCTGTAAAGTAAAATGACAAGATTGTATTGCATTTTTATTTTGCTTTATCTTTACATGACACACAAAAGCTATTGTGATTGTGTTTGTTTGTCATATGAAATGCAGTATAAGGCAACTGTTTACCTACAGTGCCAGGTTATTTAAAACAATGTATCACATTGTGTAACAGGACGGGGCTATTCTGCAGACACAGATCTTGCTTCATTTTGCAGCAGTAGATTCTTTTTCTTTTTGCTTCATTTCAAATCAGTTTTAAAAATAGCTCATGGAACATAACAGTAAAAGTTTGGCAAGATAACTCTCCTCTTTTAAATTATTATGCTTAGTGACGCATACAAATACTAATGGGTTGTAGAAGAGAAGATTAATATCTTAAAAATTTAGAATGTTATTAAAAACCAGATTAATTTTATTGAAGCATGTCTTTTTTTTTTTTTTGGTAACTGCTGTCAACTTTATTGCAAGACTAATACTTGTAGATCTGCTACTGTGTTGTGATGATGTATAGGAAAGTCAGAGTACATAAAAGAAAACAAGTATATGGGTATTTTACATAGGAAGATAGTGGCCTAATTTCATATATGGAACACAAAATGGATTTGGAGGTACTGTTACCACTTTAGGTATTGTAAATGTTAGATAATGGCTGATGTGTTCTCTTGAATACATCATAGAGCAATTATATTTAAAATTGTAGAAGAAATTTATTTTAAAAAGGGATATTCGACTCCATCTTAAGAAGTTCTACATATATTTGCAGAGCATTTCCATGGCAACGTGTTTGACCATGTGTTTTAAAAGCACAGCTGAAGCCTGAAAGTAGTAGCAATTTTTCCATCTCTTGCTTTACCCTTGTGGAACAACAATTTTCACGTATAACTGGACAGCAGATTGGCAGGGATGAGCGGTATTTTCTGACCACAAAACACAGGATTAAGTGATCAAGATTTAAAAATATTTTAATGTATCCACCTAGAAATGTAAACATGTAAGTCATGGATTTGATTTTGCATTTAGAGCTATATTCTGGTTTCACCCCATTTAATAACATTTTGCTGAAGCCGTATGTGTGTGGGAGACAACAGAAGATCAGATTTAAGTTTGTGCAGCAATGGTAAAAATGTCCTTTAATTTTTTATTAAAAACATATTTGTAGAAAATATTGTATTACTTGTACTGACCATAAATTCCAGTTTCCCAGTGTACTTTATCTATCTTACATTCTTATTAATAATGGGCAAAGACTGCCCTGCTCTTAAGCTTAATTAAGTTTGGCATGATTTAACTATACCTTTCTCTTGCTACAAGATCCTTTTAATCTGTTCGAATTTATTTTCAGTATTTCGACGTATTAGTCACAATGAATACATTCTGTTTCTTGGCATTGGAATGAAATTCCTGAAAGTATTGGTTTCGTGGTATTTTGGTGCTTTGCAGAGTATTTATAGACCTTTTAATAGGACCAACCCTCCCCCAGCTTCTTTGTTTTCCTTATTCAATTTACAATCTTGACTTAGCTTCATTTTGAAGTTGGTCCTTCTTTACTCATTTGAAATAATTAGATCCCCACAGAATTTTGCATCTGGAAGCTACAGCACTAGGTTGTGCTTGTCCTGGACTCTCATCACTTGCACTAATTCTGCAAACTGCGTTCTGCGGATGGCTTTGGAATATATCATTGATATGACCTCCAGCAGTGCAGTAGGCATCCATTGCAGCCTGTTGACAATGGAAACTATCTACAGAGGAAAGTGAATTGGTGAAAAATGCTTGCTTGAGAAAGTTTGTGTTTAGGTCATTCTGTTTTGAAGCAACACTATAACAGACTGTTGCAAGTGAGTTTGAATATGTTTTTTCACTCAAAGGACATAGTCCCATTGGGACACAGGCCCTTGTTTGTTTGGAGGACCTAGAGAGTAGCACCCCAGAAGAATGTATTAAGGAAGTAAAGTTCTTTTGTAAGAGAAGAAATTGCAGCAAGATAGAGTTAGACATAGGAGACTAGGGAATTGGACTGAAGTGATCTGAAAACTTAAAACTGCAAATTATTTTGCTTGTTTTACTTGTTTAACTCCCACCTCCAGCCCCCTAAAAAAGACAGGTTTTAAAGAGCCTTGCTGATGTTTGGACATACAGCACAAGAGCAGAGTAATAGAATCCAGGGCACTGTGTTAGTAGCAACTTAATAGGAAGACATTTTTTGCCTTCTTTAAAATCGTATCATCTCTCTTCAAGATGATTGGTACTGTCAGTATTTAAAGAATGCTGTGTAAGGAAGGATCTCTCTAAATAAAGAATTCTTTTCCCTTGACTGAGCATAACGAATACACATCCATGAGTATGTGTTTCCTTATCTGTAAAACATTGCAATTTACAGGACTCTCTGATAAAGATCTTGTACAGCAATACTGTTTTAAGAACAGTTGGGCAAGAAGCCAAATATTTGTGCCATTTACCAGTTTTAAACAAGCATGCTCTCACTTATGCACATACACAGTTGTGATGCTGGTGTTACTGGTTGCTGTCCTGATTCCACAGTACTGACATTTTTTGTAGGTTGTAGTGCCAGTTTTTAAGGAAATGAAGGAAATGAGAACATGGGGATGAACGGTAGATCATGACCAAACATTTGCCAAACACTAGAATCAAAAAGTACTTCCAGAGTTTGCTGAAAGAATTCAAGTGTTTTTGGTGTACATAAGTCTCCTTCCTAAGACATGACCCTCTTTTCTGGTCAAATTCTTCTCAGTAAGTATATGAATTCATGTATCAAGTCATTAGGCCTAATGACCAGAATTAGGGAAAGCTTAATATAAGCATACCAGAAAGGTTTAAAACATAAAGTAACATAGCATAAATATGTAATAGCTGACTGCATAGTCACAAAATACATAGCTACACAATGAGTGCTCCAAGAATGTTCCACTCTATTTATTGTTCCAAGAACATCATCACACGGTCATTCTGAATGGATGAAGATTACTTAAAGGAGTTTTGCTAAGATGCAGTCTGAAAATGTGAATAAATCAAATAATAATAATAAATTATACCATGGTAATCTGTTACAAAAATTTAGAATAGAGTCATATTTAGTCCCCAAACATTCCTGTAGAGGTGGAACTACCTAAGATGAAGTAGTAGAGAAGCTGAGCATATTAATGCAGTAAAAGAGAATGGTTATGCATTACTTAGGGTGGCATCCTTGAGAGAAGAAATTATCTCAGTTCATTCTCTCTCTGTCTCCCTCTCTCTCTCTCTCTCTTTCTCCACCCTGTGCCTCTCTTTTCACCCTCCCATCTCATAATGAGCCTCCTAAAGGATACGACTTATTCATATTGTTTCTTGTTTCCTTGCAAGATCATATTTATTTTGCCTTACTTAAATTTTCAAGACATGTTATTAATGAAAGAACCCCATTAACATGAGTCCTGTTATGTTACTGCGTCAGTGGCTTTGCTGTCATTATAATCTCTTTTATGTAGAAGCTGATCCATAATTCTGGTAAATTCCAATAGATTGCTTCATTAGTAAAATCAATATTAATCACAGATCACACACAGTAAACTCCATACTGCTTGCCATTCTGTTCTCAGTGTGACCCTAAAATCACATTCCTGAATCATTTAAACAATGTATCTACCAATAAGGAGACTACAAGATGTAACTGATGATAAGGTGGGAAAATGCATAATAAGGAAATAAAATTCCCTTATTATTAAGGGGACCAAGTTTTTTCTTATGTTTAAGTGATACTTCTTATAATTAATTTGTATCCATTTGCTCTTACCCTGTCACTGGGCAGCACCAAGAGTCTGGCTAGGTCTTCCCTGCATTGCCACCAGTGAGGGAGTTGTGTGTTCTGATAAGACATCTCTGAGCCTTCTCTTTTCAGGCTGAAACACTCACAGCACTCAGCCTCTCCTTTGATGACCTTTGTGTCCCCTTTCTGAGCTTACTTCATTATGTCCATTTCACTCATGTAAGAAGGGAATCCAGACCTGCTTAGAGCTCTCCAGTTATGTCTCAACAGGGCTCAGTAGAGGGGCAGAATCACATTATCTGATAAGGAAACTTGGATTGTCTGTTAACTAGTCAATTAATTATGGAAAAATTTGCACAGAAATCCTTGAAAAATGAGGACTGAATGCACAGAAAATAATTGGTAATCTTGTGGAGAAGGAAAGCTTTGAAAATAGCTTTGCTTAATTCATAGCAGTCATTTTAGTGATGAAACCTCTGGTTGTTTTGAAATGTGTTATATGGAATCTACATCCCCCAATACTTACTGATATAGGCAGAGGATAAATCCTGAAGGGAAAGGCTAGACTAATATTTTGAGCTAAGCAAACTTCAAAGTAACCGAATAAAAGGATGTTATCTAGTATGATATCACTAATCAAAAAAACCCAGAAAGGTAAACTAAACAGAACATGACCTAGAGGGATTAAAGAGTTGTGTTTTTAGTCAACTTGACAAAAATAATTTGTTAATTTCTAGTTTTGCTTGAAATTAAGAGTGAACTGAGAGTTCTCAAATGTTCTCAAGTATTGCAGAAACCATCAACTGATAAAAAATATTCAGCTTGGTTTATCGAATGATGTAAAACAGGAATTAAGTGACATGAGGGAGTGTTGAGTTATAGAAATTTTTTCTCATTTTTATAATAGCTTCCCTCTGTTCCCTCAGGCTGGATTAAATGAAACAAAAATTTATATAGAAGCCTTCAGTGATTTAAGACCCATCCGTTTCTCTCCTGCTAGCATAATGAGTTCGCTTGTTTAAATTTTCTTTATTAAAGATTTTATGCAGGCATGCAGAGTCATTAAAATACATGCAAGGAATCATACCCATATGGTTTGTATCCACATTTAATGCAATTAAAAGTATTCTAGCCAAAGCAGTATCATTTTTATGTCCCAATCCTGTGATTAGAATTTTCTGGGAAAGGCAGTGTCATGTTTATGTCTGAATTCTGCAAGTGGAAAAGGAGAGAAATACCTGGTCCTTATATTGATTAGGGAAGCTCCAGTTGTGCAAGACCATTCAGGTGTGGAGTTCTGTTTTGGAGACAGGAATTGGTGTGGTGGAGACCTGACAGCAGGTCAATGATATGAGGGGATGAACTATGCTTTTAGGTGAGTTTCTGTCTGAGAGGTAACCATGCAGGTCAGTTATACCAGCTGATCTCACATTTTAGTTAATTTTTAAAGGATACTTAAGTGTTTATGTTCTTTTTTTCCTGCTAAGGTTATCTGAAATACTTTAAACTTGAAAAATAGAAATCCTTCTCTTTCCCTTTTTTCCCTTCCATTGTTTTCTAGCTTTTCTAGTCCATTTTGGTGAATAAAGAATTTTAAGACTCCATACAAGTATGTGTATCTTAAGCAGAGGTTGTGGACATCAGAACTTGCAATTTAAGATCAGACAACTTTTAGTATATAAGAAGCTTGAGATTGGTTGGTGTTACCTCAGTGTTGTCTGCCATGTAACATTTGTAATGGAGTTCACTGAATGATCAATGGAAAAATTGAATACATATGAAAAATGAAAAATGATAGTTTCATAACAGTGATAGCATTATGGCGATTTTTTATTGTGTTTTATATGCTGCTGAAGATTATTGCTGGGTGCTTAGATTCCACACGACAACTAGTACTCTGTGAGTACTACTAAGGACAAAGCTCAGTGTCTGGTAACTGTGGCATGATCTTCTCTTTAGAATATCAATTAAGGTAGTTGTGCTCATACTTGTCAAGAATACAACATCTTAGGTTACCTGGGCACAGGATTTAATGGCAGTGGCTGGATACTGCCAGTGAAGTTTACCTGACATATGAAATGTGAAACAGATGGAAATGAAAAGCTGTGTTGGTGTTCTTGTCTTCCAGAAGGAACTGAAGGCCTCTTTCTCTGGGAACTTGGTTGCCTTGTTGCCTTCGGCAGACTGGATCCTCTGCTGGATCTCAGTGTTCTGTCACCAGTCCTTCTGCACGTAGTCATGAGTGAATTTCTCATTGCTGCTTAGTGAATGTCTCACAGTGACTCACTGGGTTTTGTTATTGCCCAGTCTGCCTTCTGCTCCCCTCCTCCTCCTCTTTCCTGAGTGATTTTTTAGTTTCTAGGGTGCAGATGTGCTGAAGTTTCTCAGCCATTTAACTTCTAATGCAAACATGCATATTTGCCGTGGATGTCAGTGAAAGATGTAATTTGTGCTGTCAAAAGTAGTTACTAGCACTGCCTTGTGTCCTGAACATCTACAGCAACAGAAATCTCAGCTCAGACATGAGAGATGCTGAGTCCTTTTCTTGCCTCCTTCAACAGATAAGAACTGTTAAATTGTTTCCTTTTTAGTATCATTTGCAATTGCAGAGACAAGAATCAAATATACATTTTAAGTAATGTCGGTATCATCAGCTATAAACAAATTTTGCTGGTAATTGCTTAGACTTTATTTCCCTCATGGGCCTCCTTTCATGTTCATAGAAGTGTCATTATCAATTTCTACTTTAATTTCCATTTAATTTTCCTGTCTTTGCTTGTCTACACTTTACACACCTATAGTTCTCTAATTTAACGTAGGAATGTAAAGAACGGCACCTTTCTCTTCCAGGAGAACTGAAGAATCTCTTACTCTGTTTATTCAAGTCATAGCAAACAAGATTAAGGCTCTTTTGCTTTGGACACTTTTGGCAGCTTCTTCCATACAGAGCTGGGCAGCAGGGATGCTGTAAAGTAAATTGGTTAAGCCTTGGAGCCGATGCTGTTCCCATAATGGATGTTCCTGCCTTCCCAGCACATTCATCACCAAATGTCTTCCTCTCTTGGTTTGCAGTCTACATTTGGGACAGGCACGTACACTGGTCTAGCAGACCACAGAGGAACAGCACCACATTTCTCAGAGAACAGCAGGTTTCCAGTTCAAAGGTATGAAGGGAGATTTCAAATAAGGATGTTACACACCATAATACAGTGTTTCACCTGTAGAATTTGGGATTACAAGCAGCCTTTAGTTGGCTAAAATATATTCTGTTGGAAAGATATGCAAATTTGATACTGCTTCTAGGCTGGCTAGAAATATAAACCAGCATAAGAGTAAAAAGAAAGCTGAGCAAGTAGGAACATTCAGAAAATGCTTAAAACAAGGCACATCAAATACAAGGTAATAATATTACATAGAATTTCAGTTTTTCTCACTGACAGATTAAAAACGCCATCACGTCTTTGCTAATATTTTGCCATAATTTGTCATAAGTATTACTTTTGTGATTCAGGATGATGGAAAATGAGCAAGAATGAGAATAATCATGAATAAAATTTTCAAGGAAATCATAATAGTATCTACTAATAAAACTATGCACAAGATTTATTGACTTGATCCTTTGCTGTTGAAAAGGAGAATTTCTTATCTATTACTTAGTAATCAATTAGTAGTCTCTTGCTACTTCTCTCCCCCCAATACTCTTGTTAGCAGATAAATAGTAAATGGGCATAGATAGAGTGATAGTTGAGCTGAACTTGCTGTTCCAGTACTTGTGAGGTTGGATGATCAGGCTTCCAGAGTGCCCTGTGCAAGTCAAATCCACTGCTAAAAGGAGAAGTGAGGACATTTGCTTTTATTGGTTCTCTTCTTTTTTTCCTCTACAAAAAAATCCTTCAGTTTAAACGTAGAATGTACAGGGAGAAGCCATTTCAGTCTTTAGTGGTCTTATAAAAGCTTTGGGCCTTCTTTGTTTGAAGGATAGACAAAGATTCAGGGGAGATACCCGTTCTGTTCTTAGTTCCTGTTGTTGCTTCTCGTCTCTCACTGAATTTTCCTCTGCACAGTGCCAGTTTAAAATATGCTTCTTCTGTTTCTAAGCAGAGGACAGCACTTGTGATATGCACTGTTTAGTGTTCTGTTGCAGTCCATGGCAATGCTATATTTCAAGATAATTTTTATCTGGAATCTCGTCCAGCTCCCATTGACTGCATAGGAGTTGTGCAAGGTGCAAGCTAACGTAGGATTTCATACACCTTTTGAAGAGTAATGTCTTTGTGTGTTACATTTCTGTCTACTGAATTCTACCACTTATAAATAGATATGTAATCCTGATGGGTTACAAAGCTGCTTCCTAGAGTTTTGTATTCTGCCATATTTATATCAGCAGATGAAATTATCCTAGAGCATGAGTGTTTCACAGAAAATAAAATGATTCCATATTTCCATTTCTAAGTGTCAGTGCCTCTTTGTTTTTCAAGTGTACGTACTTGTGACTATAATATAGCATATCAGTCACAGCAAAGAAGTGGTTTTCAATTAACTTTTTTTTTTTTTTTCTTTTTAGATGAATCAACTCCTATCTAATGTATTAGCTGAAATCTGTGGTCCCCATATATCAGATCTGATTACAACCTTATTTAGGGACCAAAAGCCCTGTGCAACTTTCTGGCATATGTCTGGTTTAAAATACATTAGCTGGCCTCATTCTGTTTACAGTGCTTTGCCTTTGAAAGTCTACTTGAACATAATCATTGGTAAAGTTACGTATCACACATACGAGCTGTGATGTTCGGCTTGAAAAGAATAAATAAACTTAAAATAGCAAAACAAGATCATTAAGAAAACCTTTAATATTCCTCTGCAAGAGTCCAGGCATCTGTATGTCCAAGGATGAATAAGAACCAGTGATGTTATTTACTCCCTTGTGTACTATATCTTGGGAAGAATTAAGCAATCACTATACAATTCTGGCAAATGATCCGTGAATGTGATTAAAATTCCTCTGAGAATATGACTCAGATTAGTCCAGTTCCACATTACAAAAGATTTATTAGTGTAAATTGGCATGAACTTTTAATGTTGTTACAGAGTGTACAAGTATAAAATGCTTAGACCAGTACTGCTTATATGGACTTGGCATGCAGCATAGGCTTCAGGGGATTAAATCTTTCCTTGTATAACTATGTCAGAGCAAATCATCCTTATCAACTAGCATTTGAAATCACCATGTTGTTTGTTAAAACAAGTAATGTATGTCACAGAGTATATGTGTAACAGCTCCAGATAACAGAAGTTTCAGGATATATGAAAGAGCAACAATTAGTATGGTTCTCTTTCCTTTCTCTTGAGATTTTTGATTACTTTATTGGTGCCAATATTGTGCTTATAAACACAATTTATCTCTGTGTTTTCTGATGCTTTTCATGCTCTTATATCAACCTGTGTCTGGATTACACTTTGGTGTAATGTCCTTTCCTTCTTTCCTTAAATTATATCTGCCTCTTGTTCAACTTGTGAAATTCCTGTAACTCCCTTTTTTTCTTTGAGTGCAAAACGCTTTATCTTCTCTATTATTTGCTATTCTTTTTATTTTCTTGATGTTAGAATGTTACTGATCTCAAAGAACCTAGATGCTCTGGATTTGGGTCAAAGAATTAGATACTTCTGTGCTGTTCTGAGTTCTTCCTTCTCCTATTTATTATTTATTTATTTAGCAGTAAAATTTCCTTCTGCCTGTCTTTCGTCTATTTTTATGGTGTACATGCATGCAACTATACCTGTTCCTGTCTCTGTCTGACTTTGACTTCCAACTTTCTTCCATTCATAATTTCTCACCCTTCAGTCTCCATATGGATAACTGTCCAACTCTGTAGCTGCCCTGATACTGTTTTTCATTTGAACTATATACCTTGTGCCAAATCAGCTACACGCTTGAGTTGGTCTTCTCTCTGCACCGTCTTATCCAAGTTCCTTTTCTGTGGTAACTACTGGAACTTTTAAAAGATTTTTATTCTCTCTCAAAATGAGACTTTGTATAACTTCTGTTTTGTTGATCTTGATGGTCTTGATTTCCTTTATTCCTCTTTTCTTTCTTCTATCAGCTTATCAGTTCCCTTTAGGCACTATTTTTTGTTCTTCTCATACAGTTCCAAACCCCTCTGACATTCATGGTCCTGGCTGACTCCCAGTATCCATTTTCTCAGTTCCTAATGCCATCTGCAATGCCTCGGAGATACTGCTGACTATCTCTGGTGAAAATCTTCTGATTCTGCTGACTTTCTGTATTTCTTAATCTCTGGGATTTCTGTCATCTGTTATGAGTATTTTTGCTAGCAGTTTTGCCTGTTCTGTATTTTTTATTAGTCATACAGCCTCCATTCAGTTTATCTACTACCCCATCTCTCCATGTGAATTTCTTAAAACTAACAAACTAAGGTCAAAATTCAAACTTCCTTTTTATTTATTGAAACAGTTTTTTTAAGTTTTTGTTTTGTAGTCCTTGAACCCGTTCCAATTAACTTTTCCTGTTCCTGTCCACATACTGAGCTTTTTTAAAATTTTTGCTTCTCTCCTTGAATTCCTTCCCTTATACAAGAAATATGTCTCTGAGTCTCTTCATATTAAAAAAACCAAAACAACACAGTAGAAGTCAACCCTCTACTTCAGAAGTTTGTATTCACCAGATTAATGTCCTAACCCTTGACCTCCTTCATCTTCTCCCACTCCCCACTCTCTCCATTCATATGCTTTGTACACTTGTCTTAACTTCTTGTCTTCTAATGCCTTTCTAGAACTGCTCACTTCTGGTTTCTGTCTTTTGCACTGAAATTTATGTCACTAATGTTCCACTTGACTTCTTCCTGGAGGAATTCCAGTCTAATCCTTTATTCTCCTCCACTCCATCTGTCATCTCTCTGTGATGCTATGTTATAGTCTTCACTAAATTTTGTTGTTCTTAGACATTTGTCATTTTGTCCTTGTTGATTGTTTCTCTTCACAGACTTGGTTTTTTATTGGGTGGGTCTTCCTCTCCCCCTTCTCTTTCTGTATGTAGGTGTGTGTTTAGATCTCTCAGGAATCCATCCTCAGCTTTGCATCCTCCTCCACA
This sequence comes from Leptocoma aspasia, assembly GCA_013399835.1. Lineage (NCBI taxonomy): Eukaryota > Metazoa > Chordata > Aves > Passeriformes > Nectariniidae > Leptocoma > Leptocoma aspasia. Next base: position 359,993 of record VXAX01006691.1, on the reverse strand, counting down.
CCTTACTTCAGACAATTTAGCCATGAGCATGACCTTTGTGAAGGCACCACTGCTTTACTTTTTAGTGGTTTCCCCCAGTCCAGTTAAACCCTGCTTAGCTCAGAAAATTTGCTTGGTCTTCAGTGGTCACCTGAATGTAATCATACCATAAAAAAATTCATGAATTTTCTTTCCTTTTTTTCCCCTGATGTACTCTTTTTGCTCTATGTGGCTCTGAGAGCTGACAGCTCCTGTTTGGTCATGCAGCCATAAATCAGACCGAGTTCTGGCTCACCTCAACACCGTGACTGTTATGATCTCATCTGTCTGGCTGACTTTAATACTTACAGCTTTCCTTCACTTGATTACTCGTGGTAATATCGTTTTTGCTTATCAGTCTGCCTACATCACTTGCTATTTAAAGTCTATTTTCTCATCTTCTCAAATACAAATACAATACATCTTCTTGTCTTTCTTTTAACAGCTTTGCAACTTGCCTTGTCCTTTCTCTTCCAAGAGAGAGATTGTACCACAAGGTTGAATCTTGTGTTTGCTCTACTGGCAGTATAGTATCAGTTTTGATTTCCCAATTGCTATTCATCTTATAGTCATTAGTGAACTTCCTTTTACAGTGCCCAATCTTTGAAGATCCCCATCAAAACTCTTTCTGTAGTCTATTATAAGCGTAATATTATATATTTTATACATATATAATATAATATTATATTATAAGTGTATATAAAGTTAATTCTAACCTGTTAATGACTTGGCAGATGTGCTAGTTGTGTTCATCTTATTACACTTTGGTTGCTAAGTACCCTTAACCCATGGCTATTTATTGTTGATATTCCTGTAAGCTGTTACACCTCCTTTAAGTGATGTGATTATTGATTTATAAATTAAGTCATTTTTCTGACAGGCACATCATGCATATATTTGCAGCATGGATAACAATGGAGCCCATAGACATTATTTTTATTTATCCATATATATGTACACATATGTATTTAATAACAATGCTAGTCAAAGAAAAAGTAGGCAGAACTTGCAGGTCTGAGGAAGAATGTTTGCATGAGTAAATACAGATCAGCAGATTATTATTACTTTTTAATAGCTACATTAAGGTTGTGCTTGAAGAGGAAGAGCCTGTTGCACTAAGTCTGAAAGAGTGTTTAACACTGAAACAGACTCCACAGGGAAGTAGTGGAGTCCCTGTTCTTGGAAGTGTTCAAAAAGTGAGTGAGTGCTCAAAAACTTTGTGTATATAGTAAAGTGGGTATGGTGGTATTAGGTCAAAGTTGCACGTGATGATCTTGGAGGTCTTTTACAATATTAATGATTATATGATAAGTCTGGTACCACTTGTAATAAATCAAAGATTGATCCAAATAGCTTGTGGCATGTTTAAATTATAAGAATTTTCTTTTTGTGTTCACCACAAAAGAATCCATTCTTTAATAAAAGGAGATGGTATTATCTTGACAAGGAAGGCTATGAAGGGTATGTGTTGGATATTATTTTTTGTCGTGCTTGTAACTGTTTTCATTTTAGAGCAGTACAGTGAGATAGAAGTAATGATATGTAACTCAAAAATTTCATTACCTGTGATGTGCCAGTAAAACTTGATATCTGGTAATTTCTGCTGTTTTCCTAAAGTACTGACCACTGGGATCATTTGGATAAATAACCTTCAAAGCGCTGTCTGATGGACATCGTTGTGTCCTTCCTTGCTGTTCTCTACATTTGCATAGTGGTCTGTCAATTTAGTGGCATTAAGAGAAAATTTAAAATTAAAATAATAGCAGTCTTTTCTAAAAAGAAAACATTTTCATGTAGAAGCACTGATGAAAGATGTAATGCCATGTTCATATCTACTTTCTACTCCATAGTAATACTTGTCCCTTTTCCTTTCCAAAAGTTACATACTGTAATTTCAATATGAAGCACACTATTAAAGTAATATAACTTGGTTTTAACTTCTAGCTTGATTTTATTTTCAAGTGTCTTGACTAGTCTAGGACAACCAGATGTTGTTGTCCATCACATGGAAGTGATGATTTTAAAGCTTCCAGATTACCACAGATGAGCAGTGTGTACAAGTTTAATTCTTACGTCTCCGAGAGGTAGGAAGACCAGTTGAACTACTGTTTAATTCATATCTACCTTGGTTCTTTGGCAGCACGTTTCAAATTTCTGACTATATATCTTTTGCTGTCTAAAGTTGTAAGCTATACAAATCCCTCCTTATCTAATCCACTGTCATGATAATTTTCTCAATATTTTGAATGAGTCTTCAATACGAAAATTTTTCTTTATGTGCAGTGTGTTATTGCCTGGGCAGAAATGATGCACAAGTGACTTGACATTTGCAATCTGTTTATTTGTCCTATTATTTCTCAGAATACATTATCAATTTTATTATCTCCCTTATTTATTTTGTGCTTCTCCCTTTCCTGTCCTCACTGCTTCTGTACTGTTTCCTGCTTTTCTTAATACCTGTGTGAATTAACTAGATCACCTGAGCTTTCATACAGCTGATAGCATTGTAAGTGGCTTGGAGGATTTAATTATTTTTTTATCTTCTTGTGAACAGGGGGGGCTCCTAGCTCTTTTCTCTAGGATTAAACTTCCTGTTCACCATGGCTTACTGATGATCTGAGAAAGATAAAGAGGGAGAGCAAAGATAATCAGAATATCATTGTCTAACTATGAGATGAAAAGTTTCTCCTTTCTTATGCTCTGACTGTATAGACAGTGAAAAGGTCTCTTCATTTCCACAATGGTAGCTGTTCATTTGCATGCAGCAGAACATTTCTCGGTGATACAGATCTGTGTTTTTTCAGCCCCATCAATTACAGCTTCCTTGATAATTCACTCATAACAACAAAATCACATAGATCAACCTAAATCTTTGGAGAGCAGAAATACTGGTCATCAGTTCTAGATTTTCAGCTGAAGTTAGTTCCTGGAAATATAGATGACTTGGGAACGCTTTAGATTAAACCCTATGTTTGAATTTATAGATTTTGATCAGGAAGACCTGTCAGTTTTATTCAAGGAAACTATTTACCAGTTTCAGTTAAAAAAAAAAAAAGCCAAACAAATCAAGCACAATCTTACTTTCTCTTCTGGAGGACAATAGGTCATATAGAAGTCAATTCTGAAGGATCACAAGGAATGAATGTGATTTAATATTTGGGCTTGTAACAGAAAATGTTATGGTATTCAATGTTAATTTTTTCCTGAAAATTAATGACAAAATGACCATGCTATTTTTTAGCACTTCAGTTAGATTTGGTTCAGCCAGGCTACCTCCAGTGCTAGAAGGGAAACAATATCTCTAGTGTTGGCATACTTCTGTGGAAGATCAGCATGAGAAACCTTCCTGCTGCCTTCATTAATCCTTGTATTGTGTTTGAAGAAAGTGTTTGTCAAATACAATTGGAAGTGGTTTGAGAAGCAGAAGAATTGCTGGGCATTATATTGGTGTTGCAGAGAGAGTGATTTAGTTTATTATTGATCTTGCTGGCTTATGATGTCAAAAAAAGATGGTTTTGAAATGTGGTTGGCATATATTTGCATCTAAAAGATGCAGTTGCCAAACAACATAATTTTTATGGCTGGCTGCAAAGGAAGACAAAAACTCCTCTCTCCTGTTATAGTCGTTTTCAAAATGGGTTCTGAAAAGTTGGTCGTGACCCTTCTTCTTATTTGCACTTATTACTTCCACATGAGTAGCTGCTTCAAGAAGACTGTCTTCTATGATTCCTCTCCCTGACCCTATTTTGAGGTGAAGAAATCTGAAAACATGTCATAATTTCTGAGGCTGAAGGGAGACCCCTTAAGATGGGAAGTGTATCCAACTTAAAACCAAGTACATCTTACTGCTGATTAAGAAACTAGCAATTACATACTTTTTTTTCCCTTTGCTGCCCAGCAGCTAAAATCCTATTGCATAGTGGGCTAAAGTCTGCATGTTCAGCTTCTAACTGCACCTAAATAGGGCTGTTATCCTGGATCTGTCCTCACCTGGCACTGGGCCAAGAGAGAGGCCAGACAAGCTAAAATTAAATCTCATTTGGGCTTTGGATAAAGTCTTCACATCCATCTTCTTGCTGTTAGACTTCTCTGTAGCAGTTGATATAGCCATTGCTATGAAGTGAGAAAAGAGGATTTCAGCTAATGGGACTGGACTAGGATGACACAAGGCATTGAAATAATAACCACAGAGGAGAAAATAACCATCTACACTGTTCTCCTCTCTAGAACTTCTAAGTATTTCACAATGTAGTAAAAAAATATGAAGTAAAAGGAATAAAATCTGTCATAAAGATGTTAGCCTACTTCTACATCTACATAGCAGCAAGGAGTACTGTCTTTTATTTATGCAGACATCTGGCTGAAACTAGCAATTGAATAAAGATTAGTTTGCAAATCTGGCAGAAGTGATAGGGTAGAAGGAAAGGAAGAAGTTTTGAGACCTTGAACATGACTGAAAATATCCAAAGAAACACAATAACCTATGTGCCTTGTTCAGGTTTTGTAAGGTGTTTGCATCACTTAGGCAGTCCTGATAAATTTACTGCTAGACATAGAAAACATGGTAAGCTCAGCTGCAATTAATTGTGGGTGCTTTAAAACCGGTACCAGAATCCAGGAAGAATTTAGCAGTTCATTATTTGATTATTATATCCAGGGCTGTAATGGGTTTGTCAAGCATTTTAAGTGGGAAAGTTTTTTGGTCCATGTTCTGTTGCAATAGTCCCTGCCCTGTTAGACAGACAAAGTGGGGCACCTGCCCATTGCAACAAGCTAAGCTACTATTTTGCCTTGATTTTTTGTTTAATCTTTTCAAATAGAAATGTTGTCTTCAGTTGGATAGGTGTATGGAGAATAGATAAAGAGTGTATCATGTTTGCACTGCAAATAGAAGGAATGTATTGTTTCTACCTAAAATGGCTTTTCTAAGAAGGAATATTCCGTATCAAATTTGAAGGAAATATTTATGTGTTAGTTTATAGCTGCTGTATTGTGCATAATGATATATAACAAGAATGGGATGCTTCAATGCAGATAAACACAGGAATTACAAGTATTACTGAGATTTACTTCTGTGTAAAACTGCTTTGTTTTTTTTTTCTGCTTGTGTTTTGTTTTATTTATAACAATACTTTGTGCTTAGAGTTAATGTCTGAAATGATTCTCTATGTTAATGTCTGAAATTATTCTCTATGTTTATATGTTACAGAAATTGCATTATAACATTAAATATGTGTTCAGTTTCAGGCCAGTAGCAAATCAGTTCTTTGAAGCCAGTGCTGATTAATGCAATTTTTAGCAGCATTGCAGAACATGACATTTCATTATTGAGTCATGCTAAACATTATCTTGGCTTTTGCTATAAAAATAGAAGAGAGGAAAAAAAAAGAAGACAGAGAAGGATGCTTTTATGCATATGACATGCAGCCCTGGGGAAGATGCAAATCTGGGATGAAAACTAATTGCTTCTTACTTTGCTGCGTAGCCTGAACTATGTGGAGCAGAGCTGACCAAAAGGAAAGCTGTGCTTTATGTTAACCAGTAGTGATTACTCCAGAAAGCTGCAATAAAAGCAGTACTGTTAAAGGGACACTTAAAAAAATGATCCTTCAGACCTTACAGAACAGACCTTATTGCATTATAAATGTGCTTTGATGGGTCTTTTCTGATAGGTAGGTAGAGGGGAAAAGGATGATATAATGTAGCTAGTGGAATGGAAAAGCAATTATATTTCATCCGAAAGATAAAATTCTCTGTACTTTCCACCTCAGAAGATTGCTAAATATGGTTATGTGTAATATAAGCAATTAAACATGATGATACAAAAAAAGGTTGCTTTTTTTAAAACCCTGCGTGCTTGTCTTCAGAAAGAGAAAAGAATTATAGCACCTAAATTGTGGGCATACACACTGTGCATTAAATCAGTTTTGTGTGAGCCTGTCTGCTCAAGGACAGTTTAAAGGACAAGATTGAACATGGCAGTCACCAGTGATTTTCCTCTTACAACAGGCAGGCAGGCATCTACATGTAACAGCTTTTTAGCCATTTAGGTTAATTGCCTTTGCAAAATATTTCCAATATGCATTTGGTAGCTCTTGAGTTCAAGTAACTTAGTTTTCCATACCTTTAGTAATGCCATCTTTATGAAATGTTAAGCTGAACTCAATCAAAATGACATTAAAAATACAAATACTGTGTAATGGTTCTGGTAAAATGAATATAACACAAAACAGTAATGTTGGAACTGAGAAGGTAATTGTGTGTGTGGTGTCTGCAAAAATGTTTACTATTTCATTACAGGCTACTAGAAAGGTAAATACACAAATTTTATACCACTAAATTTATGGTAATAGGTATAAACCAAAATGAACATGTTAGAGTTCTATCTTTTAAGCATATGTAATTATGATAATATAAAATAAATGAAATAATTATATACTTGTCATGGTTTAACCCCAGCCAGCAGCCAAGCCCCACGCAGCTGTTTGTTCACTCCCACACCGGTGGAGTGGGGGAGAAAACCAGAAGGGTAAAAGTGAGAGAACTCATGGATTGAGATACAGTAAGTTTAATAGGGAAAACAAAAGCCACACACAAGCAAAACAAAACAAGGAATTCATTCCCTGCTTCCTGTGGGCATGCAGGTATTCAACCATCTCCAGGAGAGCAGGGCCCCATCACAGGTCATGGTGACTTGGGAAGACAAACGCCGGCACGCCAGATGTCCTCCCCCTTTCCTCTTTCTTCCCCCCTCTTTCTGTGCTGGGCCTGATGTCATGTGGTCTGGAATGTCCCTTTGGTCAGCTGGGGTCACCTGTCCCAGCGGTGTCTCCCAGCACCCCCAGCCCCCTCTCCAGTGTGGCCGTACAAGGAGCAGAAAGGGCCTTGGCTCAGTGCAAGCCCTGCTCAGCAATAACAAAACATCTCTGTGTTATCAGCCCCGTGTTCTGCACAAATCCAAACACAGCCCCCTACCAGCCACTGTGCAGAAAAATAACTCTACCCCAGCCAAAACCAGCACAACATTACAGCTTTCTATTGTTTATAGGAAGGCAGTATTTCATGTTCTATGCTGACAGGTGTTCCTGAGTTCCAGATGGCATTTCAGAATTATGTAGGTTGTCTAATCATCAATAAGGGGCTTATATGGAGAAGCAATTAATACCATGATTATTTTCCTTATGAGTCAGCAGGTGTGTCATAATTTCTAGTGTGTGAGAAAAATCAAAATGGCTTCTGCTCTGTTATATATTTTACAGAAAGGAAGACGCTGAAAAAAAGATTCTTTATGGTTATGTTGATATGATTTATGAGAATGTAATTAAAAAGGGAGAGGATTTGACTGAGAGTCTTAAAAACTGTGAAAAAAAAGTGGAATATTAATACTCTTTGTAGCTGCTTTTTGCATTGTATTTCAAAGGGAAACAATCATCCAGTTAATTGAAAACACTCAACAAATACCAGGACAGAAAATAAAAGCAGCCAGGTATGAAAAGATTAGATAAAATGAAGGATCAAAAAAAATTTGTTGTTTTCCATGTAAAATAAAATTTTCTCTGTTATTCATTTTGACTTGTCTATTCTAAATATATTAGGTACAGATGTCATACTAGTGGATTACTGAACCTACCAAGGGAAAGACAGTGAGACATACTCTTTGCAAGTATTTAAGTCTTCCCTGTTGTCCTAATTTCCTGTTTCCTAATGTATATTTATTGTTATACTAATATTGCATTTGCTGTAGTGATCAACTCAGGTGATCTTTAGTAAATATTTGCCCAGTATCCAAGCAGTTTTTATGATGTATGCAAATGTCTTTTAAGAGAATATATTGATTTTCCTCTTGTAGTAAATACATATAATACCTTATAGATAACTTCAAATCAAAGATTGTCACCTGGACTTCAGTCTACCTTGTTGTCATCCAGAAGATGCAGAAATTGTCCTAATTCCATCATCTAGAAATGTACTGAAGTTCTACAAGAGTGTGTGTCTATGTTAGCACATACATATTTAAAGAGGTGTGTCGTGTGCCTTTGTACAGATCCACCTTTGAAAGTAGTTAATTTCCTTTTTCTCTCCACCCAGTCATCTACAATGTGATCAAAGCATAGACAGTTTATAAGAGCTGTAACTAAAAAGAAACAAAAACATCTGTCATAAAATGGCGCTTCTCAGCTTTTGGAAAAGTGTATTTTTTCATCAGCTAAGTTGTTCTGAGATGTGGAAGGGCAGTGCACAGTTCTGGGAGGTGGCAGGTTAAGGACCAACCTCTTTGCAACCCGTTATGAGTTGTAGTTAGGGCTGTATGGTAGCTAAAGAGAGTCACTTTGGGAAGCTTTCCAGGAAGTCATTTTTATATTGGAATATCCTGATGTTTATTGGAATATCCTGGGTGCTGAGCTTTATCAATACATAGGTGGAAAGGGCACTTAAGGCATTTGGTTTTGGTTTCTAAATCATGGTCCTTTTTATTCCTTCTAATCAATATATGTAAAATTCCTGGCAACAATTGTGGTCTCACTTTATACTCTGATAAGCAGGTTGTTTATCTGAGAGTTGAAAATCCATACTCCAGGACTCATGGTGACCTTCTTCCTTTGTGATTACTTACCAAAAAGTAATGTCTTTGAAGGTGATTTATTTCCTTTTATTTTGTTCAACTTCAAATACATATTTTCGGTGCAATGTAGTTGCAACGTAAAGCATGCAGAAGATGACTCTATTGTCTGCTTTTCTGTACTTGCCACTGTGTTTGAACTTCTAGTATGAAGAGACAAATATAGTAACAACTGTATTTATAAGACTTTCATTAAATAGATGTTTTCTGTGAAATACGTGCAGCTGCTGCTGCTGCTGCCTGGTGAAGCTCATTCCCGCATTCATTTGGAAAATGTAAGACATGAAAAAAATCATGGACTGAGTGGAGTTGCTGGGCCCTAGTCTCTAAGGAGCTTGTGGTTTCCATGTAAAAAGCTTTGGCCTTTTCTTGCTATTTTATCTCAGATACATTATTTCTTTTACTCTGTGTTTGCTGGTATTTTATTACTGTAGGGAAATAAATTTTAGATCAACTATTGTGTGATGGCTATGTTAAACCATAAGATATTAACAAATATTATGAAAAGGAGAGTGAAGAAATGTTAGCTTGTTCATGAAAAGTTTATTGCACTCTGATTATAGCTTCACTGAAATATAATTCCACTGGCTTCTCCAGCATTGCTCTTAAATTAGGCTGGCAGAAAAAAAACCCAGGATATTTATTCTTATGTCTCTTTGTCGAAGTTGTGCAATGTAAAATTATTGCAAGGTATTAATATACATTGGTTTGAAGTAAAAAAAGAGAAAGTTTATGCATTAATGTTTTTTATCAATTTCTTATTTCCTATCATTATCTATTCACATGGGTAAAAGTTCTTAAATTGAATGACTTGGCACTTCTGTAGTGCCTTACAGCTCTGAAATGCTGTGTGAAGATTTATTTTGGCACAGAGCAGCCCAGTGAGGAAGGTAGATGAGTAAGTATTATTATCCCTATTTTACAGATGAGGAAGCTGAGGCACAGAGATTAAGTGACTTTACCAAGGCCACACAGCGAGTCAGTGGCAGATCCAGGATTAGCGCTCGGGGACTTCCTGGATCCCTCTTCCATGCTTTAAGCAGTAGACCACAGTGTTCACTGGACTCAGCAAGCAACTCATTGCAATAATGGACAGTTCCAAGGACTTGCACATGGTCAGTGTGTCCACACATTTGTTTGCAGACTGCTGCGGTATGTCTGTATGGTTTCACTACTCCAGTCCTTGCAGATTTGTGCCCTATTTAAAATTTTGTACCTTCATCATCTTCAATTGGTGTAAAAGGAAGAAGTGGTAGAATTCTGACATAAATGTGGCATGGCAATGAAGAGCATTTAGTTTCCATGCCTTATTCTGAATCTTCTGAAACTGATGGGCCAAACTGCAGATTGGCTTTGAGGATGTTAGTGTGGAGTTTGGTTGGCATGAATTCTGTCTTACATGACTGTATTATGGTTAGTCTTGCCTATACTTTCAGTTTCAAACTCTTATATATTGCAGCACTTAAAAATAATAAGTTCATGGTTTTCCTGAAATTCTAATAAAAAGCAAGGAATTACTAATTGAAATTAGGTTTCCAGTCTCTATTTAATCCAGGGGAAAGTGGAGTGGGGTCTGTCTTTATTTGTGTTGCAATAGTCCTCAACACCCAATGAGTTGAGGCACTAAACTGCAAGTGAACCTTTGTCTCACCTCTCCCCTCCTCCAAGGGAGCAGTACAGAAGTCACAGAAATTACTCCTAGAGTAAATGCAGTGTAACTCTTGTACTGGTAAATGCGAGGTGGCTTTTATGCAGCTCCCTGGGAAGTCAGCATGTTCAGTGCGAGGCCTGTTTAATTGGACTTTGCTCAGAGTTTGACAAGAGAATTGCTAACAACACAGTACTCCCAATTAAGCTGTTTTTCCCTGTAATATTAATGGAATAAACCCACTTCTGAGAATGAGGCAAGGCTGAGGCTTGCTGTGACATTACAGGAAGAGGAGGCAGAGAAGTAAAAGACTGCCAGAAGCTGAAAATTGAACACATGGGAAAGGAGAAGTCAAAGTGTATGAGCATATTTTGATAAATATTAATGAATTAATTTGTATTTAATTTACTTAGATAATCTGTAAAGGCTTTAAACTGTCCAGCAATTTAGTATTTTCCCCACTGTAAATTCTCCCTAACTTTGCTTCCTTTCTGATGCGAATGCCTTATGCTAGAATAACATTATTTATGATATGGCTCTAATACTTGGCCTTTGACATCCTGCCTAATCACTCACCCAAGGGCATGGCATTGTTATGTCTAACTGCTTTAAAATAATGGATTCCTTTTAGTAAAATGATCAAATGGTTTGTGCAAAGTTATACTTTCCTGATATATCTTAATTGGTTATTATTAAAAGACAAAACAGTTTCAATAGAAGCCCATTTCTTATTGGCATATTTTAGTTATGTACTATTATCTGTGGGAAAGCTCTAATAAAGACATTTTAACACTTGGTCTTTCTTTCTTTAACAGCCCAGATGCTTGGTGCTGACACATTCGTAGGATTTTTCCTATGTAAGATAGCTACAGTATGACAGCTATTTTTAAAAAAGAAAGTAGCCTGAAACAAAAACTCACATCCAGAATGCACCACATCCAGCTATATAAGTGAATCCTTTTGCCTGGGGCATCTGATCTTAAAGGAGAGGTGCTCAAAGACTTTAATTTCTCATTATTTTCCATTGCGTTCTATATATAGATGTATATTTATCATGTGACACTGGTATTTAAATCTCCTTGCTTCAGACTTGCATTAAAAGACCAATTTTGCATATTGAAATCAAGTACTTCTAGTTCTAATATCATTTACTAAAACCTGTCTACTAATGACAAATAAATATATTAATTGGTACTTTTGTATAATGTATCATTTTTTCATAATAATTTAATGGAAATCACTCATGTTGTGAAATATAGACTGTATTTAGCAGCTGAATTTTTTCACAAGTGATGTCAAATTCGTAGTGAACCAAATACTCATCTTAGCACAGCATCTAGTGTCTTGTTGCTGAACTCCCAAAAGATTTTTCTCTTCAGGGAAATGAGTTGGTTTTTTTTTTCTTCATGTCAGAAATGACAAAATCGCTAATTTCTGTACCTTACCTAGCCTGAGTACAATACACTAATTGATCATGTACTACATTTACAATGCAGCAGAGAGTAGAGTTAAAATGCATGTATGACTACAGGATAAAATTAAACATGAAATATATGTTCCTAAAGAAGAATAGCTTTTCTGTTTTCTGCTGTTAGTGTATGCTGCCTGCCTTTATACTAAATTCAGCTTGGTGTTTGTAAAGAAAAGCAAAGGCTTTGCAATTCACCAGTAAGTAAAGCCAGTTGTTTTCGTGGTGTTAGTTTTATTTCTTACCATATTGTCACTGAGTATTATTGTCTAGCTTTGTTAAAGTATAAGGAGTCTTAGTTATAATAATTAGGGAATTCTGCATGTAGCTCATGATCCTAGTCTAAAGATAAAGATACACATGTAACCCCTTTCTTAAGATGCATGACAATAAAGCTGCCATGATCAGACATTTCTTCTGTCATCTCTTTCATTGTCCTATTGGCTCATATTTTTCTTGGTTTCCAGTAACCAGTGTTTATTTATCGTCTTGCAGGTTTTACCAGAAGTTTTGCATGTCAAATTCAGTTGTAACCATACCTCAGTAGAAACTGATGCGTAAGAAATAGATTTAATAAGTAAAATTAAATTCTAAACCATATTTTGTTCTTGAGTTGGAAAAGTTAATAATTAAGTATTAAAAGCATCTTTGTTTTATAGTACTGTACAATCTTGCCAATAGTTTTCAAATGGAAAGTAGCTTATCTGTTCTTTTTTCTGTTTTGTAGAGAAATGATGAAGAGGCTGTTGTGGATAGAGGTGGAACTCGCTCCATTCTCAAGACACATTTTGAAAAGGAAGATCTAGAAGGTGAGGAATGATTTTTCTGTGCTTTATGCTGTCACTTTCTTCTGAAAGTACTGAAATGTAATTCCAATGTGTAAACTTATTGATTTGAGCAGGGATGCAGACACAAGAGAGTAGAATCTTGTCATTTATTTTAAAAAGAGAAATACTGTTTTCTTCTCACAGCAGTGTTCAGAAACAGATGACAGCGGAAAGAGTTTGCTAGTTTTTGGTGATCTTTGGTCAAGTCCTGTGAAGATGCCTGTGTGACTTTAGATATAAGTCTTTTAAGCTTTTGAATATGCAAATGCAAGTAGGACTGCTGATTTAGTACTTCTAAAGGTTTCTACGTTTGCATTACAATCCTCATGTAGTTGCCTAGCCACATCTTCAGCTGAACAAAAGCATTCTGGAGCGTCAGAGATTGGATACTTATTTACAGATATCCACTGCAGAAACGACCTAACTTGACCATTTAGAAGGAAGTGAGGAATTATGAGAACTATTTAGGTATTGGTCTAATGAGTCAGTTGCATTTCTGCTTGTTTAGTGTATCTCAAACTTTGGTTACTACTGTACTTAAACTCTTGTATTGAGTTGTGTGAGCCCCCAAATCACAGTTATGATGAAAATGAGTTTCTGTTGCACATATGATATCCCTTCCCTGAGACTGTAACTGGCTGATTTTGTTAGCTTGTTGGAGTGGGACATGGAGGTCCCACTACAAGAAGCTAACAAAATTAGTTAGGAGCTAGCCCAAAAGAAATATTAAGATCAACATGCTACGTCTGAAAATTCCCTGCTTCAGGTCTAAAGAGAAGTGTCTCCATTTGTGCAGGAACTTGAGCTTTCTAAATGCCTACCATTGATTACTTCATAAATTTTTTTTCTTTTTTTTTCTGTCTGTATGAACTTTGTGTTCTCTGATGCATGTTGGCCACATTGATGATTTCATTGAAATACCAATGTTACACATCAACTCTGTTACTGCTTCCTTCAGCAGTGCCTCCCTCAAGAAGCAGATGTAGCTGCATTTGAGAGGGGCCTGGCTGTGTCTGTGTGAGGCTGTCTCTCACAGAAGGATGTTAGATGCTGTGCAGTGTGACGTGTATGAGGTAGGCAGCTCTCTACTCAGTCTGGGGCAAGCCTGGGTGTGTGCAAGGATACATCTCAGGTAAGATGTTTCAGAGTGGCATTTAGAGTTTTGGTGTCTCAGGGGTAAGAGTACCAGTGGGTCAGGCTGGCAATGCCAGTTTTGGGCTTAGGCACAAAACCTCCTATTTTGAATCTCACATTTAATCTGTGGTCTTCAGTCCCTTGATCGCATCCTTGATCGAAGAGAAACCACTGTATCTGGTGTCCTCAGAGAAACACCCAATAAAAGAGTGGGAGCTTCCTGTCTCCCTTTCTCCACAGTACTGACTGAAAGAGATATTGTTGGGTGAGTCTACCCACAAAAATAACCTTTTGCTGAGTCATTTTATTGATGAGGGTAAGGTGGCATTTTAAAAATGGACAGCTTTGTCAGCAGAATGACATCTTTAAGCTCAGTCACATGAGTAGACTCAAGCATTAACGTTGTCAGAATTACTGTGATGTTCCACATGTGCCTACCTGGAATATAATTTAAAAACTGTATTTAATTATTTTTCCCCCACCATCCTAATATGTGCAGAGTTGCTCCTGTGAAATATCAGTGAAAATATTATTTCAAAGATATGCTCTTAGGATGTTATCAATGGAAATTGGAACATGGCAGTGACACTTCCACAATCTTCCCATCAATTTAAATTGAATTAAATTTAGAATATTGAAAAATTCTGCAGTTAGCAAATGAATCTGCTTTTATTAAAAATAGAAACTATTGTTTCATAATGTTCTAAGAAAAATTTTCAGTGTAGAATCAATCCTTCATGGTGAAGTTAGCTTTCTCAGATAAATTTCATGCTCTCTCTAAGTTCAGATCAGTTTGTCTTTAAATGTATAATCACTACATTCAAAAATACCAAGTGACATAAGTTTTGAAGAGATTGCAGATTTTAATATCCAGTTGCTGCTAATAGCATGTCCATTTGTTTTGCAGTCCATCTAGGCACTTCTCCCCCTGGACACAGAGAATGTGACTCACAAATACCTGTCTTATTCACTGACATTGTGTTGGGTTCTGCTGAAAAATGTACCTTTTTCCTAATGGCATAACAACTATGAAATATGAAATTAAATAATCAGGTGCTAATTGCATACCTTAGAAAAATAGTATAACCAGGCTATTAATATATATTATGTAATTAGCTTTTTGACAGACATTTAATTTGGTTTATGTTTTAAAGATGTAAATAGCTAGTTACTGAATATTCTAGGGAAGATAGCTTTGCCAGGGCGTAAGTTTTAATGGCACCATGTCAGCAACATTTCAAAAATTGCAATTCATATGAAGAACTACAGGTTTAAATCTGAAAATCTGTATTCAATTTCTTCTTATTAAATCTTATAATTGTAAGTATTTTGTCTTTTTTTTTTTAATTTTTCACTATCAATATTCGAACTTCAGAAATCCTGATTTAAATGTGCACTAAAATTTCCATCTGAAATTTCAAAGCCTAGTAAATATTTGGACTTGCATATTTTAGGCAGTCCTTGTGCAAGTATATTGCAAATACATTTTTTGTGGAAAGCATGAAGATATGGTGATTAATCCTGCCTCAAAGAACAAAGACAAGAATAGATTTTTGCCTCAGTCTTT
This sequence comes from Leptocoma aspasia, assembly GCA_013399835.1. NCBI lineage: Eukaryota > Metazoa > Chordata > Aves > Passeriformes > Nectariniidae > Leptocoma > Leptocoma aspasia. The sequence continues at coordinate 344,711 of VXAX01006691.1, read as the reverse complement.
CTAGATCAGTATTTTCTTTCCCTGAGCAGTATGGTAAAACTTTGGGAACATAAAACAGGAACCGCTGTACTTATGGGAACAGAAGAGATGTGGTGCTCATCTTTGTGGCAGTAATGATACTTGCAGTATGTCCTTCAAATTGTATCTTTTTACTTAAGTTCCATAGTGCTTCAGAGGTGAATTGTTTGAAGAGCTTTGGCATTCATATTTTCAGCATGAATTATTTTTCCACATAGTTAATTTTTTGTGAGTTGTAAGGTCAGGATCACTCACTGATATTGAATATGTCATTTGTCTGACTATTGCATTGATGGAGGGACCAAGAAAGCATTTCTAAAAGCAAGAAAAACATTATCTTCCCTGGTTATAACAATCCATTTTGCATGTTATCTTTCAATATGTGTACAGACAAAAATCCTACTGAAATAAATATGCTCTCATTTTATCAGTTGTGGAATTCCTATATGAGAATTGGGCACTGATTTTGGATGCTCAAGTATTTAATTGCAGAACAATGGGTTGTACATGTACCTGTACTGAGGGCAGCTAGGCAAGTTTTCATGGACAGATGTGCACTTCAACAGCTGCTCTCAGCTTATTCCGTGGGGTGTCTCTGGCTGGCTGCCATTGTTTCAATGTGTGTTCAGCAGGAACAGTTTTCTGATCAAATGGATATACCCACTGTTTACCTCATAGGTCAAACATACTTGGATTGCTCTGTGCTGGAGATCTAGACTCTCTCAGGTCACATGCTGAGACTTTTGGACTGTGTAGATATGCAAGGGGATTGACATTAATACACTCTGGCCAAGGTTTTTCCTTCGGGCCACCGTGTCAGCTGAGGGGAAAAGTGACCATTCCATGGATGTCCTTACTGGAGGTGCTCAACTGCAGACTGAGGATTTTTGTGGGTTTTTTTGTACTTCAGAGCTGCTGTGGGTATTACTGTGGCCTGGTTTGAGAAGCAGCTTCAACAGGGAGATGTGTGGAGATCAGATTGTTAGGTGAAGGTCCCAGCATGAATCAGGGATGAATTCTGGCTCTGTTGGAGAAAACTGTGAAACGATCCTTGATTCAGAGAAGTCAAGATTTTGCTTAAGCTTTTTATGTTTCATTCATTTAATCTGCCTAAGTGGCATGGGAAAATTTGCCTCAGGGGAAATCAAGTTTGCCATGTTTCATGCCTCTGAGGACACGTAAAACACTGTATCCAGTACATGCATCACTGTACATCAGAATATGCCTCCTGACACTTTTGACAAAATTCGGATTACGTGGATTGCTTACTGAAAGTCAAAAAAAAACCTTCAAGCTTTATTAGAATATAAATATGACTAGCACAACACAGAATGATGCAGAAGCTGAGACCTTAATAAATGAAAAATTAATTTTAAATTTTGTAGAGATATTTTGTAATTAACAACCTACATGAAGGATAATTTTTATAGTAGATGCTGAATGAAAGGTGAAATTCCAGAGTATTTAATTATTCTCTTTTAAAAACAGTTATTTTAATTGTTTTTTCTTTTTAGATTTGTTCTATCTTGTGCCAATAATTTAAAAATTATTTTAAAGAAATTTTGATTATATACTGTTAGGGTTAGTATATGAAAAACCTCATTGTGATTAAATGCTAAACTGCATGTGATATTACTTAGTAGAAATTTGAGTGGCTGAAGTTTTTAAGTAGCTTTTTATTTTCAGAGACAGGACCTTTTTTGTAGCAATAACATCATAGCACATCTGTCTGCCACTGACATTATTTACCTGCAAAATTAATCGGACCTAGCAGCTCATAGGACTGAAAGAATATAAAATTTTAATAACCTGGCCTTGATTCACCTGTGCCTCAATGCAGAAACACGTCAGACACTGGCTCTGCTTGATCAGACAGGAGCATCAACCAAGATTTCCCTTCCCTTTGGCTCCCAGGATGCTACAGCCTACTGGAAATAATTTGTTACCATGTCAGTACAGATCCCCTGCTCCAAGCTTCCTTGCCTGTGCTTCCCTTGAGTGCCCTGCTCATCCTGACGTTCACTCTGACCTCGCCTGTGCTCCTTGCAGCGATGTTTGCTGCACTTAGATGGGAACAATAAAAGCTGTGGAAGCAGAGTCAGAGAATGATTTGGTTAGTCTGTACCTGAAAGGTTGCTCTTTCATTTTGTTGCCTACCAGGTATCACATACTCAAGCTTGTTCCATTTGTAATTCCTAAGGCACGTGTTTCTGTAGTGCCGCTCATCTAATTTTGTTTTCTTTTCCCTATGTAATTCAATATTCCTTGAGATCTCACTTTTCTCCTTTTGTCTTGGCAGTCACCTGGTTCGATCCCTTTGCTCCCCTTGTCCCTCCTCAGCAGTTTCTGTGTTAGTGGGAAGGTGGTTCACCTTGAAGATTCATGAATAAGTCAAAGAATCTCTTTGAAATGACGAATAATGAAATAATGGAAGCAAACAAGTGCCACAGTGTTGGTGGAACACCACAGTCTTTAGCTGATGATAAGGTTTGCTTGTGAATTTGGTTTGAATTTGCTCTGAGTTTCACAGACAGGAAACCTTTTTAGTATTTGCAGGGACTAATATATTCAAATACTTCAGTTTGTGAAATCCGAGATGAAACTGACATAAACCAATTTGCCCTTATTGGTGAAAGCTGCTAAACTGCAGCATCAGAACATAGAAACATTCCTTTTTTAACACACAGTTGTACTAGTACTGAGGTTGCTGCTTTTTTTTTTTTTTTTTTTTTTTTTTTTTTTTTTTTTTTTTTAGCTTGTTGCTAATTTAGAAATATAGGTCAAATTCTTCCCTCCAATAACCACAGCTGCACTCTCCATCAGTGGAAAGAGTTGTGTATCTGAGCAGGTTCTTTTATATTCCGTGTCTGCCGGCTTTTTTTCTTTTGTCTGGCAAGGTCCTGATCTCATGATAGAACCCTATGTACAACACCTCTGGATTCCTCTGGAGGAATCCAGGAAATTTGAAACATAAGTGCTGGTAAAAAAGTACTTTTTAGCCCACCTACAATCTGGAAAAATCTTTTGTTAAAACCCAAGATTTTTTTGGGAGGGCAGTGTATGATCGAGGCTCTTTTAAAGGTCCTTAACTTTAATGACTTCAGTGAGATGCTCTAATCCTCCATATTTAATGTGTCCTTAATGTTATCTTGGGTCAGAGATATTGTTTATTTTTTACTACATAATTTCTGTTGTAATCCACTCTAGAATATAACTTACATGTGTAATCTAAAAGAAAATTTTGAAGGTTTTCTTTTCAGTTCCCCCAAATTGTGGCACAGCAAAAAGGTGAAAAATGGGTTTTGGGTAAACCACAACCCCAAACAGCAATGTAAACTGTTGATTTAGGAAGGGTTGCTTTTGTCCTTTCTGCTTTTTCTCCAGCTCTGCCTCCCTGCTGCACTACAATAACGAATCATGAGTCATGTTCTCTCTACTCCTACACAATTCACCATAATCACTTTCTTTCCTGTAAGGAAAAAGGCAATTTTTTTAACCCTGTATGGACTGATGGTTTTCTGTCTCTACCTCACTGCTCATTTTTGAGAGGATGAAGAATTGCATTTGATTCAGCTCTAGCTGTCAATGCATAGGAGAGGCTTCAAGGCACTGAGTGTTTTCCAGAGGAGGGAGAAACCCCTCTGGTCCTGCTGAGGTCAGCAGTCAGCTGAGACTTGGCTTGAACGACTGGCAAAGTATTCTTTCTCAAGGCATCTTGCCTTTGCAATGTGTTTCCTCAGTAGGCCACAGAAGCCTGCCTTTACTCTTTCTGGAGGTGCTTCAAGACCCATCTGTTCCCTTATCTGCCCCTTCCCTCCCTGCCTGTGACCAGGGATCTGAAAGCCTCGGTGTCAGCAGGTGCCTCAGGCAGATTCAGACAATCCCCGGTGGAAGGCAGCACAAGCACATGTGCCCTGAGCATCTGGTGCTCGTGGATGTTTAGATCCAGGACAGCCAGGTTTTACAATTGCCACCAACTGGGATGGTTCACTAAGAAGTCGTTCTAAAGTACCTACTTGAGTTCCACATTCCTGGTGTAACATGGAGACCTGAAAGAATTTCCATGCTCAGAGAGGCTCTTCTCCATGGTTTATGCTGTGTTTAATTTATGTTACAATTTTAAAAGTCAGAATTGGTTTAGATATCAGTGAGCCATAGGATTTATCTGATCTTCCTGAGTTTTTCTATTAATTTACATTAGCATCAGTAGTGTTTTATCATAGAAAGACTATGATTTTGTTCTTGCAAAAACACACTCTGAACTCAAATGTTGATTTATTCCAGATGTGCTGCTAGGAAAGCAAGACATGAACACATGCATTAGTATTTTCAGTATTAGGATTTAGGAGCAAGTAATTTTTAAAAACAGATCCACTAAGAAAATACAGTAATACACAAAGATTATTTACAATGTGAAAGCTTATTAAAGAAATGCAATGCACTGAATTGATCTGCTATGCGATGATGTTTATACAGTGCTACACATCCACTGATAAATTGTAAAAACATTATTTTTAATAAAAGACTATTCTGAATGAAATTGCACATAGCTGGGGAACAACCCAGAATCTAAAGGCAGTTCAAATGTAGACATTTATAGCATAAGAAGCTTGTGGTTTACCTTTAAAGTATTAAAACACTCCTTCAATTAAAGTATTTAAGGACTGGAGAAATAATAACCCTTGTTATAAAGCATTCTTTTTAATTTTTACGGGATTACATTAAATCCAAATTATATTATAAAATATTTACAAGGGGTCCTGATAATTATAATTACCTTTGAGACAGATAAAAGTGCATATAACCATGTGGAAAAATCAGGATCTCCCCTAAACTTTTGAAGAAAAAAATTATTGTGCTGTAAGTGTCTTCAGTTTGTGGAGGTATGAAATCGTTGCCCTAGAAAAGACAGATATGAAACATATATTATTAATATGAATATGTCTTGCAGAGACATTTCTCAGAAAAAAATCTAAGTAGAAGTGTTGTTCGGGGTTCCTGAATTTCAAAGGAGAAATTATTCCTTACACTTAAATTTACTTTAAGAAGCCAATAGCAAATTAATAATCTAAAAACCCAGGCTCAGAATAGCAAGCATTTTCTGCATATCCCTTGAGAATAACCGAAGTAACATCTAGAAATGGTTTTCAGAACTTGGCATTCTGGGTCTTTAAAACCAGAAGCTTACCTATCTTATGCATTAAATAAATGGAAAGAAAAAGAAATGTAGTGGGATTTCTAAAGCTCTGAAAACAACCCATTATAATTGATGGTGCTTGATGACTTAGGTACTTCTGGAAATCCCATTACAATTATTTGAGTAATGTGACATTTCAAGGGAAAATGGAGATGGAGAGAAAGGATTTGTAAATATTTCCCTTAATTTAGTGGAATTAAGATCTTTTAATGGAATACTAAGATTACAGATTTTTTTTGCCCCAGTGCCTCCTATTCTTCCAAAACCAATTTTAACACAGAAAACACACCCATTTGGTAGGGAGAGCAACCTGTTATGTTCACCTCTTAAACCACGTGTCAGCTCTGTGTGAGAAGGGTTGTTAGGTTGTACCTGATGTCAATGATTGGTACCCTGATGTGACCTGCAGTTGTTACTATTTCCCATACTTCAGTGTCTTTGTAGCCTTGCCAAAAGAATAAAAAATTGTGATCTAATTGAGCTAGGTCCTGTGAAAATGTATGGCAGAGCAGAATTATTTTACAATATTTTACAATATTTGAGCAATATTCCATCATTTATAGTTGGCATCTTGATGAAGTAAATAATGAAAGGCACAAAAAGCTTCTTAAAGATAAGTGAAAGAAATGCCCATATATGACCAGTTATCTATAAGGATATCCTGGACAGTGGATATCCTGGTTGATCCTGGGTTCACTCAATTATAGATGCCCTTTCTTGTTAGAAATTTTAGTCAGTTTTTCCTGAGGTCTGCCCTGCTCTTCCATGTTCGACCTTCTACTCTTGGCAAATTTAGAGAGCTCTCTGGAAACTCTTGTTTAATAATGCCTTGGACAATTTGTACAGAAAAACGTACATTACATTCTGGGCTCTAGTTCATAATACCTACCATGAAAAGGTTACTTGAAGTGAGGTAATACAGTAATTGGATTTCTTTTGTATTTCCTCTTTCTTTTCTTGCTGCTTCTATCATTCATTGTCATTTTGTCAGCAATTCAGAATTCATTACTCTTTTGTTCCCAGATGGTCTCTCTTTTGCTCCACAGTTGTGATCTTTTAATAAACCAGAACTACTTAACTATCAGATTTTTTGCTTTTTGCTCTGTGATTTTTCTGTAGAGAACTATAGCTTTTCCTCTGTCAGTTTCTTTTCCTCTTATTTGTCTGAACCTTGTTGCAAGCACCTATCTTCCTCCATGTGTTTATTGAAATTATGCCTAGGTAGCACTCTGCTGGTCTCAGTAGGTTCAAACAGAAAGAGCAAAATCCACTTTGCTTTTTCCTGATGTCTATTTCAGCTTCAAGGTTCCTGGGGGTTTTTTTCAGTGTGAACTGATTGTGTCTGTATAAGGAAAATTGCTGTGGCATTCAGACACACACACGTGAATGTTCTGGCACTGTATCCCAGTGTAGAATAAAGAACAGTCTGGACTCAAGTACTGCTTTCAGCCCTGGAAATTAATTGAAATGTGAGTCTCAATCAGCATTTCCTGATGCAGGTACAATCTGATCATTGACGTGGGAGAAAACTAGGATAAGCATGCCCTCTTCTACCACAAAGCAGCAGGAATGTACTTAGTTACTAAATTAAAAAAGCAATCTATTTGCACCTCTGGAAATTACTAAAGTCTTAGGAATGGTAAACCCTTCCTTCCAAAATGTTGTATTGCTTTTTCTTCTATCCAAGGAGGGGGATAAAGAAATGTAAAGTAATACATTACTCATGTCCTTCAGTATTTTTTAAATGAATTTTTCCTTGTGTCATGCGCTACTGACTGCAATGCATTTGAAATACACGAAAGGCAGCAGTTCTCTTTAAACTATTTCTTGGGTTAAATGTGATAGGCAAGAAGAAAGAGGTATTCAATAAATAAATAAATAAATAAATAAATATTTTTCAACTCGTGGGTGTTTTAGGAAAATCTCCTGACTCTACAAGAATAGTCTCTCAAAAATTGATGCTTCTGCTTTCTAGTCTCCTCTACATGGATCAAAGTTAAGGAAGTAACTAGTGTGGTGTCCAGAGCCTTTTCTCCAGCTTTTTTAGCTCTGCCTCTGCAGAGAGTTCCTGTCAGTGTTGAATTTCTTTGGTGTTTTGTGACACATACTGCCTCGCTGTGTTTTCTGCCTCCTCTGGAATCTCCATGGGATTAGAGATCACGTGATACCTTAGTTTAGTGTTCTTGACCTTTTTCAGATGTTTGACACTGCTGAATAATTACAGCAAAGCAGCAATTATCCATGAGCTGTGTTATGTTCATTTCAAGGAGAAAATAATGTTATTTGAGATGAGTAATCTGGGCTATGTCTTTCTGCTGAGTAAATGTAGGAGACCTGCCTGTAGTGAGTCATGATTCCTTTCCCATTTGTTCTGGTTAGTGCACATTTCTGCTGTGCTCTCCCCCTTCTAAATGCTTTACTGTGCTCTGATCCTGTTAGCCCACATAGCTAAGAGACCTAAATATTTTGGGCTTGATCAGCAACAATAAATTTGTCAGGTTTGAAGGCAGCAGGCATGCAATATGTACCTTCTTATGTATTTAAAAAAATAAAACAGAAGAAATGAAAGCACCCTAAGATACAAGCAATGTAGTTATGATGTGAGCATGTAAAGTTGTATAGGGATTTTGTGCTCTTGCTTACATAGTGTTTTATTTTTTTCAATTTGTTTCCTTTTTTTTCTTTCTTCTTCGTTTTTTATTCAGTGAATTTCCCACAAGAATTCTGTCAAGGTTTGGCTCATAAATAGGAATGAATTTGGTAAAATTCTTGTACACACGAAGCAAACAGCAACTTTACCAAATGTTCAATCCAAAGAGACCCATGTGTCTCTTTATGTTACTGTTTTGGAAGACATTTAACAGAACACCTGTCTGGCTTTAATGAAAGTTCACACAAAGATGCAAATTTGAAGGAAAAAAAATCTGGCACTACATCATAAGGACTTCAGTACTGGAATTTCTTCCTGTATAAAGCGGTTGTGTATCTGTGATGCTTAATCATCATTATTCAAATCAATACTGTTATGATTATTAACATTAGAATAATCAGTATTATATAACTTCAAAATTATCATAAGAATGATACCATTTATGCTGTTAGGGATATTTATATTGTTGTGTTGCCATAGTTCCTTTCTCAAAGATACCTTTTTTTACCTGTAGGCCATCGAACATTGTTCATTGGGGTTCATGTGCCACTGGGTGGAAGAAAAAGTCACCGACGCCATCGGCACCGCGGGCATAAACACAGGAAGAGAGACAGAGAGCGAGATTCAGGATTAGAAGATGGGAGAGAATCTCCTCCTTTTGGTAAGACAAATTTTAGTTTTGGATAGGTCTTTAAATAATAAACGTCAGCATGATTATGCATACTCTGTCCTGTTCTCACTTGGACATGATGAGCAGCAGGGCTTTGGAGAATCCACCAGGGGCTCTGCTGGGGACTCTTCCTTTGAACAAACCCACGGAAGGGCAGCAGGCAGTGGCAGTCAATACATGGGAAAGCTCAGTAGTTCCTAACACTGTGGGAGGCTGCTCCTAAGTGTTCTCACAAAGACAGACTGCAGCCACCACTGAGGGGGGAAGTGCTTTATGGCACCAGCTGCCCTCAGCTAGACTCTGGGGTATCTAGCCCTAAAACATAACATAGAAGAGCTGTGGTCCTTTACAATTAGTTTTGTAATAATGTTGATGTTACTGAAGCTGCAGTGTTTTATCAGATTCAAACTGTGATCTAGGTTGTGTTTACTTTTTTCCTAATGTGATGCTCTAAATGTGCCATTGTAACATGAATCTGCTAACTGTGGACTTGAGGAAAAAGCAGGGAAAAATACCTTTCAGTAAATAAACCTGATATGAAACTCCTAAAGTTCTCAAAATTTTAAGTTAGAAAACATTACAGAGAAGAGAAGAAGGTAGTCATTAATAAATTAGTCAAGCTTTGTCTCAAAACATGAGAATATTACATGCTGTTCAAAAATAAAAAGCGCATGTGATGAAATGTCCAAGGCTATGGAAGTGTTTAAAATATAATGGAAGCGTGTGTTGAAAACAATTTGCTAGTGTGTTTTTAAATCATTAGGGAAATGTGCCAGTGTAATTTCAGGTTACAGAATAGTAATTATAAGACTTTCTTTTAATCGAAACTTTGTATTATGTATGTGGAAAGCTTTTGAGCATATTTAAGTATATTGTAAGTGGTGATGGTTAGAGCTTGAAATTCTCAAATATTGCACAATGGTTTATTATACTGAGAGTAAAATAAAGTCAAGACTTTTTCAAACTTAGCAGATACAAGTTATGTTTTGAAGACTGAACAGTGAAGAAAAAATTGGCTGTGGTGGTTCTGTCTGGAATGGATTTCAAATGTACAAAAACCCAATACTATATTGAAACCAGTTTCTTGGAAAAAAACAAAGTTCATAAATTATTAAAACAGTTTTCAAAAAGAATATGCATATATACATATAAAGTCAGATTAAAAAGAAACAATTGAAAGTTACATTAGCCAAGAAGTGAGATATCTTGAACTATGAAACAGTGTCTTCTGTTGAGTCATCTGGTTTTATTTAAGTGCCAGTATGTGACACATTTTGGCTGAGAACTTAGCTCTGTTCTTTCAACTTCTGGAGACCTGGGCTTGTGTCCTTCTTAATGTCAAAAGTAAAAAAAAAAATTAACTGGCTAAATCTATTCTTAATAGTCTTTGACATTTGTGCAGACAACAGAATGCAATGTTCAACATAATTCTGTGTTAGGTAAATTAGCCTATGTTCAAAGGATCTCTGGGGGTGAAATAGCAATAATATGAAAAAAAAGATAGTTTTGAAGTGCATCTGTAACTTGATGTTCACTGCACTTGTCCTCTGATGTACCTCAAGAAATGAGCACAGATCTGCAGTTTTTAAAGTCACATTTTCACTTTTAAAGGTATTACAGTTACCAGTTAAAGGGTGTGTGTAAGTGGTGTCACTTGACAGACAAGTTACAGGCCAGAAACATGGAAATCTTTTCTGGATTCAGACTGCTGAAGATATTCTTCAAAGTGCTTGGTTGATAACAATTCAAAGAATCCAAAGATAAAACCACAAATCTGGAAATATCCAATCTTTTCACCCTGAATAGTCATCTGAATAGCAAATTTTGAGGGTTTTCCCCTTTGTCTATCTGACTCCTGGAAGCTGGGCCAGTGAAACAGATTTTGAGCTTTGACATCTGTCCATCCAGGCAGAAATGTGGCGTTCTATAGACAAGAGTGAAAGGGATTTGCATAATCAAGGCAAATCTTAAAATGCTACAGTGAGGGTGAGGTTAAGCACATACAGAACAGGCAGACAAAATAATACATCAATTAATAGTAGCCTATATACACCTCCTTCTTTTACTATGGTTTTCCTTACAGGAGTTTCAGACAACTTGTTGTGCTGCCTGGGGAGAAGCATTGCCTTTAGAGAGACTATAAGTATGGTTTTTCTGTGCTTTATTTGCACAGAGGGAGCAACAGATACTTCCCACACTAAATCTGAACCTACTAAACCTCAATAAGCTTTTTAGCTGTTCTTGCCCATGACTACAAGTTTCTAACAGTAACCAGAACTGAAGGAAGCTTGAAGGAAGAGAAATGCACTTCATTTTTTGATGTGTAACTCAATATGAGGGACTGTATTACCTGAGAGAGTAGATCCAAACTAGTCCCTTAATTTATAAATCACTCTGATTTAATTAAGCAAGCAGAAATGCTTAGCTCCATCTTTCTATCGACACCTTTTAATGCGTTTCTGCCAAATAGTAGAAGGCTGTATGGTTCAGAACTGTGAGGGAGGAGGGGAAGAAAAAAACATTTTGATGAGCAGGTGCAAGAAGAAAAGATGGAGAAAATAAGCACTGTGAGACCAACTGATAGAAAACAGTGCTTTGAAGTAAGTCAGAAAAATACATAAGGATTTTTATGAAACAAGAGAATAAATTAGCAGTGTTTTGAAGCAGTGAAGTATGAAAGGAGATATAATAAAAGCAAAAGATCCAACAACTGAATAATAGAGATTCTGGAACAAGTAAAGACCTGAAGTATTCAGACATGAGTGCTCCACAGTGCTCAGTTAACCCAGCATGGGATAAAGCATTATTTTTTGTCATAATCTATAACTGTGTAATTCATAACTGTATCTGTGCAGCACCATGAGGTGCAGACCTTGCTCTGCTGTCACTGCTCCAGGGAGCTGTGCAGTGCCCCTTGTGCTGGGGGGCTGTGTGGGCCCCACACAGAGTGGACAGGTGCCACCTGGTCCCTGTCCAGTAAAAAGCAATTTCTTGAAGTGTTTTCTGTGTATCAGCATGGGTAGAAAGCACCTCTAGTCAGTGTAATGACAATAGAGGGAAGCTCCCTGGTAATCCCTTTGAATCCTGGCTGGGAAAGCTCTACCAGCTACTTTCTGGGAAGGTTTCTGCAGAGAATAGATTTTTAGGACATTCTGACATTGGCTCATAAGCTTTTTTAACTCCTACTGTCACTTTTCAAAAATAACCCAAGTGTTCTCAGTGTACAGATTCAGAGATAACTCCAGATTAGATAAATAATATGCAGGATATGTACTTAGTGGAATGAAAGAGAGTCCTGTCATTTAGGGGCACAGATCGGTTACTCAGGTTTGGGTTTTGTTTTCCCTACACCTGATTCTTGCTCTCTGTCTGTTGCCTCTTAATGAGATGAGGTTGTAAAAGGTGTTTCCATTTTGCAGTAATGATGTGCCTGTGCACGATTTGCAGATTACATGGTTTGCACCTTGGGAGGGTTTTTTTGGTAGTAAAAATTGTAAGCTAAGCGATTTCAGTGGTCTAGGTTTCACCGTCTTGTCTCTTAAGTTTCTTCTTTTTGAAGAGAAGGAGAAATTCAGTGAATTTATCCACTCTAGTTAAAAATGCAGTATTGCTATTTGTTTTACTGGGGAGGTTTCCTGTTCTCAGCTGAAATGCTGCTGTTGTAATTAAGGCTCCAGTTTCATTTCAGCCTTAAGCTCCCCTTCTCCTTGGTTTTCCTTGTGGGGTAAAGTATTGTGACTGCTTTGTGAAATAAATTAGGGAATTGATGCAAATTAAAACTTATTTGATTAAAAAAAGCTCTTTCTAGCCTGGGGCATCTCCTTGGTGCTGCTTGTGAGGGCAATGGGTGCCAGCCCCTGTGAGCTGCAGGGCCACGAGGCTCCATCAGTGCCAGGGGTCGTGGTGGCACTGAAAGCCTGGTGCAGATTTCCCTTTGGGTGGTGGGGTTGCACTTGCTTGTGTATGTGTGGATTTTAGTGGCAGTTTTCTGTGGCTTTTTTGATGTCTGTTGTTTGCCTGTAACCAATGAAACAGCTCTTTGGTACTCATGAGTTAAAGATATTTAAGTAGCTGTTCTAAAATTGTGGAATAGGAAGACTGGCTCTGAATAGGGGGTGCTTCAGGACAGGTTTTGTTGAGGGTTAAAGTGAACACAGCTGTGGGAGCTGGGGTTTGTTTACAGCCTCATGTGTGTCCTGTATGACTAGAGACTGTTTAAGCTTGTGGAAGGTTTGGTTTGTTCTTTTAAGAAATCTGGATTTAGTAATCCCTAGTTTTAAAGAGGCTTAAATTTGTAATTCATGATATTGGATGTGGCAAGGCAAGTGGAGCAGCCCTGGAGGTGAGCCTGACACAGGACTGCACACACAGTTCAGGAAAGACTCTCTGAAGGTAATGCAGGCAAAAAATAAATGAATTGAGAAGAGGGGCTTCTCTTGCTTAGTAGAAGGACCTGAAGAAAGTAAATCTAAAAGACTCAGCTGGATATATTTGGTACCTAAACTCAAGTGCTAAAGAGTTATTAGTGGGGTAAATTTAATTATTTGTAAAAAGTATGGCTGTTAAGGGAATTCACCTGCTCTTAACTATGGGCTTGTATGATGAATGATGAACTCGGAAATTTGAATCTCTGGACAGCTGTGGAACAGATTGCTGCAAATCTGGATTAAAATAATGTATCATAACTGCAATTTTAAGAATCTAGCAAAAAGAAGATAATTAAAGCTTGGGAATTGTCCATATTGCCAGACCCAAAAGATATGATTATTTCCTGTAGCCCTGGGTTGATAGAAATAATTCATGTTAAGAAAATGCTGGCATAGTTCCCTGAAGCAGATTGTACCTGCAGGGATAAAGTGCCAGAGAATAACCAAGGGAATACTTTCTCCCAACCCAACCTGTGATTTCTAAGGTCTGTGAAGAGACTTCCAGAAGTGTCCTGTATGGCTGTTTGCTGTTTTATGTGGGCTTTAGTAATGCAAATTTAGTTTTAACTTTTACTAAGTTTTCTCATTAATAAAATTGAATTTATGATCCTTACCTGTACTGATTGCTGAGCTAAGGGCAGGGTCCAATCTGCAAAGGAAGGAGGTTAGGGGAGAGTCCCCATCTACCACTTCTGTGGTGCATGCAAGCAGGAGGATGATGAATGTTTGTGTCTGAAATGATCCTTTCTTTTCTCTGCTCCTGTGAATTTTCCATACCATTTCCTCTTGGCTTGTAAGGGATTGTTATTGATATCAACTGTGTTACACCTGTTAACTCCCTGTCTGCAGCTTGTCCTGTGCAGTGAGTAATAAAAAAAAATATTTTGCATATTTAATGTTATTTTAATGTGAATGTACAAGAGCACAAAGCATGGATTAAGTCTTGTATATGTTACTTACTATCTTATGTGAATTTCTGTAATGAAAGTTTTATTTTAATAGTTAGCATGTTTTCTAATGTGGAAAAAGTAATCTCTTACTCGTTCATCTGCTGGCCCCACTCAGAAGTATTTGACTACTGATTCTACCCTTAAATGCAGGCTTGAGGCTGAGAAATACAGAAACCTGTTCTGACAAGTGAGCTAAGGGAGTGTTAGTAGAAGTACATTTTTGCACTCTTTCTAGAGTTTATCAAGGACGGAATTTAGATACATTTTATATGTACTGAAAGCTGAAAGTACATTTTATATGTACTGTATTTCTGCTTGTGATATCACCTGGTGGATTGCGTGCAGTTCTGCCTGGTGGCAGGGAGGTTTGTCCCAGACGAAGCCCTGGCACTCCCTGAGATGTGGGTTACTCTGTCTGCTGTACTGGAACAGAATGTTTGCTGGGCTGGATTTATGTGAAGGGACTGAGAGTGATCCTCCTTTGTTACCCCAGACCAAGTCTTGCTTTTACGTTGTTCCCGTAGGGAAGAGGGAGCAGCCCTGACCCAGAGTTCTGGTTGCACCTGGGGATGGAAGTTTTAAATGGGGGGAATGCCAGTTATGATTCCTTTCTACTTGTGTTTTGCAAGGTGGGTTAGTGCTGTGGGACACTTTGCCACTACCTGCACTCAAAACAGCACTCAGTGCTGTTCCAGGGAGCAGGTCTTCATTTCCCTCTGGGAATTAGGTTATTAGAAATTCTGGCTTTCAAATCTGCTCTTTTGGAATGTCTGTGCCCACACCTTGCATTTGTTTTAGGGATGTTGATGTCTGTACAAGGTGTCATAATATAGATCAATATATAAGATTTCTGCAGGGTCACTCCCTTTCTGCAGCACTGAGTCCACTTTGAATTTGTGTGTTCAAAAAAAGCTTAACCACCAGGTCTTAATTTTTACCCTTTTATTAGATCAGTGGAATTAGCCAGATCTTTAAATGTGGAATACTCAGAATTTGCATACATGCAATGAATTTGAGGTATCAGAGGTAGTTTGGATGCACGTGCTGCATGTATGAAATAAGCACAAGCCCAGAGACACCCAGGGATAAAACAGAGGGGCTGGTGGAGCCACAGCAATCGCAGAGCTGCTTCAATTTTCCTGAGACTGCTCATTAGCCAAGTAGGAGTGCTTGTTGATGGTACCCCAGCTCCTGTTGTGCACTAGGCTTTCTACCCACTTCTAGCTGGTTGTGGAGGATTTCCTGAACTGGTGATGAACTAGTTACTTGGGAGAATCATCAGCTGCTTATTGTGAAACTTTAAATTCATGTTGCTTCTGATAACTCTGATATAAAACAACTACAGTGATAGAAATACAAAGCTTTTGAGCATATTTCAGTAATTTTTTTTTAAAGGGATTTGCATTTTTTTTTAAAGACTAATCTAGACTGTTTTCATTACTTTTTAGAAATAGCAATAATAGTATGAAGGATTTTTTTTTTATGCTGGCTGTGCTACTTGAAGTAGGGATAGACAAAAATAATATTCAAGCCAATTTCTGTTTGCCTAGGCTGCAGAAAACATTGTGTCCTAGTTTGCAAATATTATGCTTCTGCACTGAAGATTAAGTTATCATGGTTTGACAGTCAGCAATTGAAGTATTCTTCCATGCTGATTTTGAATCACATATTACTAATTTTCTATATAACATATTAATGACATACTTGGTATTTATTACTCCTATGAATATGAGCCAAATCTATCTGGCATTGCTCATGAATAGCCCTGTTAATTCAGTTTTATAAGTGGAACCAACAGATTTGTTGTTTTTATTATAATTTTCCTATTGTTTACTTCTTTTAGGGTTTTGTCCTTGAAATAAAATTATTGTACCATAAAGCAAATGATAACTTTTTTTTCAGTTCCCAGTTTGTTGTCTGAAAATGAAGCTGTGACTTGCAGGTTTCAGATACCAATAGAAATCACAGCAGTAAAGAGAGACAGAATCTAGCAGCTTTTTTTTTACTGCTTTTTTAACAAGGAACAAGATAATTTAGTGCGTATTTCGCCATTTCTATAAATGTGGTGCTTAGGGGTGTGGTTTGATGGTGGGCTTGGCAGTGCCTGGACCTGATGATATTAGATGTCTTTTCAACCTGAAAGATTCACTGTTGTCAGTCAAGTAGCTTGTTACACAGAAGACCCAGTAAGAGCAAATTACTGCAGTAAGGTGATTCCTTGTTACTGCTCACCTGCCTTCAAGAGATTTCTGATCCCCTGCTTTTCTTCCCACGCTGAAAGCATGTATTTGCATGAGGATCAGAACTGTCACAAAAGCTGCAGCTCTGCTGTACGACACTGCTCATTTATTACTTAACAGTAGCAGTTGCTGTAAATCAGTTCTAGTGCTGATTTTATCGAGAGTACAGGATGTTCCTGGCAATGCTTATTCTCAGATTCTAGCTGCAGTCCAGCTCTCTACCAAAGTAGCTTGTTTTCCATGTTCTGTTAGTAGTCATATGCACTAATCCTTTGTAAGTTCATATCTCACTGAAAAAGTAATTCCTTTAGCTGTAGCCCCTGCAGTTTCATCCTCTGGTGCTTTGTAGTACCTGAGTCCAAATATCTCTTCCTTCTCTCCTGTATTTCTCCTTGGGTTTAATTTCCTTGCTTTGTGAAGGAGTAAATAGGCTTTACTGTACTATGTCTTTACACTCTGTTTAAGCAAATAGACCTCAGGTGAAAACTGTCATGTACTGTTTGTGTTTCATTGCTATAGCAAGTTCAGTACTGCTATCAAAAAGGTATCTCTATTGCTGAACTTACTTTTCTGTGTCAGTGGCCCATTTCATTTGTTTGGATCAGAGCTGTTTTCTCTTTAATTAGCATTCAATGGGTGCTATCATCAAATTTTTTTTCCAAAATTCAAAGAGATTTAGGACCCTGTGCAGTGATGCTCTTTGCTGTTGGATGGAATACCGTAGCTTGTCTCTACAAATATGTTATAGAACTGAACTTCATTTGGACAATGTGGAAGGAATCACTGAGCTGTTCTGCTGGATAATCAGTTTCTCAGTTGACTGAGAGCCTGACCTCTCCCAGCTCTCACAAAGGACTTTTGGATCCTTTCAGAAATCTAAAATACATTAGCATAAAAAGCAGCTATCTATTGCTAGAGAGACTGCATTTCATCACAGTTTGTCCATTTGAGATTTGCATTTAAATAAGCAAATAGGATATAGGATTTTTTTAATACAGCACTTGAGCTATGAAACATTGAATATACATGTAGTTTAAGATGCTCTGTGAATTCTGTGAATTTTTTGAGTGAAAAAATAATAGTATGTCATCAAAAATATATTTAGCCATCTGTGCTGAAAGGTTATGAAGAAAATTAATCAGTAACAGTATTAAAAGGGAAGACAGAGACTGGAAGAATGATATGAGGAAGCTGTTAAAGGAAACTTTAACAGATTAAAAAGTTGTGTATTTCAAGCATTTTAACTAAGTAGAAAGAGTTAAGAAAGGGGCAGGGGTCAAGTCTTCAATTGTGTATTCACATTAGGCAGGTTTCATTTGGTTTCTCCTACAGCAAAGATTTTGCATTTAGTATTCTAGCTTTGTGACCTGAGACAGATCTGCAGATGTAGACTTATGAAGTGGCAAAGTAGATTTTCCTAACACTGGAGTAAAAGACTTTTATCAGCTTTATTCAGCTTTATCTGTGCTGCTTTCTGTGTGTCTTTTTTTTTTTTCCTCTGGGAGATACCATTCCAGCTTCCAATACACCGTTTCTATATATTGGGTTATATCTTTGGAGGAGTTTTTTGAAATGTGGACTTGACAACTACAGTAAATGAAGATATCTCAATCTGAATATGTTTGTGTGTAAATGAATGTTCTTGCAGCGGAACTGTAATTTTTTTGTGTGGCAGTAAGTGATATGCATGAAAACATCTGGATAATCTCATAAAATTTGTTTTCTCAAGGCAAAAAACCTGGTGTTTTGTACTTGATATTTTTGTTTTTCTCCAGATACCCCATCACAAAGAGTGCAGTTTATTCTTGGAACAGAAGATGATGATGAGGAACACATTCCTCATGATCTCTTTACTGAGCTTGATGAAATCTGTTGGCGTGAAGGAGAGGATGCAGAGTGGAGGGAGACAGCAAGGTGAGCATTTTCATAACTTAAAAATTATTTGTAGGTATTGGTTGCTGGTGTATTGTGGAATGATTTCAAAGCTGTAGCAAGCTCAGGGACTGATTTTGGATATAAAGCTTAAATAAAACCATAATTTTAATCCTTTGTCTGCTAGTATTACAACAGCATTTGTCGTTTCCCAGAGCCAAATATTTTCATTTGGATTTATGAATATAGGTCAGAGTGAATACTGATTGAAAAAAAATTAATGTAAATATAACATGTATGTGAATTGAAAATCATTGGGTCAATTCATATTTTATCTTCTAATTTAAAGAATCTTTCAAATGTCATAATTTGTTTGAATCCTCAAGAAACTAATAAGGGAACCATTATAAAAAGATTAAAGCAAGAAATGAGATTACTTTTGGAGCAATAGAACTTTTACATATTCTAAGTCTCCATGAACAGTTTATTTTGAGAATGAGTATTCAGTGTTGGATTATTTTATTTCTGCAAAATTAGTGGGAAAGACTATTGCATTTCTGTTGTAAAAAACAAATAATACTGGTACAAAACTTTTCTTTTAATTGTATATTTTTTCTTGAGCATTTAAATGGGAGATAATTTGCTTAGTTTCATTAAGAATTTACATTTTATAGCAGTCTTTGCTTTTATTTTTCATCTCAAAACCTTCTTTCTCTCCCTGCCAGTTGTTGACAGTGTTCCTCAGTGGTGCCCAAAAGTCTGTGTAATGTATGTATTTGGTGGAATATAAATTGCAAAATTTCTGGAAGGATTTTGTGGGTAACTTTGTATGTGGGCTGTCTGACATGATCATGGCTGGTAGTTTTCTTTCTAATTTTACTGCAAATTTCTGCTTTCCCAGAGGGACAAAAAATTACCTATGACCTTCCCTTCCATTATCTGTTTATATGCAGCATAGACAGATGCTAAATATAGATTTTTATGTGTAGAAAATTCTCATACGGGGATTGTGCTGCAAAAGGAAGGCAGTAGTGTTTCTAAATAATCTTATTAATATTCAGAGAGAGAAAATCTAATCAAGGTAATCATCTGCAATGTTCTCATACTGATTAGGAATACATAGAACCTCTCTAGGAGGGGTATGAACTTCTGTTGAAATTAAGAAGTAAAAATCACTGTGTGTGTAAGGAGTAGGTGAAATAAATTTCAGTTTCAGTTGATCTGTCTGTATGTACAGCCTTCTCAATTGTTGTTTGTGAAATGAAGAATTAAAAGTGTTTATTAGAAACAAGATGAAATTGTTGAAAAAATGCAGGAGAAAAAGAGCCAAGAAAACTACATCTTTGGAGCTCAGAAAAGACAAGAGTGATGTAATAGCTAATAGTAAAATTTTCTTTAGCTTTAGCAGTAAGATAGAAACAAAGGAAGAGTGGGGTTGCTGTGTGGAAAGAACTGGTCAAGATAAATGGTCTTTTTCAGTTTGGATCCTCAAATTTCAGACTGCATTTGACATGGGGTGACTGGTTAGAAAAGGAGGAGATGGCAAGGAAATTACCAAATTGAAAATGAAGATAAGACTCTAAGTGCTTTTCTGTGCAAATAAGAGGGTGCAATAATTTCCACCCCAGAAAGGTGAAAGAACGTGTATTTAATGGGTAGGGCAATTCCCGTCTTTCTGTGAGTCTGTCAGGTGTGTTGTACTAATCCAAACACAGCAATACTATTAAAGAAAACATAAGAATGGTTAGGGCAAACACAGCCCGCATAGTCTAATTTCAGAGCCATGCAGTGCTTGAAGGAAAGAAAAATTATGGACTTAGAGATAAGTGGAAAATTGGATAAAATGCAATACAGTGGTATGTCATGTCAGACTAAGTTAATAATGCTCTTCAATCAGATAATTGATTTTTGTTTTTCTGACAAAGAAAAAACAGCGGATCTAAATTTTTCGAAGTAAAGCATTTGATATGGTACAGCAGTGGGAATGCATGACTTAAACTGCATTCTAGTGTAAAAATTCTATTAGCAGGTCAGGAACTATTTGAAGAGGTGCAGCAGGCCATGCTGAGAGATTATACTATTAGTGTGAAAGGTGGTGACAGCTAACTTCTGAAGAATTAGGTTTAGTAAATAGATTTATCATTGAATTAAAAAATAGGATTATAATAAGGAAACTTGCTGATAATAAGAAATTAGGAGGCATTACCCCTCTAGAAATAGATAAAGGTATCATACACAAAGAACCAGGTGGCTTTGAGTAGAGTAATAGAAATGGGATGGTGTTTAATATGCAAGATCATGTGCTTAGAAACTAATACAGTGTATCACTTTAAATACCTGTGGTTGATTCGGGACTTCAAAATTATTGATTTGACTAAAAGCATGGTGTGGAGAAGATACAACCTGAATTTGTTGCTGTTCCAGGCTTATTATATGTTTTTCATCTCTGTGCAAAATGTCACTTGGAAATATTTGTAAATTCTACTGTTTGACTTTGGATGTAGTATCAGGTAGAGATTAATTGCATTTAATAAGAGTGATAGCACTGAGTGGTTATGTATTTATTTCACCAAGCTTTGCACTTGGTGCACCTGGACTGAAGTGTTGGGTTGACTCTGATGAAGTACATCTCTATCTTGGTATTTTCAGTTTGATTGGAAGTGTACTGGACTTTTCTGTTCCAGGATCTGATTTAGACTGTCCCATCCATGGAATTAGAGAGCAGAATGGAATGAATAGCTTGGTTATGTTGATATAGCGATACAATTAATTTTTTTTTCCTCCATCAATTGATTTCAAGCAAGAAGAAACACATACCTTTTAAAATCAATAGTCATTCTTACAATAGTTTTTGTATGTGGCCCAGCTGTACAGTCATGCATTCTCTATGGAGATGATGTATAATTTCTATTCTGAAAAAAAATTTCTTGTAAGTTTGTGGAGAAACGTGCTGAAGTGTAACAGTTGGATTTATTTTATACATCCAAATAGAGTAGCTGCAAGTTGCAGCTGTTGGGAAAGCAATTCATGTGTCATGGCTGGAAAGTAGTGCCTGATTTGTAGCAGGTTTTACTCAGAGTTTTGGGACTCATCTGCTAGTATCAACCAAAAATATCTGGAAAATATCACTATCTTTACAGAGCAGAAAAAGTTATGTAGTAAGGAGGAAAATAGAAAGAACCTTGGAACCAGGAGGAAAGTGCTTAAGCTTAAATTTTAGTGCACAGTTAGGAAAATAAACTGGTGTCCATAGCTGAGAAAGTAAATTGTTAATAGTGACTAGAAAATTGATGGGTTAGGGGAAGTTAGGATGTGTAATGCATTTTCCCTGGATCAAAACTTTCTTCCAAAGAAACCGGGTCACGAGAAACATGGGTTTCTCACTCCTGCTTTGCTCCTGACATGCTTGTGTTCTTTGGTTGGTTTTCAAATTGTTGTGGGCAGGTACAAGCTCATGTGGAAATCTATACGGATTGAAAGATTACATTACAACCATTACCTGTTGAGTGGGTTGTGAGTACATACTCCATCTCTCTGCTGCAGACATACCACATTACAGAATAGATCAAATACAAGTCACCCACTTCATATTGTGCAAAAAATGCAGTAACTGTTCTAAAATGAAGCATGTGCACTCTTTTATTGATGCCTGAGAAGGTGATGAAGATGGCTTTAGAAGTGTGTACACACACTAGCCTGAGTAATATTTTCCCTATAGTAACATACCTTGCTGAAATTCTAGTTGGCATGTTTTTTTCTCTAGCAAGCATTCTATCAGAGGAACAAAACTGTGTGGTACGTAGACCTACACCAGTCTTTACCAGTAAAAGGAAGCTGCAAGAATGAAAGTGCTCTTCTGTGCAATCAGACATAAGTAAGGTAGCTCCAGATATGTTCCAGTCGCATGCAATGCATGGGACATGAGCTCAGTAGGGGTTGATGGTGTTTCCCAAGAAGTTACCAAAGGCTTTTATCTGTCAATCATACCAATTTAAGGGGTTAAACTGCAAAAGTAAATGTATTTAAATTTGTCTTTGAGAAACTGAAAGGAGTACAAAATTGGCAAACTGGTATCTATGCCTGAATTCGGATTTCAAAGCCATTTCTGTCATGGAGCCTTGCTCATGAATTCAGAGGACTGATCAAATATTATTATGATTTTTAAAACCACTGAACATTTAGAATTGAAACAGTCTGCATAAGATTAGAGTTGTTTTATGTTTACTGCTACTGTTTCTCATTTCATATGTTAAATAAGGATTATCTGACATAACAGTAACATTTCTGAAAAGATAAAAGGTGATAAACAGTAACATGATGTTCCCTTGATGAAATTAGTAAACTTATGATATGCTTATTAAAATCAAAATAGAAATTTATTCCAAATGTAGAATGCTCTCAGCTGGATATGATTTTCCTGTCCTGGCCTGTTGGCTCATTGAGTAACAATGTATGATAATGTGTTTAAACACCTAAGTTTTAGTAACAGTAGGAAACGAGGTACAACCCATATAATTATACTATTCCAATTCATGGAAATGCAGATGATCACAATGGCAAGTATGATTATTTGAGCAGTAGCAATAGTTTCCTATGGATTTTTATGCACCAATGTGTAAGGTTTAATGTCTGACACTACAAACTCTAATTAAAGCTCTTTTCATGATTTAGACTCCTCTGTGTCCCTAGTACGTTACAAGCTCTGATAATAAGCCTGCCTCTGTCCAGTCATCTGTCTTAGACTTTTAAGAACATGCTTGTCTTTTATTGCTCTTTTAAAATCTGTTTACAACTGGTCAGTAGATTTAAATTAGGTAATATCAAGGACAGACTGCAGCAGCATAATCAGATAAGCAATGCTGAAGGCTGACTTACATGAACAGAAGTTAATGACAGTATGAGGTTTCTGATGATATTTTGTAAGACTCTATGCTTGGATCATTATTTTTAGAATATATGGAGCATGATTTTAAATTTTTTTTCTGAATCAGCATAAAAGATATAACAAGCTAAGCACAGAAATAATAAGATATATAATAACACTAATAATAATACGTAATAACAGAAATAATTAAGAATACTCAAGCTTAAAGATCCTAAAAAGATTAGAAACATGCATGAAAATGGAGGTATGGGAAGAGAAAAATGTAGGTATTTTTCAGAGTCTTGGGAGACAATGGTTTAGACAGGACAATAAATGCACCATTTTTGTGATGCTGTGGATACAAATAGGTACTGCACATTTTTCAGCTTGGAAACAAGAGTGCCATGAGTAAGATGGGGGCAGCCTCTTCTTAGGGAGTTCAAATGTAACTGCAAAATGAAAAAAAAAAAAAGAACTATTTTTCCTTCTCACATGCTTCTTGATAACTTCCTTGAGTTGTTGTAGGCCTCCCTTTAGAAGTATTGCTTTGAATTTGATGGGGAGGAGTGTGTTACATTGTGTTTGATGTCTGTTTGCACATGGTTTTGAAAATTTATTTGGAAAATCTCATTTGCATATTCAAATTCAATTTCATGGTTCAGCTTTGTGGAAGCAAATTTTTATGCTCTGTCCTCCTTGCTGCTTCTCTGGAGGAATGCAAAGGTGAAGGGGATGGGCTGGGAAGAGAAAAGAGAATGCAACAAAGGGAGTGGGGAACAGGTCTGATGAAGAACAAAGAGTTCTCAATGGCAAAGACAAAGTACAGAAACTGGCCAGTTTCCTCACAGAGGAAATAAAGGGAAAATGTTTAGATACAAAGAGGAGGAGAGGGCTGGACATAGGAGACTGCAGATTTTGAAGGACCCAAGGAGTTGAGGCAAATTGTCTCTATAAATAATGAGAAAATGATTAGAAGGCAGCTGGGACAGTTCCAAGAAACGGAATGCATCAGGAAGGGAGCAGATATGCTGGTGATGAGTGGGTCAGTGAAGTGGTGGCTGCTCACAGCGTGGCAGCAAAAGGGGAAGAACTTGGTACACAAGGACTGAAAGGAGGAAAGTATCTAAAATATGGGTACGCTTGTGAATTTTACAAGTAGGAGCAGAACTAGACAGGTGG
Organism: Leptocoma aspasia; assembly: GCA_013399835.1. NCBI lineage: Eukaryota > Metazoa > Chordata > Aves > Passeriformes > Nectariniidae > Leptocoma > Leptocoma aspasia. Next base: position 320,644 of record VXAX01006691.1, on the reverse strand, counting down.
CTCAGGCACAGAAGAGGACAGCCGTGATAGCTGCTTTGCTGGGCCATGAGGCTTGGTAAAACTGGAAATTCCTCAGCTTTAGAGGTCTTAAGGCTTTACACTTCCCTGCAGTCTGGAAATGTGTGAAGATGCTGTCCAGGTGTGAGGCTCTGCTTGGCTTCTCTGCTGCCATGTCTGTATAAAATAGCTGCGTGCTGTTGAGTCAAGAGTACAGGCGTGTGCTGTGGCTGCAGCTGCTCAAACCTTGCTAAGCTGGAGTGTTGCAGGGCTCCACACAGCAACATCCCTGTGTGACTTCTCAGATTTTTGTTTGTTCATTCAATATTCTTTAAACATTTTACGTGCAATATTTATCAGTAGAGAATTCAGTCTCAAGCACGTTCATCTGGCTGGATGGTAACAAAAGGCTTGATCCTTTCATGCCAGTTTCATATATCCTTTTACATTACTGAAGTTTCTCCAGACTCCTTTTCATACAACTTGTTACTCTATCACAGAAATATCATTGTATGCCAAAGAATTAGTCAAAGTTCTTGTAGATTACAAAGATAATTGCTTAATATATTTCTCTCTTTATTTCTGTGGTCAGAACTTAACCTCAAAAGTGATATAATACAGCATTATATGAAAAGAAGTAGGCAATGGAAGTTTCTCATGTTTCCTAAAAGGAAGAATAAAGTGAAATCTAAAGACATGTTTAACATCTTTGTCTTTTCTTTCAGCATCCATAGAAGTAATTAATTTTTCATCTCTTATGCACAATGGAGTTATAAAATTGATTGTTTGTGCAGGTGGTTGAAGTTTGAAGAAGATGTAGAGGATGGTGGAGAGAGGTGGAGCAAACCCTATGTTGCCACACTGTCACTCCATAGCTTGTTCGAGCTGAGGAGCTGCATCCTGAATGGCACAGTTCTTTTGGACATGAGAGCTAACTCCATAGAAGAAATTGCAGGTATGTATTGATGTTTCATTTATTGGTTATGAAAATCATTTAAAAAAAAAAGTAAATGCTTACCAAGAAAGTTTTTGCATAATAATAAGTTCAGTTTAGAAATTCCTCGGAAATGTTTTTCTCAGTGTACTAGAAAAGAAATTAATGTCTAGCACAGTTAATAAATATTCTATTTATGTTTTTTTATGTGGAATCTGCTGCTTTAAGAATCAATTTTTGAATAAAGACAAAAAATAAAATGGAGGAAAGAGGACAGTTTGGTTAGATTTAATTAGAGCTGGCATGTTCTCTGCTCCCTGCCATGCTGCTTCACGTGAATGAGGCGTGTGCTAACTTTCACTTAATCTTCACTTAAACTTAATCTACTGCTATGCTAATTGCAGGCAATCTAGCTTAAAAAAAACCCTAAAATATAGGGAAGTATTTACTGCAATTAAGTTATGTGAAAACAGATATGTCTCTGAGTTGAGAATGAAATCAGGAGTAATGATACAGTGTAAGTTTTTAAAAGAAATTTTAGGTACATTAATTTCTTAAGATAAAGTTGAGTGCATTTTTTTCCAATAGAAGTTTATTTGGCAGCTGCAATTCTAGAGGTTGTGCAAGCTTCTGAGCAAGACAAAACATAATGGATGAGTCTTCTCTCCCAAGAGTATAAGTGAGATTGAGACTAAATGCCATTTCCTGCTTTCCTGGTGTTTCTCTTAAAGACCGTAACTAGTTTAGGAAAGATACAAAAGACAAAGCAATAAAATTTTCTGACGCTCAAGATTATCAAGAAAGCTGCTTTGTGGATGATATATAAATCTATGTAAGTCCTGTATAAAATTAATTTTACTTATTTAAATTTTAGGGGACATATTATTTGGTGGGCTATATTTAACAGTGGAATTAAAATTGGCTCAGATAGTGGTAGCTGCTTTTTGTATTTACTTTTCCCAAATTGTTTATGTCAAACTGATGCAAGATATTATTAATACAAATCTGCAGAAACTTGTGTGGGTTTGTACTCTGTGCTGAGATCTGATTCGTCCATGACTCATAGTCTGAATTAGACCTTCAAAATTTGTCTTGATAATGATAAAAGATAAACATGAAGAATAAAAAGCAGCTCATTTGAAAGAACAAAGGTGTCTATCAATATGTTGCTTTATTATTTATTTATAAATAATTAAGAAGTACTTAGGTCAGCTGCTTGATGTTCTTATATTACTTTTTGCATAAATAGTACACTGGGTTTTTCAGTCTTGAGTTTTACATTCTTAATCCAGAAATCACTCAACTTTGTCTGTAGTCAGCTAAGAAAGCCCTTCCAGAATTGTTTTTTAGTAGGTAAAAAAAGTAAGGATGAATGCAAAAAAACCCCAACTTCAGTGAACATCCTTTTTTTTTTTTTGGAAGACATTGTATATTTTCCAATATAGTGAGGCCCCAATTAATTACTATTTATAATCTCAATCCTTAGCTGTAGTGATTTCGTTTCAGTTAACGTGGCCAAGGATTTGAGTATTTGTAATACTAATGTTGAAACTCACCACAGCTGTAAGTTGTTCTTCAGCAGAGAATTTGGGGAGTTACCTTCACACTATTATAAGTCAGCCCTAATTTTGGCTTATCCTGGTTTGTTGATTAGGAAAACCTGTTTCTTCTGAGAAGAGGCTTTAGGCTGACTTTCATTAATTGGCATGTAGCATTTTCATTTAAAAAGTACCTGTTGTTGTGGCAGATTCGGATGCATTTTATTTGTTGTATTATTTGCTTGAAGTGGTAGGTATCCCTTTCTGGTAAGGGATACCTGACACATGATAAGGTTTGCATGGGTTGTGCTTGGTCTTCGAGAGAAGATTATACTTTTCCTCCTCTGCAGATTCAATAAGCAATGAACTATTCTTTTTTAAAAAAAGCTTTGCAGCAGGTGCTTAAGGCAAGTGAATAATTCTGTAAATTACTCATGTTCTGTCAGGTTTCTTTGAAGAGATTTTTTTTTCTATTTTCTCAAGAAATAGTTGCTACTCCAGTTGCTTTTCTCTGTTCATATTATTTGTGCTGTAGCAATGCTGTTTAGCTTTTCTTCAATCAAGTTACTTTGTAATTTGTTACTTTACTGCTATGTGTGTAATTCCTGGCCTCCAGTGATTAGAGAACGTCACCAAGAGTGTGGCACACAGTAGGCAGCGCTGTGAGAAGGAAAGATTGATAGTAGTGGTAACAAGCACGCCACCAAGGCCTGTGTGCTGGGTATCTCAGAAATGTGATAATTCCAAATAATATGACAGGCAGTTCTTTTTACTTGAAAGTGACTGCTGGACCTGAAGATTAGGCAGGACTGGTACCTCTCAGGAAATCCTTTATTATCTGTTCCAGCCAGTTGCTATTCCCTGTTAGTAGTTATAATCCTACTTACCTTGTGCTATAGAATGCAAATGCTGTTTTCACCAGGAACTGTTATGTATTCCAGTTGTATCTGACAGTCCTGACACTTTAGAATTTAAGGAAATGGTTGCTCTCACCTGTTGGCTTCAATTTTTTTTTCAATGCTCAGCTCTTGTTTTTTGGCTTGCTAGCCATCCTCACGCCAGGCTTGTCCAGCAGTGCTGGTGATCACTTTTGGTTTTGTTTCCATGTTACTGTGTATAGCACCTTTAGGAGAGTTTATGAAATCAGGTTATGCCCTACAGTTTTATGGGGTACTCCTGAATTAAATTTGATTATTGTGCTTCTGATTTATAGTTGAAGGTTTTTATTTTTTAACGCAATCTTTTGATAATTTTACTGCATTGCTATAATGCATCATCTTTTGAGAACAAATACATTATTTGTCCACATGTACTTTCTTCTTACCTGCCTTTGTTAGCGAGAAATGTGTGCTGTGTGTTTATTGGTAATGTCTTGCTATCTGGGCTATATTCCAATATCAAATTACATTGCTTATTAATTAATTATATTATTTATTAATTAATTATATTAATGCAGTACCAGTCTTCATATCCTTGAAAGAGGTGTATTTAAACTTTATTGCTAAATTGAGACTAAAGATTCCTATTTGTTTTAGTCAAGGCTTTTAATCTATAAACACTTACTCACTAAGGCATTAAACTCTTAGCACTTAGCCCTTGAGAATTTCTATTATTAAAGTCTGCATTTTAAAACATTAATGAGCTTGTGGTAAAATATACAGATGAAAGCCACCTTTTGTAATGTTTGCGTGGTTTCCAGAACCATGTATTTTGTATTTTATCCCTAGAAACACTGGCAGTTCTGAATAAAAATATTTTGCTACTGTTTATGTGGTGAGAATTTTAAAATCATCCTCTATTCCAACATGTTCATTCTCTATTAGGTCTTTTTCATTCCAACTGTCATATTTAAAAATTACTTCATCTACACGATTGTATATTTCTTTGGACAGGCACACAATTTTTCTTGTTGCAAAAGAGCTTATTCGTACCTATGATGCTGAATTCACAGACAGCATCTTATTATAATAGAGACTTCTGAGAAGAATTTCCAACACTGTCATCATACATCAGAACAGCATGTTCCTGAATTTTCTCAAATTGTTCTTAATTTTGGTAAGATGGATTTTGCTTCTCTTGAAAAGAGCTCAGTTCCTCTGCTGAACTTTATCTTGTTTAAAAATGCAATTTTTATTATGCATATTTTAGGGGAGTTATTACTATTTCTAATATGTGATGTTATTTTTTCATATGTCTTTACAGTGACTCCTGTATCAGTAAGTTAGCACTCCATGCACAAGGAATTCCAGTGAACATTATGTAGTAATATTTTATCGATCACTTCTGTATAGAACATATGCTAAAAGGAAGTCTAAAAAATCTATGTAATCAAAACAGTTTATTTTGGAACTTGTCTCTTGAGGATGTATTTGCCAGAATCTGGCTGTACCATTAGAGAGCAGCTTCACTGTGTTGTTCAAGTTGGCAGATGAAAATGTTCTCTTTTGATATTTTCATTTAGTTCCTTTGAAACCATGTAGATTCTCAGATTACCATCTGGTTTTTTGATTATAACCACTGAATGAACCCAAAAGGTTCCTCTATTTAACATATGATGCCATTTTCTGTTGTTTGGTTCAAAACTATTCAGTCCAGCCTTTAATGGCAATACTTTCTTTGCAGCATGAGCCACAGAACTTGCATATTCTTGTAGTTGTGCAGAGTGTTCTGTGAAAAAAATGTCAAACCTTGTCAAATACAAACTGTGGCCTCTGTTGCACAGTGGAGTTTTGGCGATTTGCACATACTTGAAATATTCCCATTTATTTTAAATGGTTTAATTGTAATAATGGGTTCTTGTTAAAATTAAATTTTAAATCTACCCTTCCTTTCCAATCCCAAGATCTGACTATTTTTTCCCAAGCAGTCTTTTGTATGTTCCTCACGATTGAATTTTCAATCTGTGTAACAGCTTAATCTTGTGATTGAGGTCACCAGATTCTGTGCTCAGCAACTCAGGGTATTACATCCCAAGTGTGCAATTTTATTGATTTCGTTAATATCATGTTAAGCTTTCAATCTGAACAAGTCTTCTTTTACCTTTGTTTGCTTTAAGCTATATTACTCCATAATAACAACATATTTTAACTGGTTCAAGTTGAGATTTTATTTCACTGGAGCCTTTTGTTTCATCTGCAGCACTCACATTGTGTTATATTTGTGGCAGTGCTTTTATGGTACATTTAACTTTTATTACAAACACTGTAATAAAGCGTGGGATTGCCTGTGAGTAATCTGCTTCTCTGTTTGACCCTAGACCTGTCTTTTGTTCAGCTTTCACCTTCTCACTTACCCAGGTTTCTGCATTTGTTTGCTTTATTTTCAGCTTAGCATGTGGTAATAACCTCTACAGAGAAACTGTCAGGTTTTGTTCCTTTGTCTGTGGGTAAATTGTAGACCTCGAACCAACTTCTAAGTAGCACTGTCTTTTTTTGTGGTTGTTTTGTGTTTTCCCATGTTAACCACAACTGTAGGAATCTTTTTAGATTGCACAAGTCAATCTCAGCTTGCAAAATTTATTTTTTAAGAGGCATTCACTGTGCCTGCAGTTCTGAACTGCAAGCTGGGAATTTTGGCCTTGTCTCTGCAATTCACAGTTTTGTGAAATACTTGCTCTTGTTCCTCAGTAAAATTATGTACTATTATTTTAAAAAGCAGACATCTTTTATTTTTTCTTTCCTTTTCAAGTATGTTAACTGAATAATTGAACCAAATAATTTCAGGTAAAGCTGGAAATAGAATCTGTGTCTCGAAGCACTGGACATATTTTATTTTTTCTTTCCTTTTCAAGTATGTTAACTGAATAATTGAACCAAATAATTTCAGGTAAAGCTGGAAATAGAATCTGTGTCTCGAAGCACTGGAATGCTCTGCCCTCTTGGATGAGCTGCTAAATCTGCCAACTTAGATATCTTGTTTACAATCAACATTGTAAATGATGTAAATGGGTCTCGGTTCACAAGTGCAGCCCAGGAATCCCAATTGTTGGGTTTGTATTGCTCCTCCTGCCTGACTCACTAGGGAAGGATATATTTGGGTTCCTCTTTAGAGACGCATGAAGATAAAGGACAGTGTTCCACCTGATTGTCTTCCATAATGCAATGTATTAGGGTTGCTTGGTTTTTTCTTCCCTGTCTTTAAGGGCAAGGACCACAAGCCAGAAAAGCTTTGGCTTTTAAATTAGGTTTTGTAGTCAGCTATCACCGTGGTCGTGATGCACACAAAAGCCTGTGTGTTTTATATTTTGTCATTAATCTCTCATTTTGTCCTACAATTGTACAGTTATACAAGTTGCAAGTCTGAATACCAGCACCCTTGCTGATATATACTAAATACAGTTTCTGCTGTAAACTGTCAGTGCCAACCTACATCAGGAGAATATGAGCCCAGTAATTTCTTTTTGGACTTCACAGGTATTTTGGTACAAATACAGTATGTTTTCTATAAATTTATTCTATGTTTCACCTGAACATTCTGTGCATTATTGCACATGAGGTGATCAGCACACTGTGAACCTGGTGCAGTGGGGAGCGAGCTGTCACCACACTTGAGAGCCTCCTTATTGTCCCTTTGCCTGGACCTGTGGGGACTCCATGTGGGTGTGGGCACGTGTCTCTGTACAAAGCTGCAGTGTGTACCAGACACCTCCAGAGTGAGTGGAAGCAGCCAGCCAGCTTTTGCATCCTTGCCGACTCTAGAGGTGGGACAGATGGAATTTTCTTTGCTGGGCCACACATGAGCCATGCTGCATTTGAGCTGATACTAATTGTCTGCACCCCAGTGCTGTAATTCACAGCCTGGTAAATTGTTCACAGGTGGTGATGAGTTATAGCTCAGTTACTGTAATAGTTTGTTAAAGTACTCATGTTGCTCACATTTACTCACAAAATTAATTTTATACAGATGATGTATTGTAACTGAGTCTGAATGGGGAAAACATTCTTGAAATTAAATGAAACCCCAAGTTTCTTTCAATTCTTTTAAGTGACCAGGTTAGGGCGAATATCTGTCTTTAACAGCTAGAGAAAATGAGTTCATGGTTCCAGTATCAACCAATATTCCTTACTGAAGAAACATCCTACTTTAGCGTACTCGATGTCAGCAGAAATGTTACAGTGTGAGCATGTAATAGAATGGGTAACACAATGCTGCTGGATATTCCACAGGTTCCACATCCTTCTGAAAACTTCATATCGTAGTGAAACACCCTTGAAAAATGGAATGGTAAGCTGTGTCTCTGGCTAGAAGTGGGCTGGGCAGAATTTAAAAGGGCATTCAAGAGGAAAATTATTTAAAACAAAGATTCTTTACTCCCCTTTTTTCATATGGAGTGTGAAGAAATGGCTGCCTGTTCTAGATACAAAAGTGAAGACCAGGGCTTTGAAAATATGTACAGCTTCAACTGATGTGAGCATGTAGGCTATTCTACTCACAGGATTAAGTGATTACAGTCTATTTTGAAAATTAAATGTTTAAAATGCTCATTTTGGCCATTTACTCTTGGGCTTTAACCATGCTGCTCTTGTTTTCAAGACAATCTTTGCAATTATTGCAGGGGCCTGGGCTTTTAAAAAATATTTTGAGAAGCTTGGGAAGAAACTGAAAAGGAATCCCATAATGATAGGGGTGGATGGACACAGTCTTTCTTATTCCAGCTCACATCTGTGCAGGGCTTGAAAAAAAGGGTCAAAATACAGCAATCTGTCAGAAATTTGACTGTATTTAAGCTCCTGCAGCTACTACTGCAACAGGGTCTATGTTAAAAGAATGACAGCTGGAGGGAAATACCAAGGCAAGAAAGCACATCTTCACTCTTTCCAAAACTGATGGCATCCTCCCTTATTACCTGTGGTAGCAGTGCTACAGTAAAAGGGAAGTCATCATAAAAACCCAGAAAACTCAAGGTAAGCCACTTTCTTCTTTCTGACAGGAAATAAAAATTGTTAGTCACCACACTGGCACCAACTCTGTGGCTTCTGTGGCTGTTAACAAGTCTAGCAGAGCATCCTAGGGAAAGGAAGAGGATAGGGATTTGATTTTTTTTTTCCCCTGTAACTTTCTCTCCTAAATGGATAACCTTAATTATTGACATTGCCCTCAACAGTTAATATCTTTTAATATTTAATGTGAAATATACTGTTTTTCCAAGAATGATACCATACAAGAAGAGTTGCACTTATCTATAAGCAAGGGGATGACTACAACCCTAAATTTACCCTGCCCTAGAGGAATCCTGTTTTTCAGCTCTTTCTTTGGATTAATGTACTAATGGTATCTAGAGGCAAGATAGTCATATCCTTAGGGCAGAGCCATGTCTCAAAAGACAATAGAGTAGAGGAGGAAAAGAAATATTTTTTCTTGGAGCAGGAGACTGGTTTCCATTTATCACGTGTTGCAAATTCTTGACTGCTTAAAATATTCTACTGAAGACTTTCCTCGAACTTGTACTACCCTCTCCTTTGGCTTTCTGTCATGAATCTTGCTGCTATGCCTCTCTCTCTCTCTTTCATTAGGGTCTAGAGTGATAAAAAAGTCTGTCTAGACTGGAAGTGCAGAGATAGCTGACTTGATGGTGTTTGAGTTAACCCTGGATATAAAAGGTCCCTTCAGGATTGGATGACGCAGCCTGAAGACAGAGTTTACTGGTTTGGGCACAATATGGGGCAACACTACTCCTTGGTATGAGCTGTTTGGACAGTCCTGTTGTTGATACTGCACAGGATGTAGTTGCTGGGAGGGATCCAGTACAACATTGAAAACCTCTGCCTGATTCTTCATTGCAAAGCCCTGGATACATCACCCATGGCCATGTCTGTTGGCAGCTGCATTTACCTGGACCCCATCCTTGTCCTTCTCTGTCTGTGTCACTGTAGAGATGTAGACTCGTTGGTAGCCTCTCCATCACAAGTGAAACCTGCAGGTTTCTTGTTGATCAGCTCTCAGGCAGGGGTGTAATGCATTGGCTTGTTATGTTGATATTGAGAGCGTCAGAAAAACTTGTGTATTGTAGGTGTATATACAGTGCATAGGTGACTGTTAGCAATTAAACTCTGCTTTTAACCAGCATAGTCATTTAATGCCTTTTATTATCTCTCTTCTGTTGCTCTTGGCTGTTATCAAAGACATGACAAATATAGTCTCTACTGATGATGCATCTGCTTTTTATTTTTCCTGCTCTGCTTGCTTTTCCACTGAGTTTACTGGCAGATATGAATCTGACTCCAGCACAGAATCATGAGCTGTCTGGATTTTCAGTACAAGGAGTTTTGGACTCAGCTTATTGTATCACTATTTTTGTGCAGTACAGTTTCTTCCAATTGAAATACAAGGGCAGTGTGTACTTAAATGCTGTTATATGTGCTTTGATACAGATTTTTATTTTCTTTATTTTTCTGTTAAGCATCATTACTGTTGGTAGCAGTATTTCCCCAGATAATAATTTTTTAAAAATCCCACAAAATTCTCAATAATTCTTTCCCATTTGAAACACATAATGCATGTCATAGAATCATGGAATCATAGAGTGGTGTGGGTTGGAAGGGAACCATAAAGATCATCTAGTGTCAACCCCCCTACTGTAGGCAGGGACACTTTTAAGTAGACCAGCTTGCTCAGAGCCCCATCCAACCTTGCCTGGAACACCTACAGGGATGTGGCATCCACAGTTTCCCTGGGCAACCTGTTTAAGTGCTTCACCACCCTCACAGTAGAGAATTTTTTTCCTAATAATCTAAAACTACTCTCAATTTAAATCCATTACCACTTGTCCTGTCACTACATGCCCTTGTAAGCAGTCTTGCCCTATCTTTCCTCTAAGTCTCCTTTAGGTACTGGAAGGCTGCAATTAGGTCACCCCAAAGCCTTCTCTTTTCCAGGCTTAACAATCCCAGTTGTCTCAGCCTGGAGCTTGCGTGTATTGATGTTTCCTGTAGCTGGAGCAGGATGGCTTCATCCACTCCCCTTGATCAGCTGACCTGTGGTGTAAACAACATCTGTGAAGTTCCCTTTGTTGCCTCCACCTCTGCTTGTGGCTGTTCTTCAGAGACAGCTTCTCATGCTCAGTCCCTGCCTGGATGTAGAGGGTGACTGCTCAGCCTCTCCTTCCTTTCCTGTCTCTTATGAACAGCCTGTAGCCATCAATAGCCACACCCTCATCATGGGATTTGCCCCACAGTGTCAGTAATGGCACCAAGGTTATAATTTTCTAGCAGCACAGTGGCTTCCAGCTCCTCCTGGTTTTTGTCCATCCTGTGTGCTTTGGTGTAAAAGCACTTCACTGGGCTGTGTCACCTTCCTAGAGGTTCGGCTGTGTATGTACAAATAGTGTTGAATATGAATACATAAGACTATTTTCTGCCAGTGCACTGCAAAAATGGTTGTAATTTCTTAGCAGGGGGATCAGTTTCTCTCTCACTTCCTCAAAATTATCCTCTTGTAGTAACACGTACATCTGGCAGTAGAAATAGATTCTATTTGGTATCGACAAATAATGCAGCAATTTTTCTGTATTGTCTTACCTTCCTTTGTATTGCAGCAAAGGTACAATATAGCTTGTAATTATAGCTACAAGAAAGAAAGACTGTCATCTCCTGTGGTAAGTACGAAGGGAATAAAAAATTGTTTCCTCCCAGCCAATCCTTTGTAGGGAATAGAATAGGGTTATTTGGAAAAAAAAAGACATCTTATACACATCATAACCCTGGATTTAAATATGTTAGATGTAAGAGTGCTTAAGGACTGACTTCAAAGTCATTGCATAGGTGACCTTAATTTGTGAACTGTATAATTTTTTTGAGGATTTTTTAATATTAATAGCATCTTTTTGTCCCTGCCCTTCCCCTGTCTCTTCCCCCAAGAGTGAAACACTACTAGATAAAACTTGCATTTAATTCTGTTGCATTAAAGGAACTGGTGTATTTCATTTGTAATCCTGTAGGGTACTAATCATTATTATTGAAATTTAAAAGATAAAATGTTTCTTCTTTCCCCTCTTTTATTATGTTTATGTATATATTTTCAGATATGATTCTGGACCAGCAGGTGGGTTCTGGGCAGCTCAGTGAGGATGTTCGTCACAGAGTGCATGAGGCATTACTGAAACAGCATCACCATCAGAACCAGAAGAAGCTGAGCAACAGGATCCCAATTGTAAGATCCTTTGCTGATATTGGAAAGAAGCAGTCTGAGCCCCATTCCATGGATAAAAATGGTAATGCTTTATTTTGCATTTTGAGCCTTCAATAGCATCTGCCTGTTTGGTATTGCATGTGTTTTGTACCCGCAGCTTAACAGTGCTATTCTGCTCTGAAAATCTACCCTGTAAAAATGATACTTTTTGCATGAGAGTGGCTCCTTTTATGCATTCAGAAATATACCTGTTCAAATTTGAAATCTGGCCACCTTGCAGAACTCAGGGCTGGGCAGAGCTATTCAAGGGAACTCGCTGAGGTGTTGGAAGCTGTGCTGGTGTGCCAGGGCATCCTGGGTAGCTGGCGTGGCACATTATTTACAGCACAGCTTTAGGTGCTCTCTGCAATTCCACAGACTGAGCTGGAGCATCTTTGCACAGGGCTGTTCTGAGCTGTGGACAGGCTCCATCAGTGCCAGGAATGTGGGAGGACTATTTTTGACTTCTGTTGACAATCCAGGACGTATTTATTTAAAATGTAGTGGATTGTTGAAATAGTTTCTAAGTCTACAACAGCGTATGCATTGGCTACAGATTTTATAGGTGAGTTTGAGGGGTTGAAAAATGAGGCAAACATTTCAAGATGACACTGTTGGAGAGATGTCACAAAAGCTGTACCTTGTTCTTTCAGAAAATCCCTTTTGGGAAAATCAGGATAAAGCAAATAAGAAATGTTTGCAGAATGGTTCCAGAGTAAAATATTGGCATAACTTTTTTTTTGTTTTTCTTGCTTTTACAGAAGACCTTACAAGGTGTATTATTGTTGTAGGCCATCATAATGAAAGATCATTTCTTATTGCCCCTTCCTTATTTGCATAAACAAAGGTCTGTGTTATGAAATTTACAGCCAAATTTTACAAATATTTTTCAGTTAACTCTTATTCCAGAAATCAACTGTAGTGAAATCTCGGTCCCTTCTGCTGTCACTCTGTTTCAGAGCCCTACTGAGCTCCCCTATCACCTTGGGAAGTGGGGAGTTAGGAAACAGCCACAGCACAGGGAAGGTCAGGATTGCAAGAGGAATCTGTGTGCTCTGAGGCATAGGACAGAAGGCAAAGAGTAGTTGTGTGGCTGATCTGGAAAGATGGGGCTGTTGATATAAAGGTTAACTTGATTTCAAGGAAGAAGCTTTTTTTCAATCATTGCCATATAAAGTTTTAAGAGATCTAAATCTGGTTGCTTCCCTGGGGAAGATTCTAGACCTAAAAGCCAACACATAATTTCGTTTGATGAGGATATTAAATAGAAACCTTAATTGTGTCAAAGTATCATTGTAAGAGTAAGGAAAAAATAATATTTACTAAGATGTGTGTGATTATGCATACGGATGCACAAGAGTATATGTAAATAGGATGATTGTCCATCCTTTTTAAGGCACCTTTCTTGTTGATTTATACAGCTTTTGCTGAGGACTTTAAACAAATATTCAGGAGACACTAGAGAAAGTTAATGATATAATAAGTTAATTTCCAGAGGATGTAAGATGACAACTTGCATTCCTTTAAGCTTTTTGCACTAGATCTTATGTAATAAATAGGCATTAGTTGCCTTAAGAAGAACCTTCAGGACAAGCTGTGAAAATTATCATGAGCTCAATTTTGGTAACTTTCTGTGTCTGTTAGTGGAACTGATGCAGTAATTCGCTTCAGAAACATCTTGCTTTTGCCCAAGTTTCTTCTGGCAAACTTCCTAGCTTTTCCTAAATTCCCCCCAAAAATAAATTCTCATCAGGATAGCATGTAATTCCATATTCAACACACTAATTTTGTATACTCAGTGGTTAAATGATTCTCTTAAATAGGGAGACATATTCTTACAGTTTTTCATTTGTCCTCCCCATTTTGCAAGATGAAAAAATGCCAAATGCATAGTTCATGTGCTTGTGTAGAAATGTCTCAGAGTACTCTGACCTGTTAAAAAAAAATCTTAATTACTTTTACTGTATATATCTAAATTACAATGAAAAGTCCTAAGCATGAACTTTTTAGACAGAGATGATTTTTAATCAATTGGAAGCATTGTTCTTCTACTTGCATCCTTTAAGTGCTAATGCATATTTGGCAGTCTCTGCATTGACCTCTCCAAAATAGATGATGGCCCTGTGATTAAACAGGAACATTTGTTTGTTAGAGGTTTTTCTCTTATCATCCATTGCCCTGTTACATAAAAAAGTCTGAACCTTATTTGATTGCCTGAATTGCATTGAAATTAGTATTAACTTTAGAAAAGGAAAATCTAGTCTAAATTTTTTGTTTTAAAAGAATTCTGGAGAGCTGCCTAGTTTCAGGTACACTAACTGTACCTCTTCTGGCGTACTCTTAGTTATTTCCTCACCCTGTGTAACTTGCAAGTGTAGGTGGTGTGTAAATTTTGCAGCAATCTGCACTGAAATGCTCAGCTGTCAGGAACTCTGCTGTTAGAAGTTTGACCAGGGGCAGAGGTGAGGTTTCTGATCATTTTCTCTGCCAGTGCCTCCCAAAGGCTGGAGTTCAGCTACAGTGTTTTGCTCACTCAGCTTTTTAGATTGCCATGGAGTGTCTGTATAAGCTACTCATAGTAATATAAAAATGAGTTGTTAAAATAAAAGTTTGAATCATGTAAAAGCAAAAGCTGAATATGTGTAAAAGAAAGAAAAATTAAGGTATGTAAACAACTTATATTATTGTCCAAGAGTGTGCTGTAAGACACATCTTGTTTTCTGAGGACAAACTTGTAAAATGCATTCGAGGCATCATTTTAATCTGCTTATTCCCATTTGTCCACAAACATTGTGGACATAGAATGTGTGAAGGTAAAATGTTTCTGATATTGCTATCAGTAGCAGTATTTTTGTCTCCTTTTAATAAAAAGAAGAAATCAAAATATTTTTGCTTTTACTTTCTGGATGATAAGCTTAATTCCTAGAAGGCTGTGGGGACAGAAACAGATCATGTCAGGTACAGCTGGTGAGCTCACAGCCCAGCTCACCCCAGTCAGAGACAGGAGTTTTCATAAAGAGCCAGGAGCTTTGGAAGGGACACTTGTTTGTTCCTGCTGAAATGAGACATGGGAACTTGGACACTTTTTCTGCACAAAAGGAAGTTGTCTCTTTGGTTAAATTTGGGGTTAGTGTTAGCTGAGCTGGAAACAATCCTTAGCAGTCTGTTGATTGTAAAAAAGGTGATTCAGAGCCCGAAGTCTCTGATCTGTGGGTTATGTGGTACAGCTGGGGATTCAAACTCTCTTCTTTGTCCAAGTTCTTGACAATAGTAGCTTATCAATGTGTCAATTTTCAGATGTTCAAGAGCAAAGTCTGAAAATGATTACATAAATTAATTCAATATATGGCAGCACTACTGACAGGCCATTGTGATATCTTTGCTGGAAGATAGTTGTACATATGTTCTCCCTCCATTTTTCTTTGTTTATGAATCTGTCAGACCATCTAATTAATTTGCTTTGTATTTAGTAGTATTATCTTTTGTTTACAATGGCTTTTCTTCACATCCTCTGCAGGGCTAAGATGTCAGGGTGCTATGGATTTACCATGCATTTTTAATGCTGCCATGCTGTGTTTAACTTTCACTTTTCATTAGGCATCAAAACTGTGAGAATTAAAAGCCTGCTTTTGATGTTCCAATAAAAAACGACAGTCAAATTTGGCATAAGAGCAGAAAAAATTTTTTTTTTTAATGGGCTAATTTGACACCAAATACCCAAAATAGAGGGTGGCAAGTGATTTTAGCATAAATACTGTAAAAGACAGGTAAAAATATGAATTTTTATTCATTGGTAAATCATCTTTGGAAAGTTTGCTTTATAAAGCAATTTAATCTATTTTTATTGAGATTAGTAGGTTTCACACTCTGATACCTCAGAGCTGTGTTTGTAAATTCCTATGATATGGCCCAAACAGCTAAAGACAACTGCAAATATATGACACCTCTCTATTTTAGAGGAATGTTAAAATAATTTCATAAACCTCTCCCCTTTTATAAAAGGTGTTTTGAAATTCAGAGTTTAAGCATGTTTGGCATGAAAAAGTAACTAATTCTGTGAAAATGTAGTTAGGAAAAGAAGTTATCATATGAACATTTAAGGGTTTTGACTAGCTATTTCACTTTTAGTCTAAGGGGCATGTATGTTTTATATATATATATATGAAATGAAGTCTAACAGACCTTATACTGGTTAAAGTCCAAGAGGAAGGAACTTGAAAGAGGAGTATGGCAGGCTAGGTTACTTTTATTTTCATGCACCTTGCTGAAGTGTTCTTTACCTACAGCAACATGATCTTATGCCTGTTTTCTGTTCCATACTTAGGCCATTTATAAGAGCTCCTTCTCCCTTGACATCGGAGCAGACACATTATTTTTGTAAAAATTGGGTTACACCACACATCATGCCTGATTCTGAGAAATTCTGAAGTTCCAAGCAGTGGTTTATTGGTATTCCAAAGAGCTTGAAGGAAGCAATGGCATATTAAATTTGGGACCTCCGGAGTTAATAGCATGAGCTTCTGAAACTGTTCATTTTGACATGTTCTTTTTTTAAACCTTTCCACAGTCATTTCAGTTAGCATGATGGGCTGGTTTGGACTTCATTGTTTTGTGGCAGTATGAGCACAAGCAGAGGTATTGGAGCCTATGCTTGTCCTAATTTAGGATAGCATCCTTCAGTATTCTGGAAAGTCAAAATTCTCAGTTATGTTTTGGTGTTAGTTACCTTCTTCAGTTTCCCAATTATTTCTAAAGATCAGTTCAAGGATTTATGTCATAACTCAGAGCAAGCTTACAGCATGTGGCTCTCCCATGTCATTACTATCCCATGGAGAAAGGTGGATATGACCTGGAGCCCCATGGAAAGGGTGGGAGGCATTCCTAAATAGATGACCATGCACTTCTATTTTGGGAGTAAGTCGCAACCAATGCCATCGATATACTCAAAAGTTTTCTGAAGTATTGGATCTGGATCAGGGGAATTGCTTCAGCTTACCTTGAAGAGAAGACTAACTCAAGGATAGTTAATTCTGCCTTAAAGTTGCTAATGCTCTATTTCTTGTTTTAGATTCTTCTCAAATGTGTATATTTTAATCAGGTTGTATTTTCCACAGGTTTTTATACTAAAATATAACTTGTATTTATGAACATTTTCATCTGATATTTATTCTTTCTTTCTCTACATTTCCTAGTACCCATGATAAAATGTGTAATCTGTATGTATAAAACTGTACCATTCATCTTTGTATTTCTTTATTTTGCTCTGTCTTTGTTGTGTCTGTCTCTAACAGGCTCATCTCATCTCTGTATCTTCCTCATCTCCTATCCTTTGGGTTCTGTAAACTCCCTGAAGGTTCAGAGGTAGTATAAATACCTATTCTTGCTTGGGCTTCAGATCATTTCAAATGTACACCCATGTCTTCATATCAATTTCTTGTCAGCATGCAACTTCTCGCTATAGTGATTTTAAAAAATACCTCAGGCCTTTGCCCACAGCTGTGGCACACTGAAGAGAAGTTCGTGTAGAATTTGTTGTTTTGGTGGGGGGGACAGTGCCATATCTTTATTAAATTCATTTTCTTACATCAATTTATAAAACTGCAAATCACAGCATTTTAGTTTATACTGCATGACTTCATGTGAACGATGCTTGAGATACTCAGGTCTAGCATTAGAAAAACAGCTAAAGTGACTTCTTCCTCATCCTCTTAAATTGTAAACCATTACTGAACACCAAATCTCCTTGTAGTTATGGAGGTACAATGGTAGTGACGTGATTCCCCACTGATTAAAAATGTCGTTCATCAAGAGGCCTAAAGGCACACACAAAATTCAGCCTGCAGAGATGCTGTCACTGCTCTGGCACATTAGAATTTTGTTATATACTTAAGAAAACTGTTTTTCAATCTTTGAGTTTTGACTCAGACAATGCTGTCCATTTAGATTTGGAAAGTTGATGACTAGTTGCAGTGAAAAGTTTGAAGACTGAAGAAGTTTGAAAATCAGGATTTTTTTTTTTTTGAATGGGAAGAAATATGTATGGTTTAGAGAAATAAGCAACTTCTTTTCTGGTTTAGTTTCCTTTGCTGTGTCGGTTGCATCCAGTTTGTTTCCATTAACTGTGATTTGTGTCTGACTACATTGTTCTGCATTTTTGTCATTGATGTTCCAGAGGCATCTTGGATTTTCAATAATAACCACAATGCACATAGTCAAATGTCTTAAGTTCTACATTTTAGGGAGGAAGAATATATTACATTTGACATTAATTTACTGGGATTATTTTTTTAATTTGCCAGGACTGTCTCAAAAATGGCAAACTGTATCTGTAAATGCAAACTTCTATTACTGTAACAAATGTGGACCTTATTTTGATTTATAAGTGGCTTTACTTTGTGTGAAAGAGTGTTTTTTCACTTCTGCTCTAGTCAAAGCTCTGGCAATTTCATGTTCTCTAAAAAAGACATTTTTTATATATGCCAATTTTTTAAAACATAATTTTAAAACTGTGCTGATATTGGCTTTTTATTACATAGAAAAGCTGTTACACCAATTATAGCATGGTTTTATCTGTTATGTATTAAGTTCCTTTGTATGTACCCTGGATATTTCAATTATATCACATTGTGCATTTGATATTTAAAATTGCCTGAATGGCTCTGATGAATTCTCAAAGACTGCAGCTCTTCACGTGCTTTATGTAGGTGGACTGCAGGATAAATCCAGGCTTCAGCTTTATAATGACTAAAAGTATTACACTGCACTCTTGAATAAAATTCTGTATTTACCCCATACAATGTGTAAATAACCATTTTGCTTGGAGTGCTGAAGTGGAACTGGTGAGGAGAGGGCAGGAAAGACAGGAAAGAGTGGAATGGTGAGGCTGTTGCTGCCCTTATTCCCTCTTGTAGGGAGTTGATGGTTTATGCCTTCACCATTAATAGCAGCCTAAACCCCATATTTTCAGCTTAAACAAAAGAAGTAATAAACCATGACAAATGTTTAAAATCTGGCTAGAGTTTGGGGTTACTTTGGTGGTTTTTCTTTTTTTTTGTGAGATTACTTGTTGTCTCTACCTTGTATCTTTGATTGTTACTCAATACAGTAAAAAACCCAAACTTGTTGTTCCATGATCCAGAAAGCTGTCCGAAGATGTAGAGCTATTTAAACATGTCTTTCTGCCTCAAGGTAAAACTTGTGTTCTTTCAGATTACTCCAGCATATGGGTAAATCAAAGTTTGAGGTCTTCTGTTGGCACAGAAAAAGAACATATGCTATTCTTAAAAACTTCACATACTTACTGGTAGTGGCTTTTTATTCCTTATATGTATATCTTTACATATTTTTCTCCTAAAAGAAAAGTGGACACAATGTTTAAAAGTCCTCTGGACTGCTATGCCGATTGCTTTTGACACCTCCAATTATGATGTTAAAACTTCAGTATTTAAACAGGTGGTCCACGCTTTGACTCCTTCGTTGGTCAACATTTTTTTCTCTGGCAGATATCTCTGCTCTCATTTTCTTAAATTTTTGGGTCCAGAAAAAAAAGTGTAAATGCCTAATTAGCAACAGAAAGATAATGAACTACTATTTCTGTTACTTTCCTGTAGCTTCTTTATAATGTAGTATGTATATTAGTATGAGTAATTATTACAACTATTTCCCTTTTCGTACATCCTAGGGTATAGAGGAGTGTGCAAAAGGAAAAAATGAAGAGTCAGCAGGTTTTATATTACTAGATTTTAAGTTTTTTGGGAGTAAGTTAAGACAGAAACTTTCCCTGAGCACTTTATGCCTTCTCTGTTTGAATAAGTGGAAGGGTTATTTTTTGTCACATTAATAAAATCTCCAAAATAGAACAGAAATAAAATTTATATAATTTTATATTCATGATTTTTAATAGCTGTAATACTACAGAATGATTCCTGTGAAAATAATTCAAGGACTGCTAAACAATCCAGAAAAAGAATGACAATGTGAAGTAGTGCACTGGAATACATATTGTAAAAATGATGGTGTAACAATCATGGAACTCTGTTTTCTTTCAATTCCAATTAAAACAGACAAATTGAATGACTATTTATAAATACCTTGCATATTTCTGGCTTCTGTTTGCAAAAGTTGTCTCCTGTGACATTTAGGAATTAATAGACTTTTTATATGAATTCCTTTAATTTACATTAATATGTGGATCTCTAAAATCAATCCTTTGTTTTTGTCATATGTAAATTCAAATCCTGACTTTATTTTTATTCTACTTGCTTAGATTTACATGCTTGTCATGTCTGTTTGCCATTCTCTGTTTATTTCACTGTAGAGCTGAACAAAAGCCCTGACTTCTATCCTTATTTTGATCTGTCTTTGTCCTGAATCAGAGAGAAAAATAGAAATACTTGCAGTTTAAAGATAGATATGTTTAATAAGATTTCTAGCAATGCATTTTTAAACATTGTGTTAATGTACTACCTAATCAAAGAGCAATATCTCTGTCTGTGCTGCCAGGATGCACACATGAGTCTAAAGCCTGTTTTGTATCATGGGAGATTTGTCTAGTGGAAAATGGCATGCTGAATTTCATGAAAACCAGCATTTTCCTTGAGCAAGTGTTTCAGCTGGGAATTCATGACCAGACTTATTCAGGGTTCCTGTATTGCTGAGCTGTGACAGAAACTGGATACTTCAGCATTTTGGCAGCGGCTGAGGTGCTCTTGCAAGTCCCTGGTCCTGCTCAGGCTGGATCCTGCCAAGTGCTCAGTGGCCAGGCTGTGGCTGGGGACGTGCCTGGGCTGCAGGTGGGAGCCCCAGCAGTGCGAGGGGACACGCTGTGGCTTTTGGAATTGCCCAGACAATGTGCCTAGCTTAGGACTTTCTGACTGTCTTCATCTTCAAATATCATGAACATATGGTCTTTGTTACTGTGCAAGTTTAGGTTGATTTTCACCAGAACCAATGTTTTCACATCATCATTTCTCAGTCATATGAGAGACTTTATTCGCTATGGAAACAAATATATGCTGGGCACGAGATGCTGACTCTGGGCCAGTTGGACTCTGTAGTTATTCCTGGGTATGTGTTAGGGCAGTAAGAGATAGCTGGCTCATGTATTTGGTACTTTCTCTTGTACTTTATTGTGGTGTTCAGAGCTGTGTGTGGCTTCTGACATGCCAGAGAGGGAGGAAGAGCGAAGGCAAGCAGGGCATGGCCTGTGCCCCTGTGGGTGCCCTACTGCCAGCCCCACACCCCCGGTGTGTGCACGCTGGGCTCTGGCCACGTCCAGGGGCAATGTTGGCGTTAAGTAAAAATACGTTTTCTATGACATAGCTTTGTTACATGTTACTCTGTTTTTTCTTTTTGAGCTTTTGCTGGCAAAATTTTGTTGGTCAAAAGACTTGCTCTCTGTTTCCACAAGACTGAGGTGTATTTAAATGTTTCTCATCTTGAGATATTTTTAAAACTTCTTTAAAATATTTTACTAAATCCTCACTGGAATTTTTTTGAAAATGTGTTTACTGAAACATTTGTTTTATACATGTCCATAATCACATTTTTCAATACTGAGCTTCTAAATCAGTTAATTTCCAATATATTTATTTTATACCAGTCCACTTTGATGTTGTTTTTTGTAGTTGTTATAATCAGGACATTCTTATGCACATGAGTAACTTTGTAAAAACTCATAATCCTATTTAAGTCAATGAGGATTACTTTTGTAGACAGATATTGCCCAAAACTGGCAGCTCCCCAAATTATTTACAAAAGCTATGTGAAGGCAGGACTTTCCCCAAATGTATATCTTTAGAATTGTATGCTTTAATTGGTATAGCAATTTTGTCTTCTAATATCCAACAGTATCTTTTATATTTTCTGTATTACCTTCTCACGTGCCTAACTACACATGATGATATTCTGTCTTTTGAGAATGTGCTATTCTAAATAAGTTTTTAATTTAAATGCCACGTTTAGTTGCATGACATATATATGATATGAAATGTATGCAGAGCTCTAATAATTGTGTCATTGGATGTTGCTTCATTTATAGAACTGTTAGTATTCTGTAATAATGATACTTTTTTTAGCAGGTCAGGTTGTTTCCCCACAGGCTACTCCAGCCTGTATTGAAAACAAAAATGATGTGAGCAGAGAAAACAGCACTGTTGACTTTAGCAAGGTAAGTGTTCACTGATAGTGAAGAGGGTTTCCTGACTACCAAACGTGTATTTAAAATTAAATAAAATGAATCCATACGGGTCAGGAAAAGCTGTAAAGTGTAGATTTTACTTTAGCATTGAAGTTTTGTGTGCACTGCAGTACAGTTTCTGTATGACAAAACAGAATCTTACATTTTCTTTCTAAATTATATGTAACAGGAAATCACACTTCAGGAACACAGATAAATTTAGTATCATAGGTATATATTTGTAGGGAAGATTTTACAAATTAACAGAAAATTATCTAAGTAGGAAAGCAATACAGAATTCCTATAATTCGCATTTACCTCAGATTTTTACTTTCTGTAGAAGTGATGCATGAATGCAAACTATGCTTTTTATAACCTGAACTTGTGGATTCCAGATGTCTCAAACAGAATGTGTTTCTGTAAACCTATAACTTAATTCTTCTGGCAAGCCAAGATCTTTCAGTACACTTTACAAAAGATGTTAACTGTTCAGTAGTGGAGGTTGCAATGACGGTTCAATGTTAGATAGCAAGGAAAAGCAAACAGCTTCTCAGCTTTAATGTGAAGAAGAATTCTAATTTGTGTAAGAAGTTTGTATGTACCTAAGACAGTCACAATGGGTGCAGATGACAGGCCTGACAGGGATAGATGACTTCAGCTGACACATTAGTGCAACAAAGGTCGAGTAAGTGAAGAAAGGTGATTTAAACCAAAATTCTGAAGAACAGCACTTTGAGTCTGTTGAATTTTAATGTTAGTGCAGCTGAGCTAAAAGTAGAGTTATGTGATTGCTCCATCTGGTGCCAGACTTATTTCCTAGCAGCAGTAGCTATTTGCATCATTTGAATTTTGGACTGAACATTCCAGACTATGAATTGTGTGTGGCTGAAATAAGAGGGGAAACAGGTCTTTCTGTCAATGACAATGAGAAAAAAGGAGGCTGGCTGGGAATGTATTACGAACCACATTTCTATAGAGTCTGTGAGAACATCTATAAACAGTGGCAGGTTGTTAAAAATTCAATATTAATCCTTTAAACATATTTCAAACTAAAATTATAAGGCTTTAAAGAGTCAAGTACAATATTGGTTTAATGATGTTTATATTAAAGCCTTAAGTAAAACTAATTGTTTTTGCAAGTGTTCTGATATCAAGATGTAAAATTTGTAAAGGATATAAAATATAAATAAAATTGTCTATTTGAAATTAAGCTATGCAGAAGTGAAGAGAATGACATAAGTTTCAGTAGTGCTTTTCTTGAACATTTCTCCAGTTATTTTGAGTGTTGTAGGATCCAAATCCCAGTCAGTTGTCTAACTGCAATTCTGTTTGTATTAAACAAGAATGGGAGCTGCATCATTTGATCCTTCACTCATTATTTTTGTAGTGCTGCAGCTTTGCTGATCAAAAGAGCTGTTCCCATTTAAACTAGCTGGAAGAAATCAACATTTCATATTTTTCTAACCTCAACAATGATGGATAACAACAAGGATGTCAGGAATATGAAAGGAACAACTTTTGTTAGGAGGAATGAAATAACAGTAGAGGATTGTAACCTAATATCTTTCTTTTTGACTGACTTGAAATAGATCCATTTATCCTTTTGAAGATGCATAAGTGCAGTTTCCCCTTGAAATGTGCTATTGCAATAACTCCCAACGGTTATAATTGGAATTATATGCACAGATTGAGAGAAAAGTAGAGCAGTACACTAATTTTCTCTTGAGTATTGAGATTTCTTGCTCTAATTTTGTTCCAGATATTAATTTCATTTATCTTCTACAAAAAAAGCACCTTTGACTACTTCACATATTCTCTCCTTGCTAATCTGTCTCCCTTGGGCTACATTTAATATTCCAAATTTGGAGTTGATTCAAAAAGCTGACTTAATCTGCATACAGGATTGAGACTGTGTTGATTGTATTGGTATCTGTCTATGAAAAATGTGAGACAGGCACTGAAAGCTGTCTTGAGTGTTACTTCAGTAGCATGGAGAGAGAGATGGTTTGTGCTGTTGGTAAATGTGTCACTCTTCCTCTGCTGCCACCACCAGGACTTTGTGTTCTCAGGGTGATGTGGAGGTGGTCTGCCACAGCACCACTTTACCCCTGTCTGAGTAGAATGGGGATGATGGCTTAAGAACTTCAGCTGGCTCATTTCTACTTTTTATGCCAAAGACTGAAGGGAACATTAATTGTCCTGAAACAAAAAACGTATAAAGAGACTGTACCCACATCCCTTCTCACAGCAGCGTTCCTGTGCACCATGTGGAAACACTATTTCTGAGACAAACCCCTGTCCCATACTGACAGAGTGGTCTTTCACATACCATGTGAAGCAACTGACTTGTTTTGAATGCCAGTTGACCCTGCTTATAAATAAATTTGATTAATATGTTTTGCTAAGAAGGGTTGTTGGATATTTTGTTTGTCTTCATGTCAGTTTTATTTAGTTTCAGGTTAGATGTCCGCCACTCTTCAGTTTTTGAGTTGCCCTGGAGGGACACGGTCTCTGCATTAGTGATTTATTTTTATATTTAATTGGAGCTTGCTTGGGCTATTTAGGGTCAGGTCAGGAATGTGACTCAGGTTAGGGTGAAGATTAAGATGCACATCAGGTCTCTCCAGCTAAAGACCTGGGATAAGAGTTGTATTATGGATAGGTTAGATAAAGCATTCAAAATATATAGCTTCTGCCACTGCCATAAATTCACTCCAGGACCACCTCCACTCTCATTATGCAGTGAAAGCAATGCCTTTGGGGTTTGGGTGTGTTTGCTCAGTTTGCTCCTCTGCCAGCTACTTTCCTTTTAATGGGGCTCTCTTCACTACTTAAACAATATTAGACAGTATTAGAATCTCAAGCTGATAAATAGTACAGGAAATATCAGGAAATACTTTCTTGTAGACAGGAGACAGAATGTTTATTTCAAATTTGAATCTTGTGATCTATATATTAGAGGACCTCAATGTCACAACTGTAGCATATTGTATATGGGACATTAATTATTAAAAGTTAAATGCATTTAAAAGTTAAATCCATCCATTCACAAGGTAAACTCAGCACAGAATGCAGATTTCTACATGCCTGAAAGACTGCTTTCTTCCTCCTCCTAATTACAAATAACCTGTGACACCAAAAAGTGAACCATTGTTATGTACTTACTCCTGAAGAATTGTTTCATGATTTGAGTGGAGAACAGAATTTACATCACTTTTTCAATTTACCTTGATAAAGTACTTGGTCTCCAACCTTCCAGATTAATCTGGTTGTTGTTTAACTTCATGAGGTGTTTAGTCATCTTTGTAGCTTAGGGGAGCATTAGATATCTCTTTGTGATCTCAGCAAACCAAGATTTCATTACACAGGCAACTGTGTTATATCTGAATTCTGATTTAGTGCCAGAGCCATTTGCAAGAAAACAATTTTCTAAATATTACCAAAAACTATGCAAACTAGTACTGACAGATGGCTGTAAGATAGACATTAAAATGGTCCACTTTAACAGTTTATATTGGATTTGGTTGCTGTTGTTGTGTTTAGATTAATAAAAGGAAAGCAAAAGACAAAATTCGTGCATTTTGAAATGTAGACAATACTGGTGCATAATTAAATCAGACATACATTATATACTTTATTACTCCATGTCAGTCTTTGTTACAGAGTAAAGTCTAGAGTCATACATTCCTACGTGAATACCTTGAGCTTATTATAGCAATGGTGATGAGGCTGTATCTGTTTTGCTATCATCCTATAAAAGTCAACATCGCTGCCTAAAATTCCAGTTATTCTTCTGCTTTGTTCTTTCCATTTACTTTTGAGACTGTCAATGCTCATGATAGCTTATTTTCTGTTACTTTCAGCAGAAGGGCAACTGTCTTCTGTTAAATCTGAAAACAAAAATGCATCTCAGAGTAGAAAAAGGAAAATTGTGTGTAGCGGGATCTAGTGTTCTTCTCAGTGAGATGATAACATAACAATTATGAGCTATGAATTAATGATTTCCAGAATTGTTAATTACGGAAAAATAAGGTGTCTTAATTTCTTCTACTGTTATGCTTGTTATTAAGTATTCATGCTATTATGAGTATAGATAAAAAGCATTACTAGGAAATTAATCCTATATTCTTAAAAATATTTTGAATTTGATTTGTTGTCTTTATAAATTAATTCTGCAGTGCTTTGTTTCCGAGAATAATCAGTCAATAATTAATGTTTAGTTTGGTTTAGAGAAACATTTTTATTAAATAAAAATATTCAATAGACAAGAACAGTGGAGCTGCATAACTGAAATAGCCAAGATTATAGTGCAGTGATCAGAAAGTCTCTGTCAGCAAAGTCGGGGGGAAAAAAAATCCCTGCGAGTAGCTCTTAGGTTGTAATTTAATATACTTTTCCCAGGTTGACCTACACTTCATGAAAAAGATACCACCTGGAGCTGAAGCATCAAACATCTTAGTTGGTGAACTCGAGTTCCTGGACCGTGCCGTTGTGGCTTTTGTTAGGTTGTCTCCTGCAGTGCTGCTTACAGGACTGGCTGAAGTTCCAATTCCAACCAGGTACAGTTGGGCTGATTTTGCTTTGTGTTTTCCTGAGTACCTTGTGGAGACAGGGTGATGTGACCCCAGCTTTGCCATTTACTGAGTGAGCAATTTGGTTTGCTCTTTAACAAAGACATCTCGCAGCCTTCCACTCATCCTGTAAATGATGTGTGGATATATTCAGACACATGCTGGTTTTGAGCCCTTCACAGATGTAGAAGTGTAGGTTATAACACACAGTTTATCCTGTACAAACTGGTATTACTCCAGATGAAATAGTAAGGTGAAATATTCAGCTTCGTAGAATATTTCATCTGGAACTGAAACTACTTGTGTGATACTGCATAATTATGTACAGAACTAAAAAAATGAAGAAGGAATTGAGAGGAGGCAAAAAGCAAACTGTGTGGTTTGGTTGACTAGGGATAGTGAGTGAATGGATGGAGAACATGCTGTAAATATGTTCTTCAAAAATTTGTACTTCTTCAAAAATTGACTTTGCACGGTCGGGAATGTGACTTTTAATCATAAATTTTTATTAGATTAATTTTTTCCAAGTTGAAACTATTTCTGGTGGAGTACTTTGATTCTGAAAACAAATTATGAGGAATTAAAAAAAAAAAAGCCTAAAATAGACATTGTATTAAAATAGAAGGCATTGGGATAGATCTGTGGTTACATTGTGTCCTGCTGGGGTTAATTCAGATCAAAACTCCAAAGTGATTCTCCCCTAGCTNTTTTTTTTTTTAATTTATACATATATTTATATACATATTCTGTCTTTCTTTCCCCTTTCCCCTTTTAGTTTCTATAAAAGCCGAATTCCAACAGTGGGCAGTGATGTTTTCCAGTTTGTGATACTTAGGGCACTTCTGACACTCATGTTTTGCTGTGAAATGCAATGCTGAGACTCAGATCCTTGCTCCTAACCAGATAAACAGTAATATTTTCTTTGAGCTGTACTTTGTAGTTACTTTGGATATTACTTTTTTGATGTTTTCTGGTTTTTGCATGCGTATAAGAGACATTGAGGGAGTGAATTGCCTTTGGAAAAAGCTTTTCCTTGTAACCTCCTCCAAATTCCCGCAAGGAAAAAAAAACATCAAAAGGAAAAGAACAGATTTCTTGATTTTTTGGTCAAAATAAAAATAGTTACAAATTAGGACAATTACATGTTTCTGAAAAAATGTGTATGTAAAAAAAATCAGTAATAGACATCAAAATATTTTCTTTTGCATTTTAGCAAAAATGAGAATTTTAGTTATTTCATTTGAATGAATCCTCTGCCTTTTATAGAACTTTCCTTGCCTACAGTCTCAAGTAGAGACTGTTCAGAGCCTTAATGGGAGTAAAAATGATTTAAAAATTATTTTTATTTGGGTTAATTTAACTTCTCCAATATTGCAATAATTTATGTAACCATAACCATTCTGTTGCATTAACAGAATTAAATAAATTAATGTTTTCTGTACATAGATTACAATTGTATAAATTTATTATGTAAGTTAAGGTTTGTTATGTAAGAAGGTTTTGGTAGCCTCAATCAAGACTGACTGTTAAGCTTATGGTATATTTTTGGAAGTTATTTTCACATCCTTTTTCTAAGCAAAGCTTCATGTTTAAATGCATGTGTGAGGATCTTGAAGATTATATATAGTGCTTATCTGAGAGATTCTTCTAGTCCACACTTTAGATAAATATTTCAGTAATATTTATATTAATTTCAACCATTTATCCTTTATAATTTCTCAAATTTACTTTTAATTTGCAGATTTTTGTTTATTCTTCTTGGACCACTGGGCAAAGGCCAACAATACCATGAGATTGGAAGATCAATTGCAACACTAATGACAGATGAGGTACTTTTATTCATGGTTCAGTTTCATACTAACTGAAGAGGTGTAACAGGGAATCTCCAATCGTTCAGATGAAATGTGGCTAATCATTCTGGTGATGACAACGAGCATTCTAGTTCATTTCATGATCCTGTGACAGCCCAGATTATGCTGCTGTAAGGGGATAACACAATGAGAAACAATATTCATAAGTGAAGATATCTTCACCAATAAGGTTCTATTTTACACAGTTGCTTTCCAGTGGATTTAATTTTGTTCAAGCTGCAAGATCTCTAGAATATTTAGCAGCCATAAAGATGTTTTTCTGTAGCAGCTGGAATTTCTATGAGAACTATGTACCAGAAGATATTTTCAGTTGAAGTGGAGACTGTTTGTTCAGTGGGAACTTTACAAAGTGTGTTCTATTTCAGAGAAGAGGGGCCTTATCTTAGAGAGAGTTCTTTTTTCCGTCTTTTTTTTTTTCTTCCCACACACACCTCTCCATTTTTCACAGGTATTCCATGATGTTGCTTACAAAGCAAAGGACCGCAATGACTTAGTGTCTGGAATTGATGAGTTTCTTGATCAGGTTACTGTTCTCCCTCCTGGAGAGTGGGACCCAACAATTCGAATAGAACCACCTAAAAATGTTCCCTCTCAGGTTTGTACAGTGTAAAATTCAGACACTTTCAAAATTGTGATGAGTTTTTTATTATGTAGATTTAAGTCTCGTTAATTTAGCATTTAGCAGAGTCACTATGTTTTGCATGCTCTTTTTATTTTAGGTTAATTTTCTTTAGAAGAACCCTTGACTTGCAAGCATACAGTATAGTGATGACATTTGGTTTAGTTCAGTACTAGTTCTCTCCTGAGTAAATACAAGCAGTTGTTTCTAAAGATACTAAATACAGGGATAAGTGGTCTTAAGCATCCTTGATTATTCCAAATAGCCATGGTTTGGTTTTGTTCTAAGCTTATTGCAAGAATTGATCAAGGCTTGTTACTCTTTAAAATGTTTTCTGATACATGATTTTTTTGTGATCAATTCTTTAAATTTCACAGAATCGCAATTATTTTTATTATTAACTGTCTGGTAATAGAACTCCTTTATAGCTTATGAGGACATTATGTTGATGAATCTTAAAAAGAAATCTTTATGTTTAAGCTTTTAACTTTCAGAGCCTGTGTCAATACTAAAACCCATGAGAAATATCTTTTTCTTCTGGTAGGAGAAGCGTAAGATCCCAGGAGTGCCAAATGGAACTGCAGCTCATGGGGAAGCAGAACATCCTGGGGGACATTCTGGGCCAGAACTGCAACGCACTGGAAAGTTAGTAAAAACATATTCAAAATCTTAAATGTTCAAAGTGACATTCAAAAGGAATCACAAGGGTCTGTTTCTCTCTCAGAAGTGTCTTGGCACACGATTTCTTTCAGGCATTTGTCCTGATTTGCATGTGCCATGTAGCTGAAGAGGACAATACATGCTCGTTTGCAGAGAGCAGGAGGGGGCAAGGGAGTTTGAGTTTTCTCATTGTATTTATTGCAAGCTCCTTTCGTTAATATTTACAAAGGCCAGACCTTTCTTAAACTTGATTAATGTTTCTTGGTTTTGTACAGGACGAAGGAAAACTTGGTATAGTATTGTGCCAAATATTATGAATACTTACAGCTGTTTTGTAGTTGAAGTTTCTGGGTTGTGCAGCTCTAGCATTTCTTTTTTACCTCAGTAAGCCATGATATGTCCTGGTACATGAGGCTGTGGTTACCCTGGTGGCTGCAGTATACATCAGAATGAAGAATCTGCCCCAAGGAATACTTATTTTCTCTCATCTAATGTGGTGTGGTGTAAGTGCATCAGCTGTCAGTGGCTGCCTTAGTGCAGTGTAGTTGGACAATAGCTGTTTCTTTTATTTTGCTGCCTCCTGATATTTAAATATTTGTCCTACCTTTAGCATGAAGCTAAAGATTCAGCTGCAGTGTTGGTGTACACTGGGGCAGGGAAATGATGGCCAGTCTGGCTGGAAGTTGTTCTCTCACCAGAGAACCTGCTAATTGACAGCTTGAAGGATTGTTTTAATATTTAGGAGGTAGCACTGCACTACACCTTCTTCTTTACCTCAGCAGCATCTGATACATTGTGTGCCTGTGAGGAAAAGAGCATTGTGGGGTTATTTACTTTAGCTGTATGGTATTTTGTAAGGGACCGTCTGTTCCTAAATATTTGATTATACTTGACACAGTGTAAATGACAAAAGATGACAGTTCTTGTCCTTGAAAAATGGTGGCATATATTCATTTCTATCATCAAATGTATTTAGGAACAGGTTCTCAAATAAAGAATGTGAAGCTCTATATATAGATGTGTGGGCAAATAGGCACTGTGATATCTCTCTAATTAAACAAATGTAAAGAGTTATTTCACGTAAGAAACAGTTTGATTTAGTGCACGGGAGCAAACAACTGTTCAGAACTTTGGGGTCTGGATGACTAGTTGAAGAATTTATAAAAGAGACATAGAAATTAGTTTATTTTAAAACCACAACAATTTCCTGGTTGAAGTTACAAAGACAGGCTTCCTATGAATTTATTTTTTTACTAAGGGTGAAACATAAGAGTGTGTCTCATTTGATCAAGGAACAGTAGCTTCTCTGCAGTATGGTTGCAGCAATACTGTAGAAGAAAGTTTTGTGTGCCACCTTAATTAATTTGAGTTCCTCTATGTTTTCTTTAGATTTTTTGGAGGATTAATTTTAGATATCAAAAGAAAAGCTCCCTTCTTCTGGAGTGACTTCAGGGATGCTCTCAGTCTGCAGTGTCTGGCATCATTTTTGTTTCTCTACTGTGCTTGCATGTCTCCTGTCATCACATTTGGTGGTCTGCTGGGAGAAGCAACTGAAGGTCGTATAGTATGTGTTAAATCTGAACTTTTAAAACAAACTTACATTCCTAGTTTTGTGGTTAGTATTTCCTTACTGTTGCATGAATCACCTTTATATATTGGTGTTTCAATGTTTAGAAGGCTACGGACTAAGACATTTCAAAAATAACCTCTTTGAAAATTTATGGACACTTCTCTCTGTATCATATTCAGAGTGCAATAGAATCGCTGTTTGGAGCATCCATGACTGGAATTGCCTACTCTCTTTTTGGTGGACAGCCTCTCACTATACTTGGCAGCACAGGACCAGTTCTAGTGTTTGAGAAGATCTTATTCAAATTTTGCAAGTAAGTGAAGATCATGATACTCCTCATCCTTCGTTTGTTGTTAGGTAAAAGTAGAGATACCTATCCCAAAGTTGAAATCCTAAGCAGTGCACTACAAGATAAATTGTTGCCTTTATCATGTCGCAGAGTCCAAAAATTATGCAGTGAATTGGTAATGTAGAAAGGTGAATTTTCTTAAATTTTGGGCTTTTGTTGCTTTTAGACTCCCCTCCCTCCCTCCCTCCCTCCCTCCCTCCCTCCCTTCCTCCACTGTTTTGAAGGGAACGACAGCTTCAGGATGTTTGTGGGGAATTTTTTGGTTTATTTTTTTTTAAATTTTATCATTTTCTACTCTGAGACAATACGTTTAAATAAGTGGTTTATCTCATCCCTAACTCAAAAGATGTTGCATCTCACCAAGAAAGTAAGTGCAGCAGAAGTGGTACCCTCTTTAAATAGTCACTAATATAGAGCATGCCATTCCCTCACCTGGACAGAGAGGGGGTGAAGAAGGGGGGGTGAGGGGGTCATGCCAGAAGAGCCACTTTTAGGCTAATGTGCTGTACTTGACATATCTCTGCCACAGTGTGGGTAAAAATTATGTCTCCATTTGGAAGCCATCATGCTTCTCTGCTATCCAGTCTGCTTTTCTGCCTCACTGCTGTGACAGGGACTTCTGTACCAGGATCTCCAGCACAACACAGAGGAGGAAACCCCGCTTAGCACTCAAATTTTCTCACACCTTCAGACAGACCTTTCAGTTTGCTGTGATAATGTCACACGGTGTGTTTGGAGCTCTATTATCATATGCAATAAGCTTACAGAATTTTGATGAAAGTTGTTATAGCTACTCTTTCACAGCTTAAAAAGAAATTGACAGGTGTTGGCTGTTCACAAAGCAGGATATGGGATAAAGAGTGAGTGGACCTTATACACTTTGTGTGTGACTACTCTCAAAGCTGCTCATGTGATCACTTTAATAGAGATAGAGCTCTTTGTTAACTGGGGGAAGAGCTCTGGTCAGGAGGTGACTTGATAGGATCTTCTGTTCACAGTAAGTACATAATTTCTGATTCAGACTATCCCCAAGAAGGAAATTTTGGAGCTGCCTTGTCTCCATTTACTGTGGCCAGACAAAAGGTTAAGTGTATTGTGTTTCTGGTTTTTTTTTTTCCTTCTTTTTAGAGAGTATGGGCTGTCATATCTTTCTCTGAGAGCCAGCATTGGGCTGTGGACTGCAATCCTGTGCATCATCCTTGTTGCAACAGATGCAAGCTCCCTAGTCTGCTACATTACCCGCTTTACTGAAGAAGCCTTTGCTTCTCTTATCTGCATCATTTTCATTTATGAGGCCTTAGAGAAGCTGTTTCATCTCAGTGAGACATATCCAATCAACATGCATAATAATTTGGAGCTGCTGACAAAATACTCGTAAGTAAGATTTCTTCTGTTAAACTGTTAGGGTTTTTTTCCATAGCTTGTTTTCTCTGCAAGGAGCACGGCAGGAAAAGTTTGTAGTAGTTGCAGCACGTGGAAGCTATTCAGTCATTATGCTGTTTTATGGAAGTAGTAGTTACTGGAGGGATGTGTACAAGCAGGACACATTTACTTTAGATAAGTAAAAAGTATTTTTCCAGACTTGAGGTTTGGAAAAGCTTCAACATAATTAACTTGGAAATCCTAGAATTATAAATAGGACTTAAAGGAACCTTGGTTTAGGTCTCTATTTTTATTTAATGAGATTTAACTCATGGTGTCTTCCTGTAACCTTGTAGTTATGATTTTTAATCTTTCAATGGCAACAGGATATTCATGTAATGTTTGTATATCATATATTTCTTGTTTTGTTTTGATTTGTTTTTTTTTTCCCAAATTAAAATATTCACCTTTCTAAAAGGTTATAAGTTGATGTACCTCCTTTATTTTAACCTTGCTGGCATTTAAGGTCTGAGCTTAATTCACAAGAGCTGAAGTGGGTTTGGAATTGTTAGAGGCATCTCAGTAGCTCATGATCAATTTGTTCTTAGTACAAAGATTTTAAATCTAATTTCATTTAAACAGCTTTACTTTATTGTGAAGTTTAGACAGCTGCTAATCTACTGGGGAAATAAAAAAGTGAATTGCTTTTATCAATATTGTTTCATTGAGAAGTAAAACCTCATAGACCTGTTTCTGTGATATGAGAATAAAAATGTTGTTCTAGTAAAGGACAAGATCCCAGTCTGTCCTGAGGCCAGTTAAGCTTGGTCACATCAGTGAATAAAATGTCATTAAAATGTATTTTCAATGAAAATCCTTTTCCAGAAATGTCTTTATTATTTCACTGAACCCATTTGAACCCGCTGCATGAGCTGGGTGGGGCCCTAAACCAACAGTGCTTGAACAGTGCCACATCTTCTGTTCACTGGAAAAACAGGAGTGTCTCAACCAAATGTCTCATTTGCATTTTAAGCTGGGAAAAACAGAACACAGCAACAGAGAAAACATTTGAGCTTTGTGTATATTATCACTAGAAAAATAGTTAGCAAATCCTGTATCTGAATGTACATTGTATACCTTAACACACAAAACCAGTTAGAGAAACTATAGTTCTGCCGTGACATACTCTCATCATGCTGAAAATATTAATATTCCTTTCTAATAGTTTAATCAGTAGACAAATGAATATTAATTTGAAGAGAAAGCAACAGACGTCAAGAATAGATCATGCATGCAGTTGAGGTTATATCCTCTTATTTAACTTTACTCTTCTATGAAGCAGGTATTTTACTCTGAAGACCTTCATATAGCACAGTCTTTGCAGATTATTTTCTTTTCCTTTACCACTTCAAAGCAGTTGTCTCAAAACAAAACCCTATGTCCTCCTATAGTTTTGAAAATCAGATGTTGAAAAGACAAAAAAT
This sequence comes from Leptocoma aspasia, assembly GCA_013399835.1. Lineage (NCBI taxonomy): Eukaryota > Metazoa > Chordata > Aves > Passeriformes > Nectariniidae > Leptocoma > Leptocoma aspasia. Next base: position 286,347 of record VXAX01006691.1, on the reverse strand, counting down.
TTAGGAAACATTTATCAGGTGGAGCTGAGATATTAAAATATGTCATGCAAAGCATAAACATGGATTCCTAGGTAGCTGTATTCGTGGTTAGCTGAATCCCATAATATTGCTAGTGATTTCAGAGAAATTAGTTTAATAGTCCTTCTTGTAGGGGTACAGTCATAGTTATGTCTATATTTTGTCAAAATGTTTTCTCATTATAATCCTTGTGTTAATCAATGAATGTTGTTGGTTTCAGTTAGAATGCCATTCAATAATCAGAATCCCAGACTGGTTTTTGAAGGGTGGTGTTTTATTGCTGCCTGCTTTTGGTAACTGAGCCATGAACGTGAAATTGCAGAACACATAGAACGGTAAAAGAGCAGCCTTTGTCATCCTGCAGTTACACCTATTGACCTGTCCTGGCCTACAGTGTTCGAATTCGAGTACAACAGTTTTAGATTTTTCAAACACAACTCCTGAAAGATAAGTGTCTTCCAGATGTTTGGAAGAAAGATTTCACCACTGCCTGGTGTTTTCAAACACATATATCAGAATTATTTGATATCGCTGATGTCAAACTTGTTTGATATAGTATTTTTGTAGTTATTTCAGTTTATTATTTCATACCTATATTTTCAGATATTCTTTCCCTCTGTGTAGATAGTACAAACAGATTGCCTTGTAAACTCTTGTGTTAAATCTCACAATTGGCACTTACACTGTATCTTCTACTTGCAGCATGTTCCTGTTATCAAATCATGTCCGTAGCAACTGACCCCACTAACAGCAAAATGCCTAGGTGTAGACATATAGCTCTTATGGGATGGGACTTAGATTTTTTTTAACTTTGAAACTGATTTCTAGAAATGTCAGTGTACTGACAATCAATGCATGTTGATTACCTTGTAAGAGCGTATATGCTGCTATCCAAGGGTCTCTGCTCTGAACATAGCAAAAGGGTAATTCCAGCCTCTCCTGTTTTCTCTATTCCTTTCTCTTTCATCTGAGATTTCTTAGTTATTCAGAACCAGTCCCAAAAGACTGGGAGAATTTAAAAATGTGGTCGGTTGCAACAAGTCTGTATCAGCTGCCCAAATCAGCTTTCACAGCAGACTTGATGCAACCTGAACTCTGTGGACTTGCTGTGCAAATGTGCACATATTTGTGTTATTTTGTCCAGATACAGTGACCTCTTGCCCAGAAGATGAGATGTCACAATTTTCATCCCCATGGGATCATCACAAGATATTTCAAATACTCATTCCCTGCTCAAATGTCTGTACACGACTCTGTTCTGGAAAGATGAGAAACTAAAAGATGGATAAGCATGAAAGCTTACTCAAGATAAAAATATCTCTTTTGTGTAATTGAAGTAGGGAAATACTGATTTCACAAGGAATTAGAAGCTTTTCCTGTAGCATCTTATTCCAGTCCTTTTACTTGTAGTTTAAATGGGTAACAGACTTGGGCTGAAACTGGTCCTGTCCTTAAAGGACCAGCATACTCTGTTACAGAAGCTAATTAGTATCTGCTGTTTTGCTAATTAAAACAGCTGTTTGCATTTTCCTCTTTGGGGATTTTAAAGACAAGTTTTTAATTGTTAGTAAAGCCTTGGCAGGTCTTTAATTAGCCATGGGTGATCTTCAAAAGGTTGAGCAACTAATTTCTCTTTGAATGCTCAACCAAAGCTTATGTAAAACTTTATCTTGGATCTGCAATTCTGTGCTAGAAAACTCAGGTTACACTGTAAAATTTCCGTGTTTTCTGTTGCCTGCTCAAAAAGTTGATGATAAATTGGTCAGAACACTGAATATATTTGAAATTTTCAGTGTATGCTGTGGCCCAGCTGTCCTCTTTTCTCCCATGGGCTTTCTGAGGATGCTCTGATGTCCACAGTCAATGCCAGTACTGTTCCTTTGCCCTGGTGAAGACATGAGTTTGACCCAGGAAAAGTCATTGGCATTCTGTTAGTGCTCTCTTTGGAGTACTAGGGAGACAAAGAAAATAGTAATTTTAAATGGTTGGTATTTCAACCAGATTGAAACCGTATTTCAAGTAAGAAAGAAAAGCAGTCTGTGTTTTTGATGGGCTTGAATTCTGTTACAAACAGTCTCTATTGCAGGAATTTGATGTAAAAGATTGCACTGCATGCATCTGTTATATTTGAGAGTGCAGGAGTCATTACTAATATCTGCTATAATACACCTTAGAAGACTAGAGTAAGAACATTCAGACCAGTTGGGATTTTGGGGGTTTTTGTTTGTTTGTTTGTTTTTCAGTTTTTAATCAAGCACACCCAAATATTTGAAAATTGACTGAAAGTCCACCTAAAAGATTTCTTAAAAATTGCATTTAGCATTTTACCATTTTAAGTAGAAGATAGATTTTGAGTTTGTTACAGAATTCTACCCCAAAAAGACAAAAATATCTTGTTGCATGATCTAATTAAGGTAAAAGTAGACATGATGCACTTTTTACTAATTTTTAAATTCTATTTTTTACTCTGTATTTAAATATTACCCCTCATCTTTACGTGATCTACTTACAGGCAAATCCATTCAGCATTTATATGCAACTTTTTCCTAAAACACCATATTTTTGATATGGATGATGAAGAATAAGGCATTTAAGTGGTAAATCAAAGGAAGGACAAAGACAACCTGATTTTCAGTGTGGTACTGTGCTGTATTTTTTATTTTTAAACTGCATTGTTTTGAAGGAACTTGAATAGGGTAGCTACATTGTTTATTAAATTAAATACAAATACTTCTTGATCAGAGCTTTTCTTTCTATTTTTTTTATGTGACCTTTTTGTATTTGTCATGCCATTAGCATTTGTAGGTTGGCATAGCAACTCTCTTATTTCTGCACTCTCCTCCTCCTGTTTTTTTCCTACTCTGGTAGCAAATATATCTCCAGTTAGTGAAACCTGTCTGGAACACTGATGCCCATCCGTTTTAAAGTGTATATTAAATATTAGAATGTTATTTTTGCTAGGAAAAGAGAACCCCATATTGAAGCAGATAAAACCCACTGTTTTTAAAATGAAAACAGAATAAGCATTGTGAATGAAAGGAATGTGATTTAGAAAGCAATCCAGTATTCTTTAAAATACAAGCATTTTAAGATAGTTATCTTAGAAAGCAGAAGTTCAATTATTTCTTGGGGTGAAGTTGCTCAGATCTTTATATACCTTTTAGGAATATAAAGGAATTTTATATACCTTTTTGGTTTTTATTAATTATTTTTCCAAAGTGATGAATTCATGTTGTTTTAATAATTCTTTACCAGAAGTTACTCAAATTATTAACAGATTACATTGAATAATTTTAAAGTGATTTCTTGGCATAGTAATATGCATATTGCAATCTGTCTTGGTATTGACATGCACTTAAGCATTAGGAGTAGAAAATCCCACTCTGATGTACTTAGGGAGCCAAGATCATGTCAATCTCAGTATCATTTCAGGGTATAGAAACCATTGCTTCTAGAAGGCATTGTGAAGATTACTTTTGTGCATACCACTGTTTGCACAAGCAAGTTTTAAACCTTCCATTATCTATATAAATTAATCTAAATACATCATTATTGGATGCAAATTAGGTTGGTTTATACCCTGTATCCCTTAAGCTGCAGGTGGAATGAGAAGAGTAAGTGATGATGAGCACAGTATTGTTCATTATGATCCCAGGCATGTAATTGAATTCCAATTCCTCTAATGATTTTTTGAGGTTAGATATGAATATGGGTTTTCTGTTCACCTTCTTTATAGTTTTTTCCCTACAGTTAAGTAACTGTGCTATATCCTGTGTGTCCTTCCCTAGGAATATACCTCTTCTTCCCAGAGCTGTGCAAGTGCCATCACTGAATTTAATTGCTGGTTCCCTTTTGCTTCTTGTCAAACCTTGGAATCCAGGCTTTCTTTTTCTTTATTCTGTTTTTTCCAAGACTTCTCTGTGGCTGCCCAACCCAGCTGACTTGTTTGTCTCTTTCTCCTTCATTTGAACCCAGAGAGTGCCCACCTTGTTTTGTTCTTTCCTACCACTCATCCCCTCCACTTTGGAAATAGATCTCTTTGTTAAGCAATTCTCTACAGCATTCAGTTTGTAGCTGAGAGCTGGTCTACACAATGCCTTTGAAATCTAGGAAGGCTTACAGAAAATCTGTGGGTGGCTTTGTTACAGTACCTTTATGTGTATTGATGCATTGCGCCTGAACAATTGAAACTCAAGCTGACCATATCGCACTGTAATGTATTGCAGTAATTATTGCTGTACCAGCATTGTACTGAACTTCTTCTCCTCAAGCCTATGAGCTCTTAACTTTGGAAGCAGGGTGAAGTGACATCCTAGAAATATTTCACAGTGAAAGCTTTCAAATGAATTGTCAATATCCCCCAGAGTTACACTGCTTTTCTGCACAGGAGCTTCTGTGTATGGCAGCTACACACCATAGTGCTGCTGCAAATGCATGGACGGCATACTGCACCGGATAGCTAATAAAACCCAACCTTCAAGGTTAACAAAGCTACAATATGATTATAAATCTGTTTTATAGACTTTCCCTTTGAAAAAAAACACCATTTTCCTCCTGATGTAGTATCCAAAGAAACCTGATTCTTTGAGATTTCTTCAGTCTAACATCAGTTCCCCTTATCAGATTTATCTTTTTTTCTCTCTCCATGAAACTATTGTACTGCTGAGTGTATTGTTTAGGTGCTTTAATAGGCTTTTCTATTTTCCTCTTAACCAACTAAACTATACAGACTTGTAACCTTAGAGAATATATGTGGATGCCTACTGATGTTCGTGACTGTCAGAGATGGGCCACATAACTTAATGGTCATAATTCAGGATGGCAGATCTCATAAATAAATGAAGAAAAAAATCTTATCTTGCCATGACAGCTGTGCTGTGAAAGGGTTTCATGATACTGAGAATAGAACTTAACTGACAAGTCCATTTTGCATCACTATTAATTATTTTGTTTCCAGTCTTTTCTCCACTGAGGCTTTGATTTAGTTGGTATGAAGGTTGGCGTGAGAAGGAATATATGGTAAATATAATGCCAGGGATATGCAGGTATTGTAGGTATGAGACAGCAGAGAAGACGTAATTTTATGATGCTGCTGTTGTCCTCTTCCCACAGAAGTTGTTAGACAAACAGAGGGATACTGTGAATGCCCATAATTCACATGAAAATGGTGTATTTGGAGAAAACTTAAACATGCACAGCACACTGCTATTAATATACTTCAGCCTTGTAAACACAACGTAAAGAATACCTACACATATACCTTACTTTATAAACAAACCTAGTGATGTTATCTTCCATTTCATAGTGTCATCTTCCTCTGCCTCTGTTATGTGATCAGTGCAGAGCATGCTCAGAGCATGTGCTAGGGGAAAACCTTCCTACTCATACCACCAAATATGTGCTCTGATATTCAGTGAGACATATTGTCTAAACAAGCACATTTTGCAACTTATTTGTCATACTTGCCTGTAGTTTTTAAAGTATTATAAATATTCAAATTGAGCAAATCTCATTCTCAGGCTATCTTAAGTGAGCCAGAAAGGCATTTTTCCCTTCTAAGAAGGGGAAATGGTATATTGACTAATCAGGAAGAAGCTGCAGTTGCATCTTTTATAGATCATCCTTATCTAGTATAAATAGGTGGAGCTTACAATATGTAAATGCTGGAAAAATAAGAGATCCAAACCAGTGCATTTTGAATTTTATAAAGTCATCAATAGTAAGTGCCTCCTGGTCTTGAAAAGAGCCTACTGAAAAATGGCAACTGCCAAGGGATGAATGGCCATGGGGCTTTCAAAGGGAGCTGCACCATTTAAGTGTGTTTTATTTACTCACAAAAACACTGTCTGAGGCTCTTTTTTGAAGTTGAACTGTGACCATGCTGCATCAAAGTCTGTGTGGGGAGCAGAGCATGCATGACAGAGTAAAGAGAAGAAAATGGTGAATAAGCAACCTGAAGAACCAGGGGTAAGAGGTGGATGTAAGGCTTGTAAGGACCAGACTGAGGTTAATTTGAATTGAACAAATAAATGTAGGTAATAAATTTCTTGTTTTGCAGTTAACAGAAAATTACAGTCAGGATGAAAGTGGTTTTAGTACAGAACCTTTCACCTGATTAGTTGTTGAGCAGCCATGATATTTATGTTTTATTGTTAATCTAAAAAGAGGGGCAAAATATTACCCAACTTGATATATAAAGTGGCAGGTTTTTAATTTGCTAACTAATATTCCTTTTCCCATAGTCCAAAGAAAGAGGCATCATAAAGACAGTCTTTTTGGTGCTATTAAGGATAGTAATAACTGTTCCTTTTGTGGAACAACACTGCTAGTTATCTGAGATTTCCTGAAGTTACTGTTGTCAGATCCTAGCTCTGCTCTCTGAAAAACAGGACAAGTTGTAGATGTTCCATGCAGTGAAGTTAGGATGCCTGCCTCTAATTAATGAAGTGAATGAAATTGAGACCTATGAACCGAAACCTAAAACAGCTAAGAAATTGTGGGGAGTTAGGGGGGACAAAGAAGGGAAGTGGGCAAACCTTATACTGCCTATACTGTTACAGTTGAATTGGTGCTGAAGATTTAGCTGAAATTTTGATCCTCCTATAAAAGGGAGAGAGGTGCAAGCTCCAGGGGGTACCCATGTGTCATGCAGTCCTAATTTTTTTTATTTCTAATCTACCTTTGTTCTCCATTCTGATTCACCAGAGATTTTTGAGCGCTTTGGAAGGTGTACAGGCAATAAAGACTCCTTGCTCTGGTTATTGTTTCTAGCTAGCAGGTTCAGGCTATTCTTTGTTAAGTTCTCATTTTATCAGTTCTAATCTTACAACAGTTCTGAGTTGTCTGAAGACCATCTTGTCTGAAATGGTTTATTTATCTACCCCAGATGTATAATCCACTTTTTATTAGGCTATATTAGATTTTTAAATACTCTAAAAGAAAACAAGTTCCACTAATATCTGTCTAGCTGCAAAATATGGACGTTTTAAATACAGGTAGGGACCTGTGACTGGGTATCTAGTGCCATTTTAGATCTCTCAGCCTTCAGCTACTTTGAAAACAAAGGCGTGAGTCAACAAAGATCCTCTCATATGTGCCAACTCCTCACGGATGTCACAGATGCCATGGTGTGTACAGTCACCCATGCTTAAACATCTGAATTGCTACCAGGAGATCAGAATGTCTTGCAGTATCCAACAGTGTAAAGACGAAAAATTATTTATTTCTGTCATCAGTGTGATGAAATGGATGTGTTGAGATTGGCAGCAAAGATTGTCCCCCCCACAGTGACACCTATGCTTTTGCTACCACAACCAGTGTCAGATTCTTCTCTGCCTCTATTCTAGCCACAATAAAAGAGAATCAAAAGAATCCCGAATCTTTTAGTATCAGGAAGATGATTGCCAACTTATCACTCAAAGACACAAGAGTACATTGCTAAGTTGGTACTGTATTTAAAGCTGAATATGTTGCTTAGAAAACACAGGTGTTTGTATAGTCTGATACTCATTTGGTAACAGCATAAACTTCACACAGATCCCTTGTTGTGGTCAAGTGCTCAGCACTTTAAACAACTTTGCAAGAATGTAAGACCATTTGAACTGCCAAGAGGAAATAGTTTTTTGCTTATTCCAGCCTTCTGAGTAATATTTTATCAGGAAAATAGAAGGATGTGTTAGTGTTAACTATTCAGCATATTTTGCTTTTTCTGGCAAAACTACTCAAAGTAAAAATGGCAATGAAAAAGACTAAAATATTAAAAAGATTAAAGTAGGAAGCATTATTTCATTAATGTGAGATTATCCTTGAAGGTCAGTTATGTTGGGAAATAGTTATCGTTGAAGCAATTACATCTGTTATGAAGAGACACATTTTGGTAAATAATGTTTTTATGTTTTGGCACTGAATTGTACCTTCATTTGTGTTTTCTGGGATGGACAGGGAGTGTTTTACTATCTCACAATTCTATAATGTTGAGCAATTAGTGGGATGCTGGAAGACAGTAATACCATGATACAATCTCACATCAAAATGTCAGCGTTGCCAAAACACATACAATATTGAAAGCAATGTAATGTTGTATATATCAAAACACTGAGATCATTGTTTGAATGGTCTTCTGAGTAGAAACAGGATCTGATCTCTACAGTTAGAGCCTAGTTCTGCTCCCATTCAGTGACAAAAGCACTGTGCAGGGTGATTTTGGTCTGCGTGGGTGTAGTTTGCTCAAGTCACTTATTTGCAGATGATCAGTCTGCCACTGCTAAATGCTTGTGAAACTTGGTTAAGACCAGACTGGAATGCTGTGCAGGAGGAAAGTGGTATTGCTATAGAAATAAACAGGTGATCTCATCTGAAGGTGATTTACCTGAGCTGTATTAATCTATAGCTTCAAGTATCACGTTTCTGAGGAAATAGAAATTTTGGCTCCTCTAACCTTTAAATGTAATTTTGCAGTTTGCAGCAAGTGTAGCTGTACCATGTAGTGCTGGAGACAGGCACAGCCTTCCCTTCTAGTGAGGAAGTGACTGAGTGGGCAGCCCATGCCACCCTGGCTGCTGTAGTCAAACCCAGCGGGCCACGGCCCGGCGTCTGGCCAGTCTGCGCTCGGCGATGGACACCAGGGCCTGAGGAGCTCCTGTGCTCCCAGAAACAGCAGTAACCTGCCACAGCCACCTCTGAATTGCTGCATGAACATCCAGTACTCCCTTGCAATACATGATGTGGCCATACTGTTTGTTGGCTTTATCCTGCTACTGTAGCTCACTAGTAGTGATGTGCTTCATTTAACCCATTTTGTAATACTTCGAGATACGCATTGAACACGCATTCATTCTGCACTTAGGGCCTGATCCAAAGCATATTAAATATGTTTGAAAGATCCAGTCAAGGATTTTTGGCTCAGGCCCTCTACTTCTCTGAATGCAGTTGCTTTTTTTTTTGGTTTTTTGTTTTTGTTTGTTTGTTTGTTTGTTTCATGGGCTGTAAGGGTTTTCTCTTTCTTTTGTAAATAGCTGCATTTAAAATAAAAGTGAAGAATTGCACAAAGACAACCTGCATCTTTCCCTATCTATGTATTAAATGCAGCTGTTGTCACATGTATAGTATTGTAATTGAAATAGAATGTCAGCGTTGTGTCCTCATGATGCAGATGATAGAATTTCATCTGTAGAATATCATACAAATCTAGATGAGTATTGTCATTTTTGTGGAAAGATAAGCAGCCACATAGAGAATAGATGGCGTAGGTAAGTGAATAAACTGATATTGTGCTACAGCTGTAATGCAGTTTATGCTCAGTGGCTCTGCATGCAATAGTCAGATGTTATCCTGTCCCCAGCTACTCCTGAAAACTTTATCAGAGAGTACACCATTTATTTAACGTCATCATAAGCACATTAAAATACTAGCAGGCTAGAGGGTGCTATAGATTATTAAAGTAGGATTAATTTAAAGCGTATTGCAAAGCACACTTGACATCTTGGATCCTACAGAGTATCCTGGATGTTTTGAAGGCTTTGTCAAAGAAAAAGCCTCCCACAATTGCTTCAGAGGCTTTAAAGACTTAATTTTGATTTTAAATTACTGATTTGCAGTATTGTCCTCCTACACTGCCTCGTCACATTTTGCGTGTTAAAATACACAATTTAAAATGAAAAGTGTGTTTTTACAGCAGCTGTGGGGAAAGGAAAAACAAGGGACGCAGAGTTCAGAGAGCCTTTGGTGCTGGTGATCTTGACACTCAGAGCCCTGACAGTTGACTGCATAGTTGGGCAGTTTTGCATGCAAAGGCACTTCTCCATCTGGGACAGAAAGAGGATTCAGAAAGTTTGTTATTTGAGAAATGGATCAGCCTGGAACTGTACATAGCATCGAATGTCCATGTAGAGAAGTGTAAGGTGTAAGAGGTGAAACAGGATTGGAATATTCTCAGTACTACAAACTGTGCTCAGAAGTATCAATAGACAGGGAAGAAAACAGGTGGTAAAGCTTAATGTGATCAGTGGTTTGAATATGTCACGTTACGTACTATATATGCATATGCACCTCACAGCAAATGATACTCCAGTAATAGCACTAGCTACTGAACTGCAAACTGCTTCAAAGCATGCATTTACTGAACTTTTTTGAACTAAAATTATCTGTCAACATAGAGCATAATTTCAATGTATCATAAAATTGATAATTTCGATTAATATCATATAAATTTTATTATTAAGCAAAAAAAAATTTCTTTTCAGATGCAATTGTGTGGAACCAGAACATCCTAGCAATAAAACCTTACAATACTGGCAGGACTACAATATATCTGCATCTGATGTGCCATGGGGAAACCTAACTGTGTCAGTAAGTAAATTTTCGAACTTAATAAATAAAGGTATAGGTATAAATAATTTTGTCCATCTTACTGCGACAAATATATTAAAGAATATATTTTTTTCTGCTCATATTTGCTTAATTAAATAATAAAATATATTTAACAAAAATTAACATGGACTTCATAGCATTATCTCCTTTTGTAAGCTTTTTGCAACTAGCGTGTGCATTTTATGCCCAGCTTTGGAACCTTCTTGACATACTAGCACAAGAGCTTGGCTGAGATTAAGTCAAACATGTCAAATGACAATGAATTTGTCCTAAATTCTGCCAGATGGCAAAACCAAAGTTCCCTTGTGTAGAAAGAATCAGAAGCATTTATTTCTCCTAAAATACTCTTGCAATGGTTCAGGCTATAAAAAAGAGGATGGGAAGAAATTTTGTAACATTTTCTCTTCAGTGACCACTTTTTTCTTACATAAGTTCTGTAATTTTTTTTTCCCGGGGAGGAAGAGGATAAAGCTACAGTTTAGCAGGGCTTGCATGAATGTGTAACAAGTTTCTTAACAGTACACTTTTCTATGTTTAAAGGATTTATATAATTCAAGCTTGCCTTCTTCAAAGTGACATTTACAACTTGATTAAAATGTTGTGTTGAGATTGGGCACCACTTTTTCTTGCAAATGGATCGTTTCATTACACAGTCAAAGAGAATTGAGTGCAAAAGACACCAGACTGGAGAGATAACTGAATTAACCAAATCGTAGGCATAATCAAATTGAACACTTAAAAGCCAATCCACTGGACTGTCTCCAGAAGATACTGTTCTTTTTTTTCAAAGGCGGGAATGCAGAAGAGCTCACGTTAAGTAAGAGCTGTCTTCCATGGCTGCTCCGCCTTGCTTCCATGCCTTGCTCTGAGCAGGGACTGCTCCTCAACTCTGTTGGTGTGGCAACAGCAGAAAGAAAGTTGAGAACTGCTGGCCTGAGGGATTCCAGCAGTCCAGAATGAATATTCTCAAAATTGCAGCACACTCTAAGAGCATCTGTGCAGGGGCAGACTCCTCCTCTCACTTTCTCAGATCTCTGACAGTGTTTTTCAGAGTACATTTGCAGCTGAGGAGATTTAAAATAACAGATTTTGTTTTAACTATAAATGTAAAAGACTGGCTGCATTATATAAAGCCCTTAAAATTTTCTGTGAAAGCTTATTACCAAAACTTGAGTTTACATAGGTAGCAGTATAACTGACCAACTTCTCTGATAAGTCCCTATAGCTGTCAAAGAAATAACTGATTTTTTTTTTTACTTTTGTGTCTTTGTTTCTTGCAAGCATCATCAAGAAACTTCTGCTCTAAAGAACTGCAGTAAGAGATTAGACATTGCTGTCTGTAAATATTTGGTCAGACTCACCCCATTATGTCTCTTTTACTGCTCATATCTTCATATATTTCTTATGTCTAGTTGAAATGTTTCAAGTTTCTGAGGGTCTAGATTCTCATTCTCTCTTAAAACCCAATGATTATTTTTTGCTATCAAGACAAACCAAGTGTGAAGAGGATTTTGATGGTGACAAAATCCTCTTCAAGAGGCATATGATGAACTTCAACCCAAGTTTACTGCTATACCAGTATAAAAAACTTTGTGCTCCTTTGTCTCACAGTCATCAAATAGCAATTGTGTTTTTTCCAAGACAATCTTTTTTCAAAGCCGAAGTTTCCCATAACGTGATATTGTGCAGTGAGTCTGATGAGCCAATGACACACTTGATTTAATATGAAAAGATCCTGACCTGGAAGGATATTTCTGCCTGGAATCCCTGATTCTGGATGCTTTCATTTTTCTTAATAAGTGTGGAGGGATGGGGAAGGAGAAGGAAAGGATTATGAGCCCAGAGCTGGTAGCTCACATTTCTAGAGCTACTCTATGATTTTAGACAATTAAAGATAGTAATGGAGAAGTACTGGAAGTTCTTTCCACTGTATCTGCATATTGATAATAAATTATATTAAATATAATTGATGTTAAGGATCTAGGGTTTTCCGGCATTTTATCAGATCTTTTTGTAAGAGAACGACAATTTGCAGGATGTGCTGCCCCCGTGTGGTATTAAATGTATTGGGCTCCTTTTAGGCCAATGCCACACGTCCTAAATAGTTTTTTCTTCAATTGCTGGCCCTGTGAAGTGAAAACAAAAAAGCCGTTCTTGAGAATGCACCAGGAGCAGCCTTTATCTTTGTGCCTTTTGAGCTTTGCTTTCCACACTTGGATAGTGTTAGTAAGTGTAAATCTGTATTTGTACACAGAAAATAAATCGGTGTACTTGCTGAGTTTGAAAAAACCCTGTTTTTATGTTAATGACTTTATTTATGGTATGTCTTAGTGACTTCATCATTTAATATGGTGAAAAAATTCTTCTGAGAATTTTCCATGCAAACTAGATACACACATAGTGAGTTTTAAGTTTTAAAAGAATAAATATATAGAAATTATTTTACTATTTCTAGTGATACAATTTAGGAAAAAAATTGGAAAGAAAATGTTAGTGTAAGCATGGATAATTTTTAGAACAACACTATTTTTCTCTCCCTGATAGGAATGTAAAAAGTTTCACGGTGAGTTTGTTGGGCGAGCTTGTGGTCATCACGGCCCTTACGTTCCAGATGTCCTCTTCTGGTCTGTCATCTTGTTCTTCTCTACAGTGACGCTCTCATCCACACTGAAGCAGTTCAAAACGAGCCGGTACTTCCCAACAAAGGTGTGTGCCATTACTGCAATTCAAAAGTTGTCATTAGTCACGTCTAAGTGTGAATTCCGTCTGCATTGCAAATTCAGTTAACTGCCCGTGAAGTAGACAGGGCATCTTTCCTCTGTTAGAAACTTGTATCAGAATAAGCATGATTTTAACTGTAAGCTAAAGCTGTAAGCTGTACTAAAGAAGTGAAGAAAAATCTTAAGTCATACCTGAATGTTTTAGTTAAAATTGTAATTTCTCTCAATAATCGTAGGTACGCTCTGTTGTCAGCGATTTTGCTGTCTTTCTCACTATTTTGTCCATGGTTTTAATTGACTATGCCATTGGAATTCCATCACCAAAACTTCAGGTTCCAAATGCTTTTAAGGTAAGTTGTTGATAAATTGCACTGCTTTATCATTTTGCAAAGTAATCTACTATGATGGATTTATTATCATGATCAGGGAGTAGTGATAGTATTTTAAAACTTTTGTGTTCACAAGGTATTATGCAACTTCTCTGATCTATGAATCATGTAAGTGAACCTCTCCCATCATGCTTCCTAATGCTATCTCTGCAGAAATTAACAAGGCTCAAATCACCCAGATCTTAGGCTACTGTAATGTTCTGGGGCTTCCTCCAAATTTTCGGTTTACTGTATCAAGTGCAACCAAGTCTGTAATAATCCAGATGATTTTATTATATGTAATTTCTTGGTTTGGCATCAGAGGAAGTTTAGCATGTTTTTTAGTGCCCTGTATAGGTTGGTTTTAAAGGAAGTAATATCCTAATAATGTTTTGTATGTATTCTTGTGAAACTGAAATGTAAATAATCCTTACAGTTCTGACTGGCCATGCATGACTGTTTTTATAGCCCACCAGAGATGATCGTGGCTGGTTTATTACTCCTTTGGGGCCTAATCCTTGGTGGACAGTGATAGCTGCTGTAATTCCAGCCCTGCTTTGTACTATCCTTATCTTTATGGACCAGCAGATCACAGCTGTCATTATCAATAGAAAAGAACACAAACTAAAGGTATTCAGTCAAAACTTATACTTTCACTGTTGTTTTCTGCTTCAGATTATGTAATGTGCATCCATCTACTTTAGTATGCTAGTTTGTTATATATTATATAGAACCCCCTTAAATTTTTATGCTTTGTTGGTCTATGTGCTACCTGTGTCAGTGATCCACTGCCTTACAGAATCCTTCTGCCTTACAGAAGACTTTATGAATGTCATTTGGAATACAGATTCTGAATTAAGAAAATGCTGCCTTCTGTGCTTTAGTAGAAGTAGGATTCATTCACTTAAAGAAAAAAAACGCCTCCAAGTTAATAATCTCCTTAAATACCACAATAGTAATTGCCTCTTCAGGTATTGACAGTCTTGTTCTACTGGATTGGATTTTTAAAAACTACTCAGGGGCTATTTTGTAATATAAGATTTTTTTTCCCTCTCTTCATCCTTCTCTGTGGTTCTACCCATCCTTTTTCTTTAATGCCCTTCCTACGTTAAAGAAGGGAGAAGAATAAAACTGAGTCTTAGAGGCACAATGGGTTCTTAAAACAACATAGGACAACTTCCTGCTCTGTTCTCTAACACTTTAGTTGCCTACAGATGGAGAGAGAAAAAGGGACATCACCCCTCTGAAAAACTGTTGGGCAAAATCTAGCAGCAGGTTTCTGTACATGTATATGCAGCAAGCTTAGGCTTTTTTTTGACATACTTTTAATAAGCAGCAATCCAATCCCAAGTTGCTTTAGCAAATGCATTTGCAACCTTCACTTTGCATTGCCTCTTCTTGGATGATTGTGACATTTGATATGTTCTTTTTTTGCCCTCTTTGTCAGCCTGGCTCTTCATGTCAATCCATAGCATTGCATGTGGTTAACTTGACAGATGCAGGAATTTGCTGCCAAGCTTTGGAATGTGTTTTTTCAGCACTGGCATCTGGGAGTCAGATGGTCCTCCTGGCTGCCCCCTTGTCTTGCTGCGTTTTAGTTTTGCTGGGGTCTGGTGTAGCATCACCTGTTGCTATGCTTCCTTTTCTTCCCATATGTCAGGTTCCTCAGATCATGTATGAATGTGAGGAAATGCTCTCGGATTCTGTATGCATTAGCAGATACATTCCTCATAAATGTGTCAGAAGGTAAAAAAAGGTGTCTCTGTTAGGATTTAGAATTAAACTCTTTCTTTGAGTGCATTGTGCCTGTAACTAATATCTGTGTTTGACACATCTCTTGAGTTTGTCAAGATGTGTCTAGGAGATAAGACTCATAAGCACTTTTGGGGAGTGAGGGAAGGTTGCTAGAGTTGATTCTCTTCATTTTCTTTACTTTCCCCCCTTTTTAAATAATGTAAGCAAATAAGATGGCATTTTCATTTTGATATGTGGCTTACATTTTCATAAACCCAGACGCTTCCCATTTTAGAAGTAAAAGTTGTCTTCATAAAGAAATGATTTGTTTGCTTCCAACTCATTTTCCCCTCTTTTTTTATACTTCCCATAGCAAATTCTGGATAGTGCACATTTCAGCTTTTGGCAGTCTCTGTAGCAAACCCTTCCAAGTTTAGTTTAGTTACTTTTTTTATGTCAAAAGGCATTTGCATGGGTTTACAGGCAAAATTATGGTTCAACATATTCACATTGTTTGCATGAACATCGCTGTTTCATCAGACCGTGACACTGGATTTGCTGCCATATTGCAAAGTTTTGTGGAGATGGCTAACTACCTGACTTTTTAAAGGAAATGAGCTGCTGCTTGCAGCTGTGAGGAGGGCCTGGATACTTGCTAAAATTGAAGTGAAATATCCCACTCAGCTATGGTTCAGCTTTGGTAGCAGATATCTATAGAACCAAGCTGGATGCATTGATGCATTTTTCTTTTTCAAGTGAAGGTCGTAATTGGAGGTTTCTAAATTTATCTAAGATTCGACCAAAGGGCTTTATGCACAAAAGCAAACCACTATCCACCTGTTGGTAAATTTATGTAGCATTTGACCACTACAGAAGTGATCCAAACCCAAAGGTTTTGTACTGACTTTTCATATGGATATTATGATGCTGTGTTTGAGTAAGAAAAGCAATAAACCAGTACTTGATTTTATAAATGTATCTTATTTTTTAGCTATCTGCTCTTATCTAAGATTGAAACTATGTTACTGAAAATGTATATCATGAGCTTACCGTCTTAAAAATTTTTGGAAGGATCACTGTGGTATTATGGCCCTTTCTAGCATAAACTGACTTTGCAAATGTTACAGATTTTTATGTAGGGACCAATAAAAATACATACTTTTCCACCTCTTTGTAAGAATGCATGGAGGATCTACTAAGATTAGTGCAGTGGGAAGTTGGTGGTGTAGCTGGATGTTCTGCTTACTGTTATTCACAGAAGAGACTTAGTTAAAACAGAAAATGTATGTATTTTCCAGTGTCTTACCAGTACCCATTTTATAAGCAGGAAAGGTGTTTGGTGCCCACTGTAGAGCAGATTTGTGGTACACTTAACTTGTAACTGGAAGGAGTCCAGTAACATTGAGCACTGAGTGTGAACTAGTACAATTCCCCTTAGATAACCAGTCTGCCATCCCTACAGACCAGCCTGGATAACACATAGAAGGAAGCTTATTTTTTTCCTACAAATCTCAGATTTTCAGTTGTCTCTAGCTGCTCATTAGGAATGCCTGCCAGGAGTGTTCTCCTTAATTCAGATGTCATTTTACATCGTCTTTCCATCCTTATTTTTTTTAACAGAAAGGATGTGGATACCACCTCGACCTACTCATGGTGGCAGTGATGCTTGGTGTCTGCTCTATTATGGGATTGCCGTGGTTTGTTGCAGCCACTGTCCTCTCTATTTCCCACGTGAACAGCTTAAAACTGGAATCAGAGTGCTCCGCTCCAGGGGAGCAGCCAAAATTTCTTGGAATCCGGGAGCAAAGAGTCACAGGGCTCATGATTTTTATCCTTATGGGCTCATCTGTGTTTTTGACAAGTATTCTAAAGGTAATTTGGGGAAGTAAGGGAAAGTTAAAGAATACTGTACTGAACATTTCACTGTTGTTACTGTATTATTTAATGAATGCTCTTTCCAGGCACATTACTAACTAGCATAATGTAACACAATGAGAGTCTAAAGTGGAATTCCAATTTTGCTTAATAAAGTGCCTAGGGACTTCTAGCATTTTTAAATCAAAAACCTTGTAATGAAAATCTGGCCTGGCTGAAGTCAAAGGGAATTCTGCCATTGAGCTGCAGTAGATGAAGGTTAACACTTTGTCAATACTTTGGACCCATGGCAAATTATTATGAAACAGTCTTGTTATACCAATTTAAAATTTATTTAGATGATTTAAAAACATTTTGTGGTTTCCGAGTAATTTAAAAATAATTTCACAGTTGCAAGAGAAGTTCTATGGTTCATTTCTTGGAAATGAATGGGAAAATTATCTCATGCTTCCTGCATACTCAACACAGCTCACCAGTATCCTGAAACAGCGTGTCTAGTTACAGTCATATATTAACACCATGTATACATGTAATACTTTTAAAGAATTATCTAGGCTTGGTGAAATCAGTGAGAGTTTTGGCACTGGCTTTAGTAAAACCAGAACTTAGTCTTGCATAATGTCACAGTGAGGGCAATGAGCCCTTAGAACTTGTACTTCCCAGCAGTATTTTATTAAGTATATCATAAAGCCTTCACTTTGAAAACACACAGAACATGCATTTTGTGTGTTTAGTATTTCTAACAGATTCTTATCTATGGACATACTCATTTACCTACACAGTGTATGCTGTGAACCTTAAATAGTCGCTTTAAAAATCATTCCATAGAATCATTCACCCATTTTTAAATGCTTACAGCATAAAATATTACCTTTAGCAGTAGGAAGTATTTTGTGTCTCTTGAACATTTTTCTGAGCTGTCTTTAAAGTAAAGAATTTAAGCATAAATTAAGGCTTTCATGTTTTTGTGTAGTTCTGTTAATTTTATTAATAGGAAATTAAGTATATTGTAATAACTGGCCATGAGAAGAAAATAAAACTACAGAGCCAGATTCTTCTTTTGCTTTAAACTCTGAGAAACATTATTAATTTATAATTGAGTGACTCTGAATTTACAACTTGTCTGATTAATGCAGGCATATGGCACTTTGTATTTCAACTGTTTTGAATGTCTTTCTAGAAGCATTTAAAATTGTTAAGCAGTATTTAATATGCTCTTCCCTTTCTCTGCTTGTTTGTGCAGTTTATTCCTATGCCAGTACTTTATGGAGTGTTTCTTTACATGGGTGCTTCATCTCTAAAGGGAATCCAGGTAAAATGGATTTATGATTAGTATGTTATTGATGATGCTTTCTATAAAAATATAGCTGTTCTTAACATATTATTGTATTAGCTTTTGTATATAATCTTAAAGGAATGTTGCCAACGTTAAATTTTTGAAAGTGACTCACTTAAAAAGGAAAATGGATTCTCTCTAAATAGAATATTCCCTTTGGGTAATGTGCTCCAATTTTTTTCCTATTTTTTGGGTGCTGATTTTGCTGTTCTCTCTTGTTATCAAGGGAATTTTGCTGAGCCTAAAAACTGAGTAATAACTCTCATGGCCTTTTCCCTCTCTGCTGCCTTCCCATTCACTTGCTTGCATGCTGCCTTTTCCAAGTTCTTTGCAGGGCTACATTTATCTTGAACTTTGCCTTTAGGGCTAACTTGCCCTAAAACTAACATAAGTGAAATTTTGAAGGTCTTCCCTGTGCAAAAAGACACTCCAGACAGGGAGGGGGAACGGTTGCAAGCCACAGTACTTCAGGGATGAAGGGTCAAGTCTAGTGGAAGGGCAGCATTCCTGCAGTGGCCTTAAGTAGGAGTAGCTGGCAGAAACCAGGCATTCCAGCACTCAGGCTGGGGCTGCACTGTGTTCTGCTTCTGCTGGCTGACTGCAGCATGGAATGGCACAGTGTCAAACCCTTCAGCCCACGAGGCATCGACACACCTTCCAAGACAATTGAGAAAGAGCAATCACACAGTGAAAGCACAAGTTACACTGTGCAAAAGGTCAAATGCAAAAAGCAAAGAAAATTTCTGATTGGTTTTTTCATTATATTTGATTGCAAGTTACCTCCATTTATAGGCAAAGCTGGGAATTTTTTGTTTGTTTTTTGACTGGTGATCTCTATTCAGAGACTCTTCTTTTATACTTTGCCTACCTCTTATCCTTTGGGTTGATATTCTCAGAAGTGTAGTTCGACTTTTATTGAGGTTTAAATAATTTCAATTTAATATGGTTCAGCTGTTTCTCAGAATAGGGGTATGAGAAAGTACACTACACTATTGAGGAGTGTTTTTAAGGCATGCTGCTGAAATCTGGCTTTCTTTACTTGGAAAGTGATAGCATCCCCCTCCTTATCTCCCTCCCCCATGCTGGGACAAGGAATGGAGATTTGATAAGATGGCTTTTGTGGGAGGATGTGCTTTTTGCTGTTTCTGTGAAAAAGAAATATACTCAAATCTGACCAAATTATAAGCCTTCCAAAAAAAAATGCAGGTTTTTTTTTATAAATTTCCAATAAAAATTTCCAAAACTTGACACTGCTGAAGGCTGTGTGAATATAGCATGGCTCATCCATGCAGGGAGAATTGGTGTATCACCATCATCACTGTGCCATGACATAAATGTCTCAGGTCAGTATGGAGCCAAATAGGCCTGAAAAATAGGAACCTCTCACATACCTTCCTAGCAGCATGGCAGTCAGCTTTCTGGCATTCATTCCTTTTT
>VXAX01006691.1:151338-266442 GCA_013399835.1 Leptocoma aspasia | reverse complement strand
TTTTTTTTTCCCCTTTTCTGGTTCTGGTTTTGTGAATAAAGTGAAATATGGAGAAGAAAGCAGCCTGGGATAAAGTGTCTGGTGAAGTAAAAGAAAAGTTTTTCATTCACAGGAAATAAAAGCCTGCAGAGGTCCCTCTCTGAGCAGCTTTTTGTGTGCTAAAGGAGGCAGAGCTCAGTTGTTGAAAAAAGGGGTCTAGGATGTATTAGGAAAGCAGGGTGATAGTACACATGCCCAACAGGGTCAACCAGCTTCCATTCAGTTGGATTCACAATGGATTCACGACCACTCTGAAGTCTGGCTTTGCCTGATGGTAAGAGTTCAGGACTAGCAGTATTATTTCAGAGTAACCACCTTCTTTGTGTGTAACATCCAATGAACAGGGTATTTCCTGCAGTATGGCCATATAGAATGTAAT
This sequence comes from Leptocoma aspasia, assembly GCA_013399835.1. Taxonomy (NCBI): domain Eukaryota; kingdom Metazoa; phylum Chordata; class Aves; order Passeriformes; family Nectariniidae; genus Leptocoma; species Leptocoma aspasia. Next base: position 266,024 of record VXAX01006691.1, on the reverse strand, counting down.
TCAGCAGAATTCAATGTCTCAGCACATCTGCAATACAACCTAGGGAGCCACATGTGTATTAAAATGGAAAGGGACTGAAGTATGACTAGCCAAGTAATCAAACTTTGCTTAAAGAACATGTTTCTAGTTTGTGATCTGGTGGCTCAGTGGGCAAGAAGACAAGTCCACTGCTGGACTAGTCTAGATCAAAGGCTTATGGTTGTAACTGAGGGAGTCTCTTCTGTGCTGCTGAAATTATGGAGTTTTTGCCTTTAGAATAACAAGCCAGATTCTTCGGTTATTCAGGATCTCTTAGGCAGTGTGTGAATACCCGTGTAGATGATCCTCCACCTCATTTTGATCCAAACTTTTAAAATTTTCTCTTTCAGCTTTTTGACAGGATAAAGCTATTCTGGATGCCTGCAAAGCACCAGCCAGATTTTATTTATTTAAGGCATGTTCCTCTTAGAAAGGTCCATCTCTTCACTATAATTCAGCTGAGTTGTCTTGTGCTTCTCTGGATTATAAAGGTTTCAAGAGCTGCTATTGTCTTTCCTATGATGGTATGATTTCTTTTTTTTCCTCTAAAAATCCCTAATTATTTTCACTTGTGGATAATTATTATTGAAGAAAAAAATCATTTTGGGCAGTTAATTATAATATTGCTTTGATTCTGTGTTCAAGGAAAATTGATTAATCTATTAAGTAATGAAGGATTTGACATTTAACCTCTGTTTTGAGTCCTATGTGTGGATATCCCAACTTGTATTCTCTTAGGGAAAATTCTTCTCTTAAAGAAAAAATACTAAAATTTATTTGATATTTTTTATTTAAGGGATATTACTAAATCCTATTACAGAAAGAACATTCACTTATTAAGGAAGACTGCTTATTGAACTGAGGAGCCTAACAGTTCTGTGTCTTGGGAGAAATAATGATGGTCTGCTGCTTAAGTGATTTCTCTGATGATTTCACTAATAGAAAATAGAAGATATTTACTGACCTCAGTAATTATTAAATGCTTCAAACAATACTTCATTTAAACAAAGGAATAGCAGCTGTTAGCTTATTCAAATTAAAGGATAAAATTCGAGCTACAAACTGGTCACTTTTGAAAGAATTCCTCTGCAAGTCTATTTGTCTGTTTTACTTGCTTAATTTCCTAATTCTTTGAATTAATATCTTTGCAGGTCCTAGCTCTGGTATTCGTCCGAAAACTCATGGATTTCTTTTTTACCAAGAGGGAGCTCAGTTGGTTAGATGATTTGATGCCTGAGAGCAAGAAAAAGAAACTGGAAGATGCTGAGAAAGAGGTGGGTCATGGGTCAGGTTTCTTTGTGTGTAGAAATTTATCAATTTCTCCTTCAGGCATGTACAGAAAATTCTGTAAGGCACATTCCATGTACCAGGCAGACTTGCTAATGGTATCTAAGTGCTTTTAAGGTTACAAATCTGATAGGTTTAGTTGGGGATGTAGATTCTTAGGCTGCCATACTGTCATATAAAATATTATCCACAGTACTCCTGGGGATTGCTTCTGATGGTGTGCAGAGATGAACCTATGCCTGTAGGAAAGTCCTCAGATCCTAGCCCTGGGGCACTTGGATGCTGCACTGGGCTGGATCTCATCCCTGCAGGAGATGCTGAGGACAAAAGTGCAGAATTTAAGGCCTGTGGATGTCCCAGCTGCCTCTGAGCCTTACACAGGGCACATGGCATCACTCTGTGCCCTTTCTGCTCAGCAATGTCATGATCCTGTGCAGTGTCCCAGTTACACACTGGGCCAGGGCTATTCCCCTGCTATTGCAGGAACAATTTACTTTGACTTTGTAATGAAGAGGTCAGTGACACTGTTAACCCTGTTAACCAAATGCTCAGACTCTGACTTGCATCCTGTGGCATTACCACCCAGTTGGCTGGTCCAGATCTGGACTCCTCATCTCATTTCAAAAAATATGCTTTTCAGATAATTCCTTATCAACATGAAAATTGTCCTTAGGGGTGCCCTGAGACGTGATCCAAGACCAGTGAACTGTGTGTGTTAAGGATTGCAATTACTAGCTTTATTTTTTTTTTTTTTTATTATGAGCTAATAATTTGAATGGGTAACTATACAAACTAGATTACTCTGCCTTTAGCATTGATCTTCTGTGACCTTTGGCAGCTCCCTTCCCCATCTGTAACCTTGAGAACACTTACCTTTGATTTCCTTGACACATTCAACATACTGTCATGGAATATATTTTGGGGAAAAGATTTTACCTATAAGAAACATCAAGATGATTATTTACTATTTAGTATGTGCCTGTAAAACTACCAGGCTGAAACTAAAATATGTGAGTCATTGTTTTCTCCCTTGAATCAAAGCAGACCAGAGAGATGTTTCATCATGGTGTCTGTTGTCATCACAATTCAGAGTAACCAGAAGTAACGAAGGTAGCTCTCTTCTTGTGGGTCTGGTTACTGGAAAGAATTCCTTGTTATACTTATGTTTTGGTTATATGTCACTTTCCTTCCCTTGCTTGATAGGATGGCATCAGAAAACAAAACTGGGAAAATCTACTGGTGTTACTTTATTTCATTCACTGTCTATTTTGAGAGGTTATTTTTACATATTTTGGCATTTCTAAATATTTAGAGCTATTATTAAAACTGTTCAACTGTCAAAAACTTATGAAGCTGTGAAGCCTGGAAATGACAAAATTAACTAGTAATAAAAAACTTCTGACATGTAGCCTAAGGAATTAATTGGAGAGTTGCTATCACACAGCTTTTAAAAATAGAACTATTCTACCCACAAGAATATTCAGAAATGTAGTTGACAGGATCTGAAACTTACTTGATTGGATCCTAATTTCAACACTTAAGTTGTTTTTATATTTTTAGACCATGTTTTTTCCAGGGCTTTGTACATTTATAGTGGATATGATATATGCCTTCTCACAGACCTCCTTTGGAAGCCACTTTGATGTTAATCAATGAAGTCTTTCTGAGACAAAAATGAACAAAGAACTTTCACATTTGAAGGAAAAAAAAATATTGTGACTTTTGAAATAGTTATAATAATAAAGCATTGAAGAAACAAATTTCTGAGCAGGGAGAACTTAAATTCTACTATTTTGGAAAACTGTACTGGCTCTTGCAGCTAATACCAACAATCAGTGTTTGTGATGCACATGGGGTTTTGGTAATCTGCCAGAAAATGGTAAACACTCTTTTTAGCCAACCCATGCTTTCAGTCAGGCACTGGTGAACACTGTCACAAAGCCTTTCTAATTCTAAGCCTTCCCTCTTTGTAATAAAGGGAAGAAAGCAGAGGAGGTCTCAGGGTGCCTGTTGGGCTCACTCACACACTGCAACAATTTAGAGCAGGATTTGATGGTTACATTCCTGCCAAGACTTGTTAACCTCCTAGCTGTGGTTATCCTGACCTAAGGGGTGTGGACATTGGGAATCCTCTTCTGGAGGTTGTCTTCCTTAGTTCTTGCAGGCAGGACAAGGTGTTTGAGAGGTGCTCTATTCTTCTCTCCTCCTGCTAAGACAGATTTGCTGTATTTGTAATTACTTTACATAAGGTTTTTGGTAGATTTATCTCCTAATTCTCTTCAAGTGAAAACTAAATTTGGGTCTCTTGTTTCATTACCTTTCACTGAAAAATGAGTATTAAAATCAGTATTATCAGTATTAAAATTGTGTATGCAAACTTCAATCATCTTCCCTAATTTTTGCAAGTAAACATCAATGCATATATCTTGTTATCCGTGTTATTTAAAATTCATCAGACAGTTGTTCACTCACTGTTAATAATTTTCCTCTTTATTGTTACAAAACAATGCTCTATTTGGCATTGGAAAATAGCATTAAGTGAAGATACATCTTTTAAAATCGAAGGTTTAAATGTCAACTATTTTAAGTAAAAGTTGAAAAGTATCTTACTTGAAGAATTTCAAATAAATACTTAATATTAAAGAAAATGGAAAGATTATTAAGTATACAAATTTCACTTTTCACAATTTCATATCCTGTCTCATGTCTAACCTCCTTTGTTCTAGGAAGAGCAAAGTATGTTAGCAATGGAAGAGGAAGGGACTGTTCAGTTACCACTAGAAGGACATTACAGGTAAAATATACCTTTCCTCTTTTAGGTGAGTTGCAATCAAATAAAGTAAACATGCCACAATATTTATTTGCAATGCTTACTGAATATCAGGAGGATGTTTGTTTGGTACAGATAAGTGAACTGAGCCATACACTGCAGCAAGGTCAGCCCTTTTCTAGTCTTTCCACATGATCTCACATTCCCCAGGAAAAAGATACACTAGCTGGAAGTTTTCCATTGGGCAGGACTGCAGGATCAGACTGTTCACAATGAACTTTGGCTTCTGACATACACAGTGCAAGAGGAAGATGTAGAGCAGGTCAAACCCTTCACCCTGCTGCCTGCAGGCATCCAGGAAAGCTTTTGAAAACACTGCAGAAAGACTAGGTTCTTACAGTATTACATTCTAAAACATTCTGATTAAATCCTGTTATGTAAGATAATGAGTGAATCAAGAGCTGTCCCAGGTAGAGAAGGCATAATGCAGGGTTGACACAACTAAAAAAGGATGAACATCTATGTTATAGATAGTAATAATACATGCTGCCAGCCCATAAGGAATGAATATAATTTAAAGTTTTCAGAAAGAAATTCTTAATAAAAGATTTGAAATATCTGGTGACAGTAACCTCTGCATGAACGTGAGTTCATAGGAACACCATCTCAGAGTGGTGTTCTCGCTAACATTTTAACACAGTTACCCTAAGGTCTCCTAATGCAAATCTATGATGATTTGTAACTGTGTCTCTGAAAAATCCCAGCCTATTCCTTTTGACTCATCACACTACTAATGGTCTGGTTTTTTTCTTGTTTTGTCCATACCTTCTTGTTGTAATTTATATTAGCAATATATAGCTGAATTTATCTTGCAGTGTGATCTCTATCAATCTCCATTGTGTGTTGATGTTGGCATTGTTGCCTGGATAATACCTGACTCTCTGTACTGTGAGGGTTGCAGTGCTGTAGCTAAAAACAATTCAAGATATTGGTGGTTAAAGAGGTTCCCCAAGACACACAACAGCAAGTTTACTGAGGGCTTACTGAATGCCAAGTGTATGTAACCATGAAATCAGGAATAATGTACAGGCAACCCCTTAAAACATTTAAGTCTTTATTATTCTTAAGTGTATAAATACATGTTTGGAGCAGTCCAGGTAAAGCAAAGAGCATAATGGCTACAAAGTGCTAATTAAGCCTACTGATTAGTTTAATTGGATAATTTTTATTAGCTCTCTTAAATATTTTATTTTGTTAAGGCTTTTAAAATTGTTTTAAAAATAGGTGGAGTTTCAGAGCATAAGTAGGACCTTTTGGGATTCGTGTTTAATCCAGTGATGCCACTATCATGCTATGAGATCTTGGGCAGTATTTAATTTCACACTTCTTCATTTTTCTCTTGTTTATTGGTTGGGAGTGACACTATAAATTTTATTGATGTTACTGTGATTAATTAATGTTGGAGGAAGAAAATACTAAAAAAATGCTAAGAGAGAATATTTAAGTAATTGTTGAAGACTTCTGAAGTTTATCATAATTTCTTAACTTACATTGCACTTAATTATTGTCATTGCTATCAGTTTTCAAGGACTTTTATTGAGTTAATAAGTAACCAGACTGACTGCCGATTGTTTTATTGTGTATTTACTTTCAATCTTGTCTAGGGATGACCCATCTGTGATAAACATTTCTGATGAAATGGCAAAAACTGCTGTGTGGAAGACATTGTTGATATCCTCAGAGAACGCAAAAGATAAGGAGTCAAGCTTTCCTTCTAAAAGGTCTTAATTTTTTTTACTTCATTATACTTTATATATTGGTGTCAAACCAATATTAGAATATTTTGCTAGGGATTAGAAAGATTTTTAGCATTTTGCAGTTTTATTTCTTACATCCATTTGTAATATTCTGAGCTCAAAACACAAATTCACTATTTATTTAAAAACAAAAATCGCAAATATTTGCATGGTACTTAGTTATGCTCCAGTGGAAAATGAAGCTGAGCATGCCTGATGCTTGTGACATAATGAACCACCAACCTCCACCTGGATATTGCATTTGTTCTGCTTGCATTTGTTCTTTCCTCTTGAAAAAGAAGTGATCATCACTGCCCTGGAAATAGCTGTATGAAGAACCCAGTACTCTCAATGCAATCTAATAATATTTGGAGTGAAAATAATTTTATGATTGCATAATTTCTTTACATTTTTCTGCCTACTTCACTTGTACTCAAAACAGTTAGAGAATTTTAAATTTTAGTCTACTAAAATGAAGCCACATTATTTTATCTGTGCTACAGAGTTTCTACAGGAATAAGAAAATATTAAATTCAAGCACAGTTTGATTTTCTAAGAGAATTTTTTCCTCTGCTTCCAAAAATTTAAGATTTAATTGTTTTCTATTTAATTGTTTTGTATCACACTTCTGTCATAAGCTCCCCTTCCTAATCACTCTAGAAGCTGGTTCCCCAAAGGTAAGACCCTGACCCCAACCTTTTCCTTGATTGTGTCTTCCAATTCAAAATGGTGTCACCTCGGAACCCAAATGAGTTGACTGTGTGTAGTTTTTGGGGAGAAAGAATGAGAAGAAATTTCAAATAAGAATGTAAAACATCTTCATTAAAGTCCAAAATATTTGAATTTGAAATTTACTCTGTATTTAAAATAGTGTGTTTAAACAGTGTAGTGTATTCAAATGTCAAACTGAATTTATTCCTAGTCATCTTTTTTAAAGTACAGAATTATATTCTGTCCATTTCTAAATATGCTTTTCAAAAGCCCATGTTTGAAACAGCTGGTCATTGTTTCAAGGTGAACAGATGCAGTAAGAGAACACTTGCAGTGATAGTGTTTTTTAATTTTGTCACCCCAAAACGGCATGCTGCCTTTCAGAGCTGTTCCTTTCCCTGTACTGCATAAACAAGACTGAGCAGTTGATGACCAGAGAACCTTCATTTCAGACACTCAGGGAGCAGCCCACTGATGTGGTCATTTTGATCATTCACTGACAGTCAAAATAGTGTAGTTCTTGTTTGCATTCCACCCTGCACATGGACTGAAAAGGATCCTGTCACTGAAATCAGTGTGGTGCACGGGAGGAGGATGTACTGGAGCGTTTTCTTGTGTCAAGTGCCTCTGCTGTGCAGGCTGTGAAAGCCTGGAGAAAGAGAAGAACCTGATGTGGTACATTCACAGCCCCTGGGTACACAGGAGTTGTAATTTTCCTGGTGGATGTTGCTTTCTTTGGTGGTATGATAGATGATGTAAACATGACCCTCTGAATAAAGAGCATCCACACAGATTGTGGCTCAGATAAGAGATTTGGCCTTTAAACTGCAGTGAAATAAAAAACTAATTTTCTAAAGGTCTCATTTTCAATCTGTTCTTGTATCTTTACTCTTGAAAACAAAGACTCAGGAGAAAAGACTTTTCCGGTTTTAGATATGAGTGTCCTGTTGTAAAGGAACAGCCTTAAAGACTCTGAAATCCTGCATTTTCAGATGCTCTAGCTTGTCTCAGATTCTGAGAGAGGAGTGGATTCAAAGCTTTAACCCTGAAAGACTTTCTTTCTGATAAGCAAAGCCATAAGCAACTTTAATCTTAAATCATATTAGGGCTAGAACTACAAAAATATTATAAACCATAATGCATGTATCATTACATGAGGATATAATTCAATCCTAGGTAATTAGTGAGAAAAAAATGCTTGGAATGCTAGCAGTTGTAAGGATAATTTTTGCAAATGATCAAGATCAGCAGTATTAGATTGACAATTTTTGCAGTGAAGGGTACCTTATCATAGACAGGGAAAAAAATCCCATTTACTGATGCCTTGTGAAGTTTGACTACATAACATTTAGTACTCCCTTTCTGCTGTCAGTTCTGCTTTTTTATATCTCAAAATATTATTAAATGGGGATAATTAAATTATGATAGTGTGCTATGATTTTATGTAATGACTTTTCTGCAAGGCATTAACCAATTAACAGGAAGTTACTCATAGTAATTAAATGCTGAGTTGACTTGGCTAATTATAAACTAAGATCATCTACAAAAAGAGATTTTAGGCAGGAAGGGTTTATACAGATGACTTCCCAGCCTGATGCATGGATAATTTCTATCACAAGATGTGCCCTGGCCCTGATTCTGTGAAGTACCATAGTATGAGAGAGCTCTTACATCCCAGGCTCCTGAATGCTTTTACCTGTCTAAAGAGAGGACTTAGAAGGGATTCAGTCAAGTTGCCTAGCCATAGAGGCACCTGAACTTTACAATTTTCCAACCTTCATTTTTTTTATTATTAAAATTCCCATGGACCTAAAGGTCTGCCTTTGAGCCTTCCTTGGTAGAACCGAACACCAAAGCACCTATCTGAAGCACAGCCCTCTTTGGTACATGTAAATAAACATTCCTTTGTCTTTGCTTATAGTATTAAGCCCTTCAGAGAGCAATTTCAAAGCATATGCAGATCTGACCATGGACAGGAGACAGACTTAGCTGGTCTTTTAAAGTATTGGAGAAAGAGGCATCTGTCACTTTGTAGATGACATGAGTGAGTTCCCTTTTTTACCTGAAGACATGTAAATCCTACATCCCAGACCTTCCTGCTCAGGCTTGTTACACTACTCCCTTGGTAGGGAGGAAGAGAGCTCCAACTCCTTTACAGATCCACCAGTGACGTGTTTTACTGGAAAAAGACTGGACTTGTCCTTTTTTTTTTCAAATTTCTCAAGGCATTAAAGCCCACATCTGCAGGAGCTGCTCAGAGATGTGAATCCTAAATAGAAGGAAGACTTTCCTGGTATCACAGAGGCACCTAAAACGTGGAAATATTATAGACTGTAAGGCACACAACACCTCAGTGTTTGCTTTTACTAAGTACAGGTAACTCCCTGCCTGCTGTACTGCTGCACTTTCAATTCATCCCCCCCTGGAATTTGTTTGCATACCCTTTGTGTGCAGAAAGTGTAACATACCCAATTCTATCACTGTTCCACAGAAGGTGACAGATTTGGCAGTTGAAGTGGCAGAAGTTGGTATTCTTTAGCTATTTCCATTAACACCTCTGGAAGCTGCCATAGGCATAGAAGTAAGCTTTGGCTGAAATGAATTGTATCCTTAAAGCAATTTTTATGTGAAGAAAAATGTCAAATGATTGTAGAATTGTGCATGAATCGCCTTAAGAATTTGAGAATTGATCTTGCTTTCTTTAAGCCTTGCGTAACTCAGCCTATTTCTCATTCATTCTAGTTAAGGATTTATTCCCATGAAACCTGGTAGGTTATGTGCTTGCTACAGGTTTGTTCTCAGAACCATCTGGTTTTTTTAGATACCCTGCCACTCTTTGTTGAAGGCTTGATTTGCCTGTGTTGTGGAAGCCTCTTTGCATTTTCATACTGTGATTGAGACTCATTGGAAGAACATGACTTTTTATTTATTTACGCTGTTGTAAATTAGGACACTCACATACACAAAAAAATCATCTGCTTTGCACGTATATTGCTTTCTGTAGGCAAATCAACATTGTTTTAACTGGGGAAAAAAAAAGAAGCTGAATCCAAATTTGAACTCTGGATTAGTGTTTTTTAAATTTAAGTTATTTCCTTATAATTTATACATGAGGAAGTATGTATTACACTCCACATGGGCAATACTGTCTCTTCCCATCCTCCCCAGACTTCTGCTCTCCCCAATCAAGACTGAAAGCCAAATATTTGTTGGATATTGGCTTGCACTAGTCTAGTTCAGAAACATTCCTTCTAAATGTACAGCTGAACAAGAGAAACATTTTAAAGACAAGAAATACTTGTGACCTCTTGTTTGTTCCATTTAAGAATGTGTTGGTATTGTCTGAGAACTGTACCATTATTTAGTAAATTAAGTTGTATTTGCCAAAAAAAGAAAAAGAAGTGGCTATCTTTGCTTGCATGCTGGCTGTCTCTCTGTACATCTTAAGTTCTTTACCTACCTTGTCACTAAAATGCTGGCTTGATGTCTTTTACACCATTCAGCACAGAAATTTTCACTTGCTTTCCCAGTTTGTGCCATGAAGCATGAAAAATAAAGTATCTGTGCAATGTTGGTTTTCAGGTAGATTTTATATCTATCTATATATATATAGATATATATATATATAGATATATATAGTGTTTTGTGTGCATGTGATAGTGCTACTATAACTCTTTTTTTTTTGTTTCCCCTTTCATTTCCTAGTGCTGAAATCAGAAAAGAGAAGAAAGCTGACTCAGGGAAAGGTGTTGACCGGGAGACTTGTCTATGACTTGCTCTTCAAGTAATTTTTTTACAAATGAATTAAAGGAGTGCCAGAACCACTAAATATAAATGATTTACCTTGTAACTTTTGTCTTTCATCTCAAACTAGCACAGGTAATGTAGTGCAATACTTGTCTCATTCCACCTTGTCGACTTTGTCTAGTATCAATGTAAATGTCTGCAGTAGCCAATGCAAAAAATCTTTGTGTTCGTTGCTGATCTTGGCCATTTAACAGTACTCGTATCAGAAATGTAAGAAGCAAATTTTCTTTCAAATTCAACTTTCCTGTTAATAGGTTTGTACTGTATTTTGCTACTTTTTCTGTGTGAGAATACTTAATAATCTTGATTCAAGATGAACTTGAAAACCCCTGTTGCGATTTTTTTTTTAATCCCCTAACTAGTAAATGATTTCAGGAGACCCAAACTGATGAGCAAACATTTAGAAGTTTATAAAATAACAACTGATCTGACCCTGTGAATAAACTAACAAGGATAATCCTTTCCTTCTTAATCTGTCCATTTGAAGTAATGGATTATTTTTGCAATGTGAATTGCAGGGTCAGATTCTGTATTTGTGAAGTTTTCCTTGATTTAATACAGTGTATTTAATATTAAAATTTGTATGTAACTGGAACATAGTCCTATATATATATAAATATATATATATATATAAAATGATATATTAAAACATTTTCTCACCTTAGCTAAAGAACACCACCACATCCTTTGATGTGAAACATGGGTACAGTATTTCTTAAAATGCGATTTGTGATTACGGTATCTTGTATTGTATGAATGTTGCCATGGTGGGCCAAACAAATGCATTTTGTCATTAATCAATCCATTATTTTATAATAGGGAAAATTTTGTAGATACAAACTATACCCCACATGCAATTTTATCACCTGCCCAATGATCTTCCTCTTTATTGCCTAAAATTCAGCCACATAAAGGGTGTATTTATATTGTCTTCTTTCCACGAACAACTGTAAATCTCTTGGTTTCAGAGATTGTGTATAATACTTAAATGGGTATCCTGCTGTTGTTTTGTTACAGCTCTTTATTATTCCATCAAGTACATATTGATTAAAAGATAAAAACAACATTGCAAAGTAAAATATGGCATTAAGGCTATTACGTTTTTCGTAATGGATTTTGTTAGTGCCCAATCCTTCAAGCTGTTCTTTTGTCTAAAAGACTGCAAGATTAGGTATTGAACGAATAGGGATGTGGAGCTGAAGTTTATTGTGTTATTTGGAATTCACTGATTTTTAAATTTTTTAAGATAAATTTTTAAATTATGAAAATGAAAGCTAACTCTCAGTATTATGCTGTAACTTTTAATCCTAAAAATAAGAATTGTAGTCTTGCAATCTTCATAAGAACTTATCCATAGGGCTCTAACATTCCCCAGCTTTCCCAAATACACTAATTTTCTATACACCTCGTGAACAAGTTTTCCCACTCAGCACATTTAAAGTATTCCAATGTTTTTGTGTATGTGAGTGTGTATGTTTTAATATTTTAGCCATAAATAATTGCATTTTGCTGCAAACTTAATAGGGTCACTGTTCTAAATTTACCTTAGCATTATCAAAGCCCATTAAAAGCCATTTTTATGGAGAAAAAAAGATCTAATGGATGCGAAGGAGGATTCACTTTTAATTCAATGTTTTGTATATGTAAATTTAGGAAAAAATGCTGATGCATTAAGGTTAAATGCTTTGTTTTGTGTACTTGATGATAAATTGTAAGATTCCAATTGTTTTAAGGTTAGTATAGAAGCTCAATACTGGTTTATCCTGAAAGCAGCCTGATGGTGTTTTAACATGTTAAAGTTGCTGACTTTGTTACAGATAATGTAAACAATCAAAATGTATTAGCTTCACTTGACCAACTCTTAGAATATTAAGAAATCAGTGTACTCAATGGCATTCTGTATTTCTGTTCAGTATTTCAGAGTGGTTTTATTTTAAAACACTCTGGTTTTGCGTGAATTTAAGTGCTTTTCCAATGTTAATCTTAACATTCTGAAATCACACAATGTAAAGCAGATGTAGTGCTATATTTACTTCTAATTTCATATTCCTGGTCAAAATTACTCAATTTCTTGGATGTAATTTATTACAAAAGTTTATGTGTACATGTGAATAGACTATTGTGTTTTTCACAATTAAGATATGTTATGTGAAAATAAATATTTATCCTAACTAATTTTTAATTTTATTTTTATACTGCAAAACTCAGAAGAGGTTTGCAATACCATGCGGTATTTGAAATGTCTACCTGACCTGAATGTGCTTCACAAATTAATGAGTGGTAGAGCCCAGGATGGCTCCCTTTTCAAGTGGAATCTCTCTGAAACATGCAAGGCTGTGAGTGTTGCTCCCTGGGTGGAGTTGGTGGTGATGTACTTGGTCTGACCTTAACAGTGAGTGTGACACCGGGGACAGCTCCGAGCTCACTGTGCCAGGAAGAGAATGGGAATGAAGCTCCAATTTACTACTCGTGAGCTGGTTCCTCTTCCTCCTGAGAGAGATGATGTGGACCAAGCAGGAGTAGTTGGATCTTTTTAGAGCTCAATAGGTAAGGTCATACAGTTTAAAATGCTTCTGCTCTTCTCAGAACCCTAAATTTCTGCTACTGAAAAGCTTTAGGGCCATAAATCGCAGTACTACATACAGTATTGACTCCATCTTACTAAATCCTTTTTGAGCTTCTTCACCAATTATTAAACCAAAGACTAGAAGTCTCCTAGCCTAAGAATGGTAACAGTGACACCTCAAGCTTCTGCTGCTTCTGTTAGGATTTTACACAAAGTGTATTGTACAACAAACTTGAACACCCATTTCACATAGGAAAAAAATGCAGAGAGAAAAGGTAATTGGTAGGTGTGCAACTAACTAGCATGTTGCAGTAATATAGGCACAACTGACTCCTACCTTTGGACATTAATGAAATGAGCTAGATATTTTCTGTGGCCTCAGTTTTAGTTATTTGCCTGTGCTCATGGGTTCAAGCAAGTTGTCAGTTCCCTGAGGCAGCTCTACCATCCTATTGCCTGCATTATCTTTGGAGCTGAGGGAGTTCTACCAGAGTGAAAAATTAGACACTGAATTGATGTTAACTAGGACACTTACTATAGAAATGAAATTTTCGTTTTAAAAGTTGTATCATTGTCTATTAGCAGCATATCTTAGAAGCTGCTTTCCAGACAAAGTAAGATAATTAGCACTGCATTGTGTAATGCCTTGCAGATAAGACAGTTAAAAGGGGATGATGTATTGAGAGTACAGAAGAATTTCCCAGTGAGATGCTAGAATCATTAACATAGGTCAGATGCAAAGAACTGCATCTTAATGAAAGACTTAGACCATATAATTTCTAGTTTCATTTATTTTTTAAATGTTTCTTTGATTATACTAATTCTTGCACTTAGCTAATGAAAGCCTGGTGAAAGTAGTTTTTTTGATTACAGAAACACTTTTTTTTGTTGTTTTTATGACAGTGTGAGTGATAACATTAAAAGAAATTCTAACTATTTACCCTTGCATACACAAGCCATATCACAATGATAATATTTTTATAACCTGTTCGTACTGCTGGGATCTACCTTCTACTGATTTAGGTTTCTTTGCCTTGAGTGAAAAGAATGAGAGACGTGATGATATAACCTCTTAGAGATAACTGACAGCCTGTCATCTTGTAGAACTTTAGCAGTGGTGCCAGTCTACATTAGAGCCACTACTGCCCTGAACCCAAGACGGTATTTGTAAAACCCAGCTCTAGTATGTTTCAAAAAAATGCCAACAAACAGAATAAGACCACCCATCTTATTTTGTGAGTCAAGGAATTGTTAGTTTGTGAAAACAAAATCTGATTTTCTATTTGAGACTTTCTCATTTAAGGACAAGCTGCACAAAGTGTCTTAACATTCTTCCCCATGCTTTATCTGTCTGCATGAGTACTTTTACATTCACACCTAATGTCACTAATAACCCACAATACAGACATAATCAGATGCTGGCATGTAATATCAAGAAGCGAAGTGTTAGATAATAGTGTCACACTCCATTACATGATACCATTACACAAAATCAGAAGCTTCACTGTAAGTCATCCTCAAAATTAATGGGGATTTAAAAAAAATTCTAGTGTTCTTTTTCTGAAGCAATGTTTCAATGATATGGACTACACCTCCTTTCATAAATTAATGTCTTTATTATTTTAAAGCAGCACAATTTTTAGTACAAGTGGATTGCAATTGAGAAAACCAATCCTCAGATTAGATGGAGAAGCCTACCTGGAGTGCTGTAAAGAAAGCAGACATTTATTGGTAGGCTGTAAGGGAAAGCAGTTTTGCCAAAGAGCATGTTCACAGGAGAGTGACAGTCCAGCCCTTGCTTTAAGTGACCATTAATTCACATTGTCATGTTTTATGTTTGAGTGTAAGAATCAGTTCCTATTCATCAGTACATGAGCAACTTCTACATTAAAAAAAATGGGGATCTTGTTGACTTCCCAGAGATTTTGCAGTACAGATTCCCAGCACAGCAGCCATTTTTACTATAAAATAAGCAAAAATCACAGTACTATATGATAGCACACAAAGAAATTCAGTGCCATTGGTTCGATTAAGTATCATTCAAAATCTTTGGTGAAAGCTGGTTACGTCCCTGCCTTGCAAGAGTTCTACAACTGTAATACAAGAGATTGCAGAGAAAACACACTCACTTCAGGAACTGCAGTATAAAGTATTTCATTCTGCACATATTAACATTGCAGTATTCCTGATACCAATTCTAAAATAATAATTATCAAACCTTACAAATTTCTGCAAAAATGCTTTTTCATTATTTTAACAGAAATTACCCCAGGGTTCATTTCATTTTGGATGGAAACATTATTATATTTTTATTCTGCAACTAATCACCACGTGACATTTTTATCATTCATTACTCTGATATATAAACTGGATTGTTTCTCTTTTAGACTGGAATATCAAAAGGTAATTACTGAAGCAAGTACCATGCTTCCTAGAAGTCTGCAACATCATTCTGGTGATGTTAAGACCCGATTAAACACAATCAATAAAAATGCAATAGTTGCTTGGCAACAGGAATCATTATAAAGATTAGCATTTCATTGTGCACACCGGTATCCCAAGAGCTGACTCTTATCTCATCTTGATTTATACTGGCTCAGAGTACATTATCTTGAGAGTTTTCTGGAGAAGTACCATCACTAACAAGCAAAATGCTGGTGCTAGCTCAGTGAGAAACACTGCTTTATGAAGTGGCTCATATGGGTATAAATATGCTTATGTGCTTGACCGGAGATGGAATGGTCTTTGTCAGTGTACCACTGTGAGAAAGAGAAATAGAGAAGGTTAGTTGCAGCTACATCTAAATGATATAAATCAAACATGACAGACATAAAAACCTGTGCAGCCATTTAAAATTATCCTAGCATGAGGCTTTCAGCATGGAGGCAAAGACATTATGGGGTAGGAAGCTGCTATGACACTTAAGCCCCTTCTTTGCATGTGGGACATGCTCTGTTTTCATGCTGAAGGTGTAAAAACAACGTGGCTTGTCCACATGGAGGGTAGATTGAGCTGTTCCGTTACAAGGGGTGCCTGACCTCTCCCTCTGTATGTCCTCTGAGTTTGGCTGAAGGAAAACCATGCACTTGGCCTCCTTCTATACATCATCCTTTCTACCACTGCTCCCCAAGGGCTGAAAGAATGTAGGAAAGGAAGAGTTTGCACCTTAGTCTGAGAACTTCCATGCACAACATAAGCAAGGGCAAATAACTGCTTGTCTTACAAGTACAGTAAACACAGTAAACAGACATGGTGGACAAGCTATCTGGGATTTTGCTGAAGCCAACCTTTCCTTTTATCCTATCTGTAAGACACTATTCATTGCACTTGGGTGCAATGCAAAGCTTGGGACTGGCTGTTTGTCTGAGAACACAAAAAAATTAAGAAAATGAAAGATTATGTAAAAAGAGTCGAATATGAGATAGCTTGCTTTACAGTTTTCCTTGTGCAGAAATAAAATACATGCTTTATGTTCACATTTCAGTTACTGAACATAAAATGCAACATGTATGAACTTTCATTTAAGAAGGCAATGAATTTATACCTTACCACAGGGAGCTTATGTTATTATTCTCATTTGTATAACAATAAACAAACCAGAACCATACCATTGCCTGAAAATCCACTTCAGCATCAACAAGAGCTTTGGAAATCTGTGCTGCTTGCTGAAAGTGAACATTATCTGAAAAGTGGAAGAGGAAAAAGGTAAACAAAAACTGCTTCTGTAATACTCTGGGGGAAAATCAAAGCAATGTACACACTAGACTCCCCAGCACTGCTGACTGAAACACAGATGAGTTGCAAAAATCGGTATTATTTTATTGACGCAAATGTAACAGCCTTGCCCCTTCATGCTTTTGTTTTGTCAGTAGTAGAATTGCGAACCTGTCTGTAATACTAAAATGTCTAATTAACTGCAACTCACCATCTGCTGTTCCATGAATAAGGAGATACTCAACTTCCTTGAATTTTTCAGCTCTGGCCATTACTGTTGAACTCTGAAATTAAAGGAAAAAAAGAAAAAAGGTGCTATTTATTAGGATATGACTTGCTACCAACTGATTTTGATTCGTGTTGACACCGTCTGGAGTGCTTCAGCTAAAACCAAGCACAGCCCTGCTTACCCCCCTCTGAACTGCCATGGGACATGGGCACACATCCAGGGGCTGGGTGCTCACACCCAAAGCCCTCCACACCCACCTGCAGCTGCTACCAAGGCTATGGCTGCAAGGAAGAGGCAGCTGCAGAGGGGAAGAGCTCTGGAGTGAGGTACACATTCAATGCATGCTCAGCATGGTGGCAGCCTGCAGCACACCGTGTGTGCCAGAGGTTTCCTGTTTGACTGCAGACAAGTTAAAAAAAAAAAAAGTTGCCATGGCAACAGTGCACCCTGCGAGAGCAAGGAGTAGATCTCGCAGAGGGCTGCACACGTTACCTTCCCTAATACACAGTTCACCTGCAGGTAAGGCACCAGAGCTAATACTGCAGCAGCCTCCAGTAAAATTGGGTAACAAGAAGTTTAGAAAAATGTGCTCTCCAAATATGAAAGAGAAATGCCTGAACGAAAATCACTAGACCAAATCTCTACATAGAAGTCAAGCTACATTTTGGGAATGGAAACACGATACAATGATGAAAAGATGAAATAATCAGCAACTATGATTAATCAAGAAATTTAAGACATAGTAACAATATATCCCCTAGAACACTCTAGCCCACCTGACTTGCTACTGTGACTAAAGAACGAAGACAGTAAGTATTGCAGATAAGATTTTTAATTTGGGCAAGGAACGGGAACAGGATGGTGCTCTGCCATGAGCAGAGGAAGAAGAGAACAACAGGGACAAGACAATTTAGGCTTGATAAAACAACCACTTAATCTGGAAGAAAAAAAAATACTAAAAATTATGAACAGAAGAATTTAGTGATTTGCTTTTTTTCTTCCCAATTTTGTACTAAGGCTATATCCTTGCACAAGGATTTGTATTTAGTACCCCAAAAAAGTCAAATACATTACACTGCCAAGACACAGATTTCCTTATGTCTCTTGTGCACTCATGAATCTTTAAAGCAAGTACAAATATTAAATTCCTTTTGTCCTGGCAGCATAGCATACCAGAACCCTTCCATACATGAAAGGAGTTCTTTGTATGTATTCAATGAAATCTAAAAGCCAAGTTCAACAGAGAGGGTAAAATACCCCCACCCTCCAGTCTGACACTGCAGTTCCCCTCTTTTGATAGTCAAAGGCTAGAGAGCACCAGAAATCCAGTATATGGAAATCCATCAACAGTGGAAGTGTGACACTTTCTATTTAGATGATTAGGTATCATGTAGTAAGAGCACTTAGCTGAGAGTGCCAAAATATTGAGAGAGCACTTTGGTGCACTGAGGAGCACTGGTAAACCAGCTGACCAAAAGAACAAATGAGAAAGAAATGGCCCAGTGAGATTAAAGACAAAAAACCCCAACAACAACCAAAAAAACCCCCAAACCAACCAGTATCCTTTGAGTAAATCATATTCCACATGTGCAGAGGGAAACTTGATAGATCACCTTGCTATGCTTTCTTCCAGAAAACCAATGCTGTTTCAAGTAAACCTTCTGTGAGTGGAAGCTGGATTTAAGCTACACTTCTGGGAACTTGACTTGGCAAAAGCAGTTTGAGAAAGAGGATGTCACTATTTTTCCTCTTCAGGCATTAAATAAAATAAAGTTATTTGTAAAAATACTTCAGAAAGAAGAAGCATATGAGATACTTTCTCTGCTTTTTTATCCCTGGTGATAATTCACTTGCTGTACTCACACTCAACATGGAGAGTCCCTTCCCTAAAATATGCTTTAAGGACACAGTACCTTTGTGCCCTTAAACAAGCTTGCAAGACAGGGAGCACTCTCAAGTTAGGCTCAGTTAAGACAACAAAGCAACAGCAGCTGAACAAATCTTAAGTGGACAGCAAAAAAATACAATTTTATTTACCACTCCTGTTTTATAGTTACACTGCTGGTATAAAGACTCTGAAAAGGTAACATGCACAAGTACTGAGAATTAGGCCCTGCTGAGCGTAACTGGCTTTTCTAAAGATCACACAGCAGTCAACATTTTATCAGCACTCCACAAACAAGTTAAGGTTTGGCTGAAATTGAAGGTCTCTCTCCCTTTAGCATATTCTCAGATAATAGAACAAATGTCAAATCAGTACAAGATGGCATATTTACAAAATTGTACCCTGTTTTGCATAACCTAATGATGCAGCAGTTCTTAAGGACTGAACATTTCAAATCTGCTAGAAAAAGATTGCCAAATCTATGACTGTTTCAAACACTTGCCAAAAGCATATCAAATTCAGAGTGAACTGCAAAATAATGTTCTCACAAGTTGAACAGTCTCTTCGGTATGCTTTACATGGCTACTGTGTCTGACCTCTAGAGCTGTGCCCTGATTCAGTCTCGAGGCTTCTGCATCAGGGATGTTTCTTCCAGGCCGCCAGATTCTCTGCCATTCAGCCTAGGATTGTATCAGGAGCACCACCCATACTTGCTCCTCTCTTTTACAAAGCTCTAATTTTTAATAGTTTACAACTACCTTAAAAGACACTGAACATACCAGCCCACTAATCAGCCCACTTAGGAGTGTGAGTCCTCCCTCTGACTTGACTCCTGACAAACAATATTTAACATCTCAGATTCTCTACCTTCAATAAATGCAAAACCTAACATCACAGTAATACAAAGGTAAGATGTACCCCTCTTACCACAACTAGTTTCTTTAGTCTATATATTCAGTCATTAATAATACTCTACATGTTAGGAATGTGCCTAGCAGTGCTCGTGTCTCTAAGCAGGTGTGTACACTATCTCCTTTCTTTTAAATCAGGGTGCATACTACAGTTTATGCAACTTTTCATTTTTCATGCCAGCTTTATAGCAATGCAGCAGGATAGAGAATATATGATGCAGCACACAAACCTGACAGCATAGAGTTAGCAGTGCAAGCTTTAACAGCTTCAGCTGTATGTACTAGTTTTCAGTACAGATTCTGCATTCACCTCAAAAAACATTCATTTCAGCAAACAGCTCTCGTCAGTGTCAAGGGGCCAGGAGGCTGGCTACTGGGACTGGGACACGGAACAAAGGGGCTGTAAGCCAGGAACATACTGGGCTGAAGTCAGTAAGTGTCTTCAGCAATAACAAAATCCCATTGTCACTGGTGCTACATGAAAAACGACAAACTCACTTCTCAAGCTACCCCACCCTCCAGGTTAAAAGTAAAGTCCAAGTACTAAATTATTTGGAGTTTTTAACAACAAATGAGGATTTAAGTTACATTCTCCTTTCTCTAGGAGCAGCAGCGAAGTGTGACAATCTGATCTAGGCAATTACTCCTCCTCCATCTAGCCACCATTCTCCCCAATTAGTCCTCTGAGTAACACATTTGAAACCTTTAGCTCTTTGGTACTGGCAGTTTCAACGTGGCCATTGCCAGCAATGGATACCATGCCAAGAAAATCCGACTCCTGGCTTGAAAGGATTAAACAGTCCTCTGTTGCCATCTGTGCCGTGAAGCTGGTGAGTGACTTTGTGCACCCAGAGCGTTAACGTTCGTTCTGCACGGCGACAGTAACTTGTATTTACACTGCTACCTCGCAGACCTCCTACTGTTCCCACTGCCTTAAAGAAACACACTTGGAAAAAGGAAGGCAGGCAGGCGGCTGCAGGCTGCTGGTCAGTTCCTGCTGGGCCCAGTAGCTCAGTGCTTAGAAGAGTGAGACACAAACACTACCAAGTTGTCCAGCAGTCACTACCATTGTCCCCAGTCTTGACCAGAACGTCTCATACAACAGTTGACAACACTGACAACTACAGTACTGTGAGTACTGTAAATATATGTCAAACCACATGTTTCAGTACATATATGTATGTATTTATATGTTTTATCGTACTTTTAAATCAATGCAAAAACTCCCGCCCTTTTTTCTACCCATGACACTTTTTTAATGCACACAACAGTGCTAAACTGTCTTCTACCCTGCTTACCAACCCAAACACAGAGAATGCTCTATCTCCTCCTCTAACATCAATGTTTGGTTCCAGCATCAGCATGGCCGGACTCTTCTGTGAAACATTCCAATAACCAGGCCACAAAGTATTCCAATCCTTCTAAAGTATTGGAATGTTGTGAAACATTCCATTAACCAGGTCTTCAGATTCCTCACAGTTCTTCCATAGCCACTGTATTTTCACCTAGGCCTGAAGTTTAACAAAACCTAACAGAACATTTGGCTGCTCTGCTCTATGCAAGAGAAAGTCAAACAATTGATTAATCATGCTGTAACAAGGACAAACAATCTACATGCAGTTTGCTTTCAGTAGGACACATGCAAATTCCCTCACTTCTGTGCAAACACTGGTCATGTTAGAACAAACTTTGGACACCCTGTGTTTATAGAGATCCGGTCAACATTTCAGTCCTGACACTGCTGGCTCCCAGTTGGTCTGCAATTTGGTATGATCACAGTACAGACAGATTTGCCTACCTGTCAAAGTGTTCTAGTATTGAGGAGATTTTGCTTTCCCTGGAAAAAACTTGCAGATTCCTAAAGCAGGGAAGTTCACACAATACCCATTTTTAAAAAATTACATCTCAGAAAGAATGGGAGTACATTTGCTTTTGTGAAAAATGTTCAAGATAAAGCATACTTTGCTCATGAACATATAAATTTTAAAACAAATTCATTTCTTGGTAGTTAAAATAAAAGTTTTTACAGCTTGTTTTACAGTCTGCAAAGTAGTCAAATGAAACTGAATGTAAAAAAAAAACCAAAACACCAACACACCAAACAAACAACAGAAACCCCACACGATTCACCAAGAAGCTGCCTTGAGCAAATCCAAACACATGAAACTACAGCCTCTAACAATGCAACAGTTCTAGCAGGAAAGAAGAAACAAACTTATTTTTCCCCACAGGGAAAGAACTAAACTGTTTAAAGAACAAGATATCAGTTTAGAAATGAAACAACATACAAAAAAAAAGAAATAAAGTGATTTCTTTCTTACATTATAGTTCTTCAGATTATCATTTGCTGTAGGAAGGCCCATGTATCGCTCTGTGTATATTGAATCTGAAATTTAAAAAAATCACAAAATTAGGATCTGCTACTTAATTTTCAGTCTGTCTAACATCAATTTTACCCATCGATACAAGCAGTAACAATGCATACTGGAAATCAGGTTTTCCACAATGAGGGGTGTAGGTAACCATCGTTATTCAGAATAGTTAATCTTCTTGTTGCCATGGACACCTGAATGCTGAATATTAATACAGTACTTTGTGTCAGTGTTTCCTTATTGTTATTCTTTCAGTAATCCTAAAAAATTTACTGAAAATGTTGTAGTAAACAGCTAGCATCTGAAAAAAATCTGATTGATCTAAATGTTTACTACCAAAAATCTATACTATGAAAATATAGCAGTATATTAGGATTCAGCTTGGCTGAAAAAAAAAAATTGATTTTCCACATATTTTTGCCATTTTACCATTTGCAGATTTGCAGCTTTGTTTTAAGCCATACAAATTAATGCTCTGCTGCCATATTCTAACATCCATTTGACTTCTCATCAGAGTTGTTGCACTAGAGATTATTTATGGTGAATATGTATGCCTACATAATCCTTCATTTAACTAGCTAAAAGTGGAATTTTAGAGATCTTGAATATTAAAAAAATATTTCCTGTCATACTGTAATATTCATGTCCAAAATACTATGAAGACGTTGCTATGTCCCCAACAGACTACTGCTACTGCCTGGCAGTATGATCTGATCTGCTGAATTAGCTATTATACAGCCTCTGTGCTAGCTGCAGAATGATAAATTATGCCTTATTTTAGCAGAGGTTTGCCAGGGAAAGCTTTCCCTTGAGTGTTTTTGGACAAATAAAAATGAGGAAAATGTTAAAATGTGTTCAGATTGTACCAGCACCTATTTATAACCTCACATAATTTTTTTAATCTGGGAGGAGGGCCCCTATAACTGTATTTCTAGCCTCATGCAACTACTTGAAACCTTATGCTCTAAAGGCTTCAAGCATGTAGAGACTTGTCCACTGGATCAGGTTTTTCTCACATCAAGCTGTTCTCAAGATGAATTAGATTTATAAAATCCAAATTTTACATGCTAAAAAAACCCCTGACCAACCAACCTAAGACAATTCAAATCCTGTTCTGGTACTTTGAGAGAGTAAATTACAATGCAAGTTCAAAGTCAATCCTCATAGTTCATTCTTATAAGTGAAGTTTCATTTTGACACAAAGTTTTACTGCAATGGATTTCTGACACACAATACTGGTTTCAAAGCAAACACAGACACATTACAGCAGTACTACCAATATTACAATGATTTAGCCTTCATTAATGGTTAAAGAGATTACCTGAAGTTAAGGATCTGACTTTTTAAAATGGGAAATGATATTTAGAGAATTGCTTTAATTTCAAAAGGCAGTGGCCACGAGCTCAGAAAAACAGACCAAGTGGCATTTATGTGGCATCTAGTAGATAATCAAAAGTTCTGCTCTACGAATCCACGCTTTGCAGCGTACGTACTGGAAGACATATGGGAATCCTTGTAACGAGGAAGCCCTCACATACCATAATATTGCCAGCGTGACACGGGGGCAACCGCTATTCCACACTTGAACACGCCGCTTCCAGAGCCAAGCACCATGGAGGTCACGTATCCCCCATAAGACTGAGAAGAAAACATTGCTGTTATTTTAGTCGGAAGGGAAAGGATGGGGCCCATCTGCCACACAGTTCATCAGGCATTTATAGGCTCAGCGTTTTTCATATTAATGAACTCCATCCTGGATTTGGGTCAGATCTCAGCCAGCCTGCTCAGTCGGGGAAACAGGCATCAAACAGTGCACGGCAGCTGTGGCACTGATCAATGAGAACCTGACGGGGAAGAAGGGCGCAAACGCTGCCGAACGGTGACTCAGCTGAGGATGACTGTGTTTGGTGGCACTGTAGGCAGCAGCAAAACACAGGAAACAAGACACTGCTGAACCACTGTGTCCCTTCCCGTGCTGGGGGGAGTGGGTGGAAGCAGAGCTCTGGCCCACAGTGTGCCTGATGAGTAGTTCCAACAAGGCATCCAAAAATTTCCAGCTCCCTTGGAGCAAGCCTATGGTAACTCACTCCCTAGCTCTCCCCCAAAGCATCAGGAGCAAGACTGTGACTGGGGAGTGAAGGATCTGCTGAGTCTGTGGGAGGAACTGTGCAACAACACACTCCTTGCTATACACAGAAAATTTACTCACAGTCTAGCCTGATACACAGATGAGTAAATATCTGACACACTTGAGCATCCAGGCAGCAAGATATCTAAACACTGTCACCAACCGCCCAAATGACTGCCCTCACAAGAGTTTGAATGGGTTATTTAGGAAAATGTGCCCACCCACATTCAAAAACAAGAGCTATTTTTGGATCTCATTCCTGTCTTAAAACCAGATTACAGGCAAAGGGAATTGCATCTTATTTCAAAGTCCTTAAATGTTTGCTCCAACTCTAATTCCTAGGTCCTTCCGCTGAGATTAGCAAAGTAACGCATGCACTTAGTAATTAAACACTGTATAAATGCCTAACCTGGCCACAGTAAAGATATTACTGCTGAATCTATGGCAAACAAAATCCATGTACATAGTGACAGCCTGACAATGAGAGGCTGACAATCTAAAAACTCAAGAGATAAAGAAAATCTGTTTGGACAAAGGTTCGATATCCAGGATGCATAATCCCAACGTAGCCCCAAAGAGGAATGTTCTTGTACTATTCATGTTGAGGGTCATAAGGACTTAAAATTGGATTGCATCAAATCATCAATTTCTGCAGAAAGAATTTTCCTTTCGCTACAGTTAATACCATTACACGTGACTTCATATAAGAGATGTTTACCCCAGAAGAAAAGCTATTAAAGATATCATATTGCCATCAAGCAATTTATTCATTGGTGCCTGTCACCTGCAGTGCCCAAATTTCAGTTAACAATTTAATTCAGCACTGGAATCACTAACACTATATACACATTTAGCTTTGTAGCTGTGGGGGTATGTGCATGCTATTAAACTATTAAATATTTCCATCTACTGTGCCAGGTTTTAAAGATGCATCAAGTTAGAGAAATCTGGCCTCTGGTTGCAAATACCATGTTAACCATCCCACACAGCTGGCTCGAGTGTAATTTCACATCTTTTTTAAAATCAGTCATCCAACTGAAGAAATACTGTTGAACACATACTTTGATTTTTTTTTCTTTTTAGTAGAGGTTCATACTGTACACAGGAACTTGGCAGCATCCATTTAAACTGGTTTTTAATCCCTCTAGTTTCTCTTACAAAGGCTCCTGAATGATTGCAAAAGGGCAATGTATAAACACTTTTAAGATGAACTTCATCAGTTCAAGTACTGGATTGTGCTGTGACCCCAGAGTGCCTCACATAAAGCACTTCAGGATCTCACACACATGACAGCACAACAAATAGTTGTTAAAATTAAATAGTATTCCCGCCAAAATTATTTGAGTACTTACCCAACCCCAAATAGCTATTCTGTCCTTATCAACAAAGCTCATTTCAGAAAATTTTCTGAAAGCAAACAGAGTAATTAAACATTTAACAGACTACAAGTATCTGCCATTCTACAGACGTGATTATTTCCTATCAAGTCTGCCTCTTTCTGTTGTACAAACAAGCATTTCTCACTTCATCATAATGACTGCACATGAAAACATACGATAATTCAGGCACGTGTATCTTTAGGAAATTTAGAAAAATATCTGTGCAAATGACACTCTGAAACCCCTCAACCCACGCTCACTGACATTTGTATTGTATTAGGTTAGATTTCACTACCTGCCTTGTCTTTTTTTAAAGATGCACAAAAATCAAGTTGCAGCAGTAAGGAACAGACCAACACATGTAAATAGAGTCACCATAAAAAAAATCAATCAAGAAGATTGTGAAATTCTATTTGTTGAAACTCTTTAACATTTTAAAATGCCACATAAAAAACCCTGTAAGATCACTTCATTGCAATTCCAAGAGATCTACACTGGGATTGCTTGTTTTAGTGAGGTTCTACAAGCATAAACCAAGTGACAAATCTGAACTACATTTTAAAGGCTGAGTATTTCTCATAATTCTGTGACAACATGCAAAAAGCTTGAAGTAAAACTTCCATCTCCGAGTTCCTTGGTAGTGTGTTCTTCTACTAACATGAAACACCTATATAAAATCATCTCCATAAAATCAGAGACATGGTTAACTGGTATTACAGCATTAACTCTCCTCCCTTTTTAAACATAAAATGATGGTTGGCCTATACATGACACACTTCAGTGTACAAAATTAAGCAGAATGTAGTTATTTTTTGCCAATATTTTCAAGGTGACGATTTGAAACCTTCACCTTTTTTCCCCCTACACAATAAGCACATGGAAGAAGGAACAGGTGTTGACCTTTCCCCGTAGCTCACCTGGCTGCTGCTATCTGATCTTCCACTTCATATGTCCCCAGCCTTCGGTTTATTGCGTGCATAATTTCATCCCCCTGGTAGCCGCTGCCCCTGCCGTCGAAGCTGGCCACGATGATCTGCTCCGTGCTTGCCAGGTAAGTCGCCCAGCTGATCCGGAAGACTTGGTCTACTTTCTGACTACAAGGTCCTGCATACCTAGGGGAAAAATGTCACAAAATTCAGGCATTTACTCTCCACATATTCTCACATCAAGCATTTGAAATATAATTACTGCTGACAATTCTGGCCTCTAAAATAGGATAAACTTTCAAATTAAACTGAGAAAACAAGAAAAGCATCACTGACTGACTCCAAGGTGCCACTAAAAGCAATATTCTTTTTTAAAACTTCAGCTGTTAATCAAGAAAGCAGACTGGATTTTTTTTTCTTTTACTCCTTTCTGCTCTAATAAGAAACCTTCATTATTTTGACTTTAGGCAGCTTATCAGAAATCCAAGCCAAGTTTTCTTTTGTTTTGGCATATCTAGTCACCTGAGTTTCAAAGTGATGTTCTCTATTTCTGTTGCATTCATCCATGATTTATTTGGTTTAAGTCTGAAATCAATGAACAGCCTTCAACTGAAAAAATGAAAAATACCATTTTCTGCATTTTCAATGTCTCATCAGTCTGAACTATTTCTTACGCAGGCTGAGAAAAAGGAAGCAAAACTATAATTGTAACTTTTTACTTTAAATATTTCAGAAGCACTTGATCACTATGAAGTCATACTCTGAGTGCCTTGATGGTAAAATTCTGTGCAGTCCACTTCTCTAGCCACTGTTCAACAGATTAAGAAATAGAAGAATGGCTCCTATGGCTCTATAGTCCACTTTTATCAGTTTTAAAAGCACAGAAAAAAGTGGGAATTTAATTCAAGCTATGGATCCATATACCTCCAAAATGATTTCTGATATTAAGATCACTGTGAACCAGAGGTGATCCTGACAAAGGTCCAGGTAAGTCAATAAAAAAAGTATCATAAACAAAACAGTCTTAAGAAGCCAAGAGCACTGGCTGTTCATTAAAATGTTCAAAGTTCGATGGCACATCAAAAAGTGCTACCAAATTGCATTATATAAAGATGTATCTAACAACTAACAGCCAGCTTCCTTAGAGAGTCTCCTTTTTGTAAAAAAGGAATAACTTAACATTTCTATATCAATGCATAGCTAAAATTCAGTAATTCACATTTAGAAGAAAACATACCAGGATGAACAGAAGTGCCTGAGCAAGACCAGACCAATCAGCACAGGCTCATGGGCTTGTATTTATGAAAAAAAAAAAATCCACAGCAAGTGCAATCCTGACCACAGGATGACATTTGTCAACACTGACTGACAATCAAATATCACAGAAAATATGCAACGTCACACACACTACTTCAGCTTTAGAATACAAGGCTTATTCAAGGTTTCATTCTGGATTGTGATTTCATCAAAGATTGCTCCTAAGGAACGTCACAAGCAGAGGAGGAGGTAAGCTAACACGAACATCCTGGCTGTTAAATCACATAGAATGTATCTGCCTCAGTGCCAGCACCAGAGTATGTGCTCATCAAGCATTACATCATCTTAGGGCACAGAAATCCACCGTGAACTGGGATAAACCCCTATTTTTCATTCCACCTTAAAACTACTTCAAGAAGTAATTAGAAAACATGCCAGTTTTGTGTTTCCTTATTAAGAACATTTGAAGTAGATGAAAGTGATTATTAACACAACACTGGCATGTGGTTGAAAACTTACACATCAAGGAGCAAAGGGTACTTCTTTGATGAATCAAAATGAGGAGGCAGAATCATTTGATACCACAGGTCTAAAAGTGAAAAGAGTTTTACTTAGGTCAGCTCTCCAGTGAAATTATTTGACATGCATTACAATTCATAAAAGAGCACATTTGAGCCACCCCCTAAAAATTACAGAGCAATTTCAGCTGAACTGTCCTAATATATACATGTAGAAGTTCCTAGCTAGTCATTTTCTAAAATGTTTTACAGTTAAACTAGCAGAAAGGAATAAAATCCGGGGACTCAACATGCCGTCTCATGACATTATTCTAAGCTTACATGTGAAACTTGTTATGTCTCTACAGTAGTAAATCTAACACAGGCTCAAAAATAAAACTTCTCTCCCAGCAGAGGAAAGAAATTCTATATTATTTTGAACCTGACAGATAGACTTTGCTTGACAGTTTGTAAAGCATCCCAGAAACATATCCAAGTATCTATTATTTTTGAAGCAATATTGATTCCAGTTCCATTCATGTTATTCGTCCTACCCAAGTTGGCTGTGAGCTGAACATTTTAAAGGCACACCCTGTAAGTTTTAAAAACTGAATGGCTCAATTGTTCACTCATGAATTTTAAGAGAACTGGTGCTGCAATGCTGATGGACTCCACTGCAGTAATAGTCAGACTGCAAATCTTACAGAAATTTGTCCAGCTACAAATATGCAAGGCATCAGAACACTGAAACATAAACAATCTAAATTGAACACATTAAAATATTAATTTTAACTTTTGCATACTGTAAAGTCACAGGGGAGGATTTCTTCTCTAATAACCTACATGGACTTGTGTGGAGACTTGAAGCTTTAAGTAGGACTACATAAATGGATTTGCTTCTCCAATTTTTGATATGAAAAATAGATTCCCCTTACCCAAAAGCTTTTACCCTGAAGACATGAAGTAGTAAGAACAAAGAGGAATAAAAAAAATATGAATATACAACTGATAGCATGAAGAACATCTTTAAATCTCCATCTTGCCTGGAAGATTTCATCTTTAGCCCTAGTAAAAATGTGACAGAAATAAAAGACAGAAAACACAAAGATAAAGAGAGTTATTATATAAATAAGGTTACAGTGAAAGAAGGGAGGCATCAAAAAGAACAGTTAGAATGACTGACCTAACTCAATACAGTTTGTAAATTGGAATTCTATTGAGAATATCTGCTCATTTTATCAGGAGGAAGTTTGTCATGAAGAGAAAAGCTAGTAGGAAAGGCTGGAGCAAGAACAGTTTAGACAGGTCCCAGGCCTCCCACTGCTGGGCTCTTTGATGTTGCTCAGCCTAAGAGCACACCAAGGATGTTTCTCTACCCAAATTCTGAGGGGCACCACTCACAGAGCATTAACAGTTCATTTTCTAGCATTTTGTTCTGGTCTGTATTGAGGTTTATGCAGTCTCAGAGCGTGAATGTGCTTTCAAAAATGACTATTCAATCCAAATCTATTCAATCTATTCAATCCCCCACACAAAGTCAAAGCTCATAGTGTTGAAATATTGCTTAAATGTTTCCTCAAGATTTTTCATTTAGACTGCGTCTGCTTTTTCATAGTAACTGAACTTCTCCACTCTCCCAACCTGCTAACACAAACCAAGGGGACTTGCACCTGTAAATCAGAAAAACCTACTTGAATTTATAATGTAATTTAAATTCAACAATGTTGAAGAGCTTTGAGTTTCTGCCCCAACCTAATTTCTCTTATTTATTTAATGCACTGTTAGAGACTTCCAGTTTTGAGTTTATTACAGAGGAAAAAGGAGTTAAGCCACTTCATCACGAAAACATGAAGATATCCAAGATATCTCTATGGAAAAAGGAGATTTTAGATAAGAACATTTTGGGATTTCAGAAAATAACCAAGAATATTTGGAAATGTCCAAAAAAAAAAATCATCTTGCCTCTCAGTTCTGAATAACTGCAAGAATTCCCATTACACCCATCTGTCCTGTCATGCTCCTCAGCAGAAGACCTTGAACCACTTGGTGAAAAGGAAGGGGTAGGAGGGGAAAGATAAAAGACATTTTTGAACTTACTGTATCCACCTATACTAAGGGAGTCAATTTTTTTTGAAGGCATCTGAATATCTTTCAATGAATTTTCCAGTTCAGTGTTATTTTCCAAGTATCTGAGGACTAAATAACAGAGTGAGTGAGATTCAAAGACTAAATACATTTTTTTCAAATGCACTGCTCTTTAATTATGAACCACTTTAAATATTAAACCTGAGATGATGGCAACTTACATTGCAGTTTTAGTTTACTGCAGTTTTTGTTTTTCCTCTCAGATTCAATGTTTACAATATAGTTTTCCTTCAGTTCTTTTTCCCCTGTTTTTCATCTAAATACCATTTCAGAAAACCAGAACAATTATTCAGTAAATAAGTCATACACTACTTACTGTATTCTAGCCCAGTTTAAAATAAACTCTGAATAAACATATGTCAAGCTACATAATTTATTCTTCTGGTAATTATTTGGAATTAAATTTACCCTTTATAATTGACATTTTTATTATTATACTATGCAATGAGAAGAAAATTAGAATACATTTACAGTGCAATTTTCTGGTGCAATATAAATTAAAAACTATCCCATACCTTCATCATCAGTGCTTCTGTGCAGGGTAGACATGGGCAGGCCAGGACCTGTTAACAGGGCATAAAACTTCCATGTTTGCATGCTGGCTTGAAACACAACCCTCATAAAGTAATTGGAAATGGGTGAATCATAAAAGCTCAGAACTTGTTTCCCTCCAGTCTGCTCAAGCTAAATTTTACGTTAGCAGGGCCCAAATTCAAGCCACAGGATCCCACAAAATTTTCAGACTGTCTCAGAGATGAACCACATGACTGTGAGGTAGTGAAGAATGGAATTTCCACTCTGTAGCAAAGCCTATGCCTTGCTTGTGGACAATGGTTTGGCTGTCAGGAATCCTTGTCACAGGGACCACAGCAGTTGTCTTCAACCATTTTTACAATCTGACAGAAAATTCCACCTGCTGTCTGTCCTTCTAGCCCATGGATTAAGGAAGATCTTGGTGTGTTAAAAAACAGCATACACTTCAATTTAAACTGATTTTGGAGACGATTTTATTTTTCCCGCCCTTTGATTAATTTAACCCTTGTACTATCTAGCAGGAGCATTTACAGGTCAGAGACAGACTAGTACCACTACTTACCTTATGATTACATTACTTGGATTTTTTTCTTGACCAGCACTGTCTTAATTTTATTCTCATACATAAAGCACTGCTCTTAACCCAGTCTGTTGCTTGTCACACTTTCAGAGCCTCCAAATTCCTCCTGCAGGCAGAGCTCCCCATACATCTCTCGAGGAGATGCACAGTGGACAGGAGTGTTTTGCAGCTCTTTCAGGTCCACTGACAGATAGAACTAACAAGTTTTATCCTAGTAATTTTTGTCAAGGTACTTTTGAGCCTAGGAGGCAGTATGTTTTTCCACTGCCAATGCATTTATCCAATGTTATCAACACATATCATTGTTACACAGTACATATCAAGATCCTGACGAAGTGAACTTCACCACCCAACTAATCAGTGAGTCATGTTTATGTCAATTAATTTGGGATATACTCACCGAGACAATTTAGCTGATAATACTGTGTGTCTTTGCTGAAGGACACAGAATAATACTGGCATCTTTCTTGATCCAGATTACAGCTAACACATTTAGTAAATTTTGGACTGCTTTCCAAGAGCACTCTGCAAAGTAAATGAGCTTCATCTCAGAGAAAAAAAAAATTTAAGCTATGCTAAACCAGTATATGCTTTTTAAAAAGATGGCCAAATGAAAAATGTTAAAATTCCTAAGGGATAGAAACTGATTCAAAAACTAGAGAAAACAGACTTTCAGCTTTTGAGTTCAATTAATACTGAAATTATAGTGATAGGAAAAAAGCATGAGGGTTATTTTTAGGTTTTTGTTTTTGCTTGAGGATTGGTTGTTTCTTCTCACAATTTCCCTTTATTAACTGAATTTATAGAAAAATATTTCAGTTATTTTTGCAATTTATACTCTTACACTGATTTTCATTAAATATCCTAAAGAAGATCCCACGTTAGGCTGAACATCTGAATCTTTAAGTTTTCAATGCTTTTTCTTAAAATTTCTCTTTTTCATTCAAAACAATTTTACTCATACTGCAGAAGAAAAGAATTTCTTACTTATAAAGATTTCTTCCTCCTGGCATTTCACGATTTTCATTACTGATGTAGTATCTATAAAAGCAAAACATATTGGTTTTATTAAAATGCTTACAGTATAATATTTAAAAATTTTATCTGACATGTTTAAATCAGATTTTTAATAAGTTAAATGACACCTTCTCCCTGTTCTCTCTTCGTGCTTGCTTAGACCCTTGTTACCAGCCCTTATGATAGAAAGAGGTACCTTATTTACAGATACTTACAAAAATGTGTTGGTTACAGCTTCTATGCTGATTACTTCCCATTTTCCTGAAGTAATAGCTACTGGAGCCTGGAGGGGAAAAGCCAAGGCAAAAAGTAGAACACGAAACTCCTTGAGCACCAGGAGAGACACAAGCCAGCAGTGACTGTCCTAGGCAATATTCCTCACCTGTGAGCCATTTATGTAATGAATGTGCTTGTAACCTGCTGTGTCACTGAAGACTTTGTAGTAGGAAGCATTGTCGGGTGCAAAGTGAGGGACAGATGGCTGAAACTTGAACATAAGAGAGATGTCTATTAAAGCAAAAAACAAAACTCCAGATCCAAAGCGATAAATTTAGGTTTTAATATCTCTAACCAGGACTCTCAATGCTTACAACAAGGCATCAATGAATGTACTGCAAACATTTTTGCCTTCTGACTTAGTAGGTAGAACCTACAGCCATCACTCTTAAAATAAACACACTTGAAATATTTTCCTGCTCCTTAAGCAGCAGAATTTCCTGAGTATTAGTCCTGGCAGTCCAACCTCCTCCCCCCATGGAATGTGAAGTACTTTCGGTGATCTTAGTTTTCTACAATTTTAGGAAACAATATGTGCATCTACTTTCAAAGGCACTCTTTTATTCCATCCAAAGCAGCTGTGACCTATAAAAATGTAAACTTTGCAAATTCATGTTTTTCTTGAATTTCTCATTTTAAAACACATATTTGTGAACAAATTATTTGAACTAAATTTTTTTTTTAGCTTAACAGTGAAAAATGTCCTGCTCTATTTGAAAAAACACAAGCTGCTTTCCAAGTGGAAATTTTGCTAGCAAGTAGGTGATTACAGAATGGCAGAGAACTCAAACTGGAATAATATTTTCATGAAGTAATTATCCATTTATCAATTGAGAGTGACAGAAATGAATCAATTTCTTCAACTGACTGCCATTTGAATGTGCTACATATGGTAGGAAAAAAGAGCGGAATGAAATTGAGCTGAATGAAATAAAACTTATTTCCGTGACAAATGCCCAAAGGATCTAAATGCTAATTAGGCAACTGACACAATGTAACTGCCTCGGAGATGTTTTACCCATCTTGAAACAGTGAAACAAAGCTGAAGTGATTTGCCTCCAGGTCATTCAGAAAGCAATGACAGAAATTAAGTCTTTAGAACCGTGTGCTCCCAATAACCTCTCCTTGTTCCCAAGCAATATTTTTGCAAAAAGTAATCTGGCAAATATTTTGCTAGCTTTTCCCTTATTTTTCAAAGTGTGACTTTCCTTTAACTCATCTGGCAAGCTCTAACAGCTGATGACCTGGAAGGCTTATACAGCAATGCAGGCTTTTCTGAGTATTCTTCGTTTAAACATAATTTCATCTCTATTAAAAAAAAACCAAAACCCAAACCAAAACCACCAACAAAAAACCTAAAAATCCCTCCCCGCCAAAAACCATAAAAAAAATTATAGATACAAAGAGAGGACTATATGTCTGTATTCTACACACATAGATAATTTACTTAAATTTGCCTATACATATGTATGTGCATATATACATCTTGCAAATGTATAAAAATATTCCTTATCAGTCAAATATCATTTTATCGTCCCTAAGAAGGTGAAAATAAAAAAAAAGGAATAAATACACCTATCCTATCCCCTCTTCAGTCCTCCCTACTCTCTATTTCTTTCTCAAATCCAAGAATCGTACAGTGAAATTATCATTTCTTCCAACAGCTCCTAAGAAGTGGGTTGTCTCTTTAAAAGAAACAAAAAACCAACAACCTAGTTTAGTGGCACAGACTTGCATTTTGCCCTCTCATTTTGCACAACTGTTTACAAAGTCTGCAGCTTGATCATCACATTGTCTAATTGTGAAGCCTTTGCTGCAGAGAAGCAAAATGTGTCAGCGTTAAGGCCTTCCTTTCCATATCAAATTTGACAGCAGGTGGGTTGATCTCTCATCTTCATACTGTGGATGATTTCATCCCTGCTGTTGCCTCCCTCTTTGCATTTCTTTAAACTTTCATTTTTGACTTCAAAAGTGAATTAGTGACTAAAGCATAATCAGTGTGTGGAAAATGCGGGAGTGGAAAGTGTACTCTGTGTTCTCATCAAAAACTCTGAAACTCATTTCTCCCTCCAAATCTGAACTTTTGCATCTCTGCTTCACTTCCCCCAGATCTTCTGTGTAGTTCATTAGGTGCCTACTCCCTACCATGTACAAAAGGACTGAGAGGCAGCTTGGAAAGCATCATCCAGACAGTAGCGGCTGGTTTGGCAGAAGTGCATGAAAATTTTAATCTGGCCAGTTACATGCATCTTGTCCCCACTTCTCTTCAGTGGATATTTCACGTGGGGGAAAAATAAATAAAGAAGTAGTTTGTTGCAACCTGATAGATTAAAAATTACTTTTGTCCTCTATGCCTTTATTCCAATATGATTCAAAGGTTACAGAATACACTTCTTAATGCATTTTATTCCCTAGATCTTTCAGGGAGTTAGTAGAAAGCAGGTAAACCAGCACAGCTGGCAACGCCCCAGAACAAAGGGAATTCTGAATCTGGGCTCCTGCATTTCCCCCCTACCTACTGCTACCAAAGCAGCAGTTCAGAAGTAGAAAGGAGTCTGGAAAGGGTGCTATGCTTTTGGTAAGCTGAATATAAAACTGTAGAATCGCAGAATGGTGTGGGTTGGAAGGGACCTTGAAGTTCATCTTGTTTCAACCCCCCTGCCATGGGCAGGGACACCTTCCACTAGACCAGGGTGCTCAAAGCCCCATCCAACTTGGTCTAAAACGCTCCCAGGGATGAGGTGTCCACAGCTTCTCTGGGCAACCTGTTCCAGTGTCTTACCACCCTCACAGTGAAGAATTTCTTTCTAACAGCTAATCTGAGTCTACTCTTTCAATTTTTGTGAGTTTAGAACCCATTACCCACAAAAAAACTGAGCTTAACCCCAGGCATGGGGTGACATTTGAGATAATTTTTTCCGGTACGTGTAAAATGCAGCCAGTGAGAGGATGGGACCTACACACAAGAGGCACTGCAAAATGCAACAGGCTCATACGAAATTTTTATCATTATCAGAATTATTTAGCATATAGCAGTTTTAGAAATTGAATACTCACTCTGCCAATCCAGCCAGTTGTACTTTCTTCAGTAAGTTGTTTTTCCTAAGAACGAGAAAAACAAACAATCCCACAACAATTATGTTTATTTTATGTCAGCCTTTATTTCTACAGAGATAAACATACCGATATACTCTGCTCCTTTCTAGTTCCATTTATCATTGCAACTCTCCCACCTAATTTTTCTTACCTTTGGACATGACCAAGTAGCATTTTCAAAGTCACAGACTGTGAGAACTGAAAAATTCTGAATTCTTCTGAGCCACTGCAGACAAATCCTTTCATCTGTCACCCATGTTACAACACTCAAATAATGGTCCCTGAAAACAGCAACAACATAAGATATTTTAAATCCTCTCTATAATAGCATACCATACAATTGCATTCAGCAATTCACTGAATGAGACTCATCTGGCTATTTTCATTTCAATCTACTCTTCAACAATAAACAATGATGCAAATGTAATTGAGCCATTTTTTCATCAACTGTTTTTGCTGCTAGTAGATGTCTTGGTTATTTTCAGAGATACAATAAAGAATTAGATGGCTCATACAAACCCACTTCCAGAAAGACTGCAATTAAATTTTAACAGCTATTCTCTAATGCATAAAATAATAGCTACTCCAGGCTGCTCATAAATCTTGTACTGTGTGCATCTAGAGGAAATTCTTCTGAATATTAAGTTGTATATGCCTTAGATTAAGGAATTTTATCCTTAGCTGCCTGAAGTTGGTTGCTTGAAATTATTTTCTGAGTGACAGATACTTTCATTCAATTTAGTAGTTATTTCTTTAGTTACAATGAAGGGAGAAATCATACCAAAACCAGATATTAATATCTGAATATTTTACTTTCATCTTCAGAATACCACCCAGCTGATATGAAGAATGAAGTATCAGAAAAAAAAAATTCATTAATATTCCTCTATATTAATTTCAAAAACGTACCGCATAAAATTTAGTAGCTTTGTTTACCATAACGATCTGTTGGATGTACTGTCTTTTCTTATTTTAGATCTCTCCTATCTCCTTGAAGCCTTATGAACTAAAATAAAACAAACTTCCCCTCCAAGGCAAGTATACATTTTTAACCGTAATTTGCACATTTGACTTAGTTCCAAGTTCATGTTCCCTTTTCCCCCAAAGTTAGCTAACAAAAATGTGTGGGAAGTTTTGTGATAAGAGTATCTTTCTGATCACTGCAGTTTGGGAAGGAAACTACAATTTGTGTGGATGGATTAAAAATATGTCAGCTGGTTACCAAAAACCTTCAGACTTATTTCTAGATTACAGTTTCAAAATCATGTTTGGAAAAGGTCTATTTCTGCATTTATATTTGACCAGGACATCAGCAGGTCATTAAATTGCTATTTCCATTGAGTCTGCAGGAGCTTGTTTGTAAAAAAAAGGAAAAATAAAATATAATTCTTCCTGTACCTATAATAGTGGTTTCCCTTGTTTTGTATAAGGGGAATTCCTTCAAAGTGAGAAACGTTAACAATTCTGGTGACTATAAATTATTAATCAGACAAGATGGACATTACAAGGAAAACAAACAAAAAATATTATTTATAGAGCTATTATAATAACTATCTCTCCCCTGTGAGAGTGGGAATGCACCTTCAGTACTCAACAACACACAAAAGGTTAACTAAGCTGCAATTAACTCAAGTATAAAGTACAGTAGCTTTGCACTGCCCTTCCTCATTTTTTGCTGAAAAGGGATACTCTGCAACCAGTCTGTTCAGAACTCAGCTTATTCTAGGACAGATCATTTCAGACAAGAAGGATCCATTCCCTTCATCCTCCTGTTGGCTAACAGGTGCCCCCTGTATCCATGGTGCCAAAACCAGTGTTTAAGTGCTGGATGGATTTCATGCTGGTCATTCACACAGAGCGTCAGGTTTCAAGTACCATCATATGGCAAAGCACTGGCATTCCAGATTCTGGCAGTTTTGCTTGACAAATAAAACTCTTGCTCTGCAACGTAAGTGCGCTGTGCCCCCTTCGTATGTAGGGGTAAAATTGGTGCTGATCCAAGCTCTGGATAGTGCTGTGGCAGGCAACCATTTCCTGAGGCACTGCCCCTCAACATCCCCAAGCAGTCAGGTGGAATGAGGTATGCCACCAACTCAAACTTAGTTTTAGCTCAAAATTTAGCTCAGTGGAAGTAAAAACAGAATTTTCCATCACAAGAACTAACTTTTCCTGTCATACGGTGGTATAAATAAAAATACAACGTAAATATTCAATACTCTGCGCTCCCAGAAAAAAACCTACCCAACAGCAACACTGCACATTGCTCACCTTTTCCTACTCGTGTACCTTTGCTCTTGCAAAGTTCCTCAAGACTTGTTCTGGCAACCTCAACTTTTGCAGGACACATATGGTGAGACTGGACCATTATTTGGATCGGCCACTGGGAGAAGGAGCGAATTTTGATCCTTGAACTCATCATTCAAGATTTATATTTGTATTAATCCTGACTAACAGAGTAGCAAATCAATTTAAAAATGGATGAACTCCATGTAACTCACACCTCTGTTAGCCAGATCGGGGCGAGGCTGGAAAGTAGCTGATGGTTATTCTCCTCACATCAACTTCCTTAAGGTATTAACAAAAGGTAAAAAAAACCTCTAAGACAGCAAAGATCTTAATCAGTACTGAGCAAAATGTAAAGGGCTTTTAATTCTGAGGCACTGGAATTCTGGAGGAAAACAAGGCACGACAGCTATCTAACATGTAGCTATCGCAGTGTGACTGTAAGGGAAGGATAAAGAACAACATATTCATAAAAACTTGCATCTCTGTTAACACATGGATGTTACACTCTGGTGAGGACTGAAACAGAAGAGTACTGATTTTCCAGTTATAGCTTTTTGGCCCCACGTATAAAATGCTGGTTTTATGCATAAGCTAACAGACCTTTGGTTTTTTCTGGTTTGTCAGTATAACCTGTGCTTTCATACCCATCATGTTTGTAAGTGCAAATCTCTAAAACATTTCCACAATACTGTTAAAAAGAAAAAAAAACAAAACCAATGACTTGGGATACCAAATTGTGTGCCTGCACTTTAAATTGATGTAGCTGCTCTTCACAAAATACATTTATATCATGTTGTGCATTTCCAGTGGCATTTTGAGGAATACAATTTTCCATTTACTCTGAGAGGTGCTGATTTTCACCATCTTCCCAAAGAAAACAAACATTTTAAGTATAAATCTGAAGACAACCATGATACCTTGCCTTAGCAAGGAGTCTGCTTCCAATGAAATCAAATCTTCACTTACCATTAAGGTTTTGTTTTGTTGGGTTTTTTTTCCCCCCAGTGAATAGAAATACATATATTATAATTTGATTATACGAAACTTGCTCATATTAAAGTTGTACTGTGAAATGACTTCACCATAGTTAGACTCCACTGAATGTGATGAGCCAAGAACTTGTCACATTCTGAATATAACATACATGGAATATGCCATCTATATATAATCACTAGGAGGATAATCTCTGTGCAGATTTTCTCTGGTAAATCTTGTTGCTACCAGAGCCACATTACAGGGAAAAACTGCCATATACACTGAATACAGGGAGGTTACATATAAAAGCTCCTCCTCCCCCATTAAAAGAAACAATCAAATACCAAAAATTTAACCAAAATTTCTCACCTTGATTCTATTTCTGCAGGTGGAAAAATTTCAACAGGGTTGGAAGCTGGAAGTGATGTGGTATCCACAATAAAGAATCGTACAGTTGGATTTGTAGCTCCTGCCTAAAAATAAAATTTTTAATTGTACTTCTGAAGAGAGAATATTCTTTGTGAAGTAAGTGTTTGAAATTATACATGAGTAAGTTAGAGACAGAAAGGTAAAACCAGCCAACTGCAAACATGTGAAAAGACAAGTTCCTAAATGCAATTTAATGATTGATACATAAACTATCCTTTGTATTTTTAACACAGAAGTGTTAGTTATGCGTTTCTAGATAAGAAAGACTGCTACATTTAGAAACAATCACAGGACTTGCTGTATTTGACCAGAATTCATCCTACATGCCACACACAGTACCTAGCAGGGGAAAATGCTTCTCCATGGAAGCAGCACCTTACATGAACTAATCACATCACAGCTGCCTATATCACAATCAAAGCTGTGACTGCAGCATGCACTGCACTATCTCTAGTGTAATGCTGCTGACAGCAGAAGAGCTGTGTCAGTAAGGGCTGTTTCTCTTGTAGTTAACCAGCCAAGTCCTCATGGTAACAGTTAAGGTAGCTGTACTTGATCCACCTCCAGAAGTCAGCAATATTCCAAACAAAAGG
Source organism: Leptocoma aspasia (assembly GCA_013399835.1). Taxonomy (NCBI): domain Eukaryota; kingdom Metazoa; phylum Chordata; class Aves; order Passeriformes; family Nectariniidae; genus Leptocoma; species Leptocoma aspasia. The sequence goes on along the minus strand of VXAX01006691.1, from coordinate 225,840 downwards.
GGTTTGTAATAAAATCTGTAATTTAGATTGGCAATTCATTCCACACCTATGTTTCTTCTCAGGGGCCATGCTCAGGACAGAGCATCTGCAGCTGTCAGTGACCCCTCTAGGGGAGGCTCCAAGGGCCCAGGCAAAGGCCATGTGCTCCAGGGCAGGGAGCTCTTTGGGAAGGGTAGGAAGTGACCATGGCTGCTGCAGAGAAAGCTGAGCTTGGCACAAAGAGGGCAGCTTTTCCACCAGGCAGCCTTACCAGATGAGCAATAAGCTGGCTGTACCATCTGTCCTGCCCCCTTAACCAAGAGTGAAAATATCTTCCTGGGATGGCCAGACCATCATGGATTGGGGCAGGGCATGTTGATGCCTTAAGCCAACACAGACTATAAAAACCCAGGGGTGAACAGAAAGAACTAAAATGATGGACTTGAGACGATTTCAACACATCTATTCCTTCCCAGCAATGGGGATGCCCAGCACTGTGATGGTGAGCAGATTATGGAGGCCAACTAAGAGAACATGTTTGTATTGACACTCAGCAGGGTACTGCAGTTGTTGTCCTCTAATTGTAATTTGTACTTGCTTTATGTCTTAAGTGCATCGCTCCGATAAATCAAAATCCTGTATAGCATCAAAAAACAGGTAAGTCCTGTTTTAAATAGGAAACCCTCCCCACATGGAACACATGAAGGAACCCACTAGAGCACTCTGACTCTCACCCCATTCAGCCCAGTGCCAACTGTGCCACCAACACTGGGCATAAAGTCACGTGGAAAGGAGGGGGAAGGAGGAGGAGCTCCTTGCACTCAAGGTTTCACTCTCACAGCTAAAACTGGAAGAGCTTAAGGTGTGGGCAAAGAAACTCCTTTAGCAGATTCGTCCTCTTTCTCTCAATACCGAAAACTGAAAATGCTAGATTAGCTGAAGAAGATTCCGTTATCACTACCATGCACAGCCCTAACCTAATGTACATCTGCCTAATGCCTTGTACCAGCTTAGCTCCCTGAGAGCTTTTTTATCTCAACATCTACTCACTACTTCCAAATTTTATAGTGAAACAACAAAACCTTAAATCATACTTTTTTCCCCTATTTTTTCTTTCCCCTAGAGATAATAAAATACTTTAACATTGCCAGATGCTGTTGACTTCAGAAAGAGTAATCACAGCAAGCTGTTGAGGAGAGACAGACAATATTTTCATTAGCAGGAACTGATTAAATGAGACTACTCTCTTAATGAAACTACAGAACAAACATGTTTAACAAATAACACAGACCTTAGGATATGGGATTTTGATTGTCTTTGGATACTGCAAGGTGTCCTCAGAATAGAAGGAATACTCTATAACAGGAACTTCTGTATCATTAAAGGATGCATATGCCAAAAAATTGCCATTTGGAGACCACCACAGAGCAGAATGGGTGCCAAACATTTCCTCTGAAAGAGATGCAAATGTATTTAAGTTAGAATTGGTAAGTCGGCTCTTCTATCCTAGGTGCTGTTCTCATTAGTTTTTAATAGGACTTTTTTTTTAAAATTGAAGTTCAGATACTAAAATGCAGACTGTTTGTTGGGGTTCTGAAATGAGACAGTAGGTCAATATTTATAATCTATCATGTGAAGCTAATTCACACTAAAATTTCCAGTGACACAATGCAAACTAGGCAAGCTCATATATATTCTTAGATCATCACACTAGCCAGGTATTAAGCCCAGATAAGGATGCATGTTTCTTTTAAAATATGGAGTTTGATTATTTTGAATTTTTGAGTGGTAAGGAATGAGACAATAATTACAATAAACCAAAGTTTTCACATAATAATGGAAAGCAAAACTTCCTTGATGTAGTTACCTTCATAAACCCAGTCTGGTATTCCATTGAAAATTTTATTTTCTTCTCCATTTTGAGTGATTTGTACAGCTTCTGCTGTTGGTGAAGTTTTTACATAAACATTATTATTCCAAACATATGCCTGCAAAACATCATTGTGATAACAATTACTATTACAGTAATTCCTACTACCTTTCTTTATTTCATCTACTGGGCAATTTACACCAGATGACAACAACCATCTTTAAAAGCTGTGTTTTACCAAACAGCACTGATACTTAACAAACTTGGAATTATTCATACAAATACAGATCAGAATGAGCAACATAACTTCAGGCCTAGATGCAAAAAACCAAATCAAACATGAAAAGTGACACGACTACTGTATTGAGTTTTGAAAATCTTGCAATTCATTTTCCCCCAAATACAAGTTTATTTTCCTTCATCAGGAGTTGTTTTCCACTAACTTGTCTTTCAAAGAAAACTATCAGGGCTTTGGTAAAACATTCACTGGGGTCTCAGTGCTGCCAATAGATCTGCAAAGATGGTACATTTCTTCAGTAGCACTCAGAACTCCAGTTTTTGCCACCTGCCTGCCTCTCTAATCACCCCTGGTTTTCATCTCCAATAATTGAACAACACAGTTTTAGCCCAGAGCTTTGCTCTGAGATGCAGAAACTCTTTTCAACTTCCTTTGCTTCTGTTGTTGGTCTGTATAATTCACATACAAATTCACTAAGCAATAAGAATAGATAAACACCACATTCTCCTATGACAGTCCAATGCTCCACACAGGGAAAGCACAAGCCTTGCAAATGTGGTGGTTGTCACCATTGACCTGGACTGGAGGGGAGGAAGCAAACAACAGTGGGAAAGAGTACAAGACAGATTTTCATCCTCTAATCCCATTGCATGCATCCACCAATTAAAGCTTCATTGATTATTGTGTAATTAGGAGATAAAAATCACACAGTGATGATTAAATAGACAGTTGTAATACTGCTGTCTTTGAAAGGGATGAGCTACTGTCTGCAACTGTAAAAACACTAAGTTCCTGTGCATTTGTGCATTTCATGACTACTGGGGCTACTAGTTACTTTCAGGAATGCATTTTCATTAAAGAACAAAACAAAACACACACAGGAACTTTGGATTCTTTCCACCAACAGTAGTCAATTTTGAAACTAGTTCAGCTACTTTACCTAGCAGTAGGAAAGTCCCAAAGCCTCAAGGGTACAGACAACACGAGTTTCCATGTCATGCATATGAAAATGACTGTTTATGTAAGTTTTACTTTTCTTTACTAACCAGTTTATGACCAACAGGTGACCAGGATATATACTGTGTATCATTAGGTAGTAGTCCACCATCTAAGATAGAACTGGAAAAACAAAAACAAAATGCAGGCAAGAGAAATTAGTGAAATGACATTTCAGTGCAAAATGAGTGTTAAAACAACATTTTTATGTGCAAAAATTACTGACCTGCTACTGAAATTATAGATGTGATATGAAGCTGTAAAGGAATGCCTCCACAACTGCAAAAGAATTATTTTAATATTAAGAAAATAAATTTTCACCAGGTTTCATATCTCTTGCAGTTTGAATTGCCCCTAAAGCTCTCCCTGTGATTTTTATTAAGGTAGAGAGAACACAATGAACATACAAGGGTAACAGATCTCTACTAGGTTTAAGGAAATACTAAAGAATTTCCACTCTTCTGGGGTTAGGTTTAAGGAAATACTAAAGAATTTCCACTCTTCTGGGGTCATCACTTAAATACTATGACGGAGGCCATTGATGATTAAGGACAGAGATACAGATGCCAGAGATGCTGCAGATTTTCAGAAATCCTTGTAGCTACATGGCAGACTATCGTCAGTGTGCAGTTAATCCTCCTCCTTGTGCTTTACCGGCTCATTTGCTGTTTTCTGTCTCATTTTTCATGTTGTATTATTTAACTTGGCATCTTATTTTGTAGTAGTTCTCACAAGTCCCAGCAGTGTGTCTGTAGCAGTTCCTCAGTACCAGGGTGACCTATTCCCATTCATATTGTCACAGAAATAAAACCCTTCTCTGAGAAATCGCTCTGTGGGCACTTAACAGAGAGAAAGACAACGACGATAATGCAGACACATTTTATGTGTCTGCACTATGTGGGGCTGGAGAGCTTTGATTTAGCCCACAGCACTGACATGTTGCAATAATGCTCCCTTCTAAGAGGGTTCTTGGATATATCTATGAAGATATAAACCAACAACTTAGTACTACACAGCCAGATGGCTATTACATAACAAGTGTCTACATCCTCATGATTCATTTTGTTACTCTCTTTCTTTGCAAGAAAGATTAATAATAACAGAACTTTCAATCACACTGTTATAGAAAGGTTAAAATATCTTGCTTCAGCATTAAAACAAAATTAACTCTTATGAATGCAACAAATAAAATACTACAGAGCAATAAGTTACAAGTAGAAGGGATGTGTAGGGTGGCTGGTAAAATATTAGGCATTTTGTGGCCTCTAATGATGCAGTGAAGAGTCAAATAATTCTGAACAATTCAGAAAAACAAAAGGTAACTGTCTTAGGAGGACCCAGCACGGAAGCTAAAACTGAAAAAAAATGATAACTGAGTGCACAGACTGCGTCTGGCACAGTGCAAGAACCACTCTGGGACTGCAAGGCCAGGACATGCAGACAGTGCTCAGTGACACAGTGCTCAAGTATTTGTACACTGCACAAGTCAGCACTGAGCTTTTTACAAACACAACAGGCACCTCTCTAGCCAAAAAAGAAAAGAAAACAAAGTTAGTGGTTTCTCAGTGCACAAACTGCTCAGCAAATGATCACCTCCATCAGGCTTCTCAACTGGCACACAGAGCCAGGTTTCCATGCCACCTGGCAGAAACGTGGGCTGACCTTTGCTGCACGGTTCAGCACCATGCCAGGATGAGGCATTCTGCTGCAGGCTTTTCATGTGCTCGCTGACAGGAGGCAACAGGGACACACAAGCCCACTCCAAGCACAAGCCTTCTTTGAAGCACATGCAGATTTTCATTCACCTCAGTTTTAGACTCTTACCTCCTACCACCACAATGTAACAACCACATATATATATATAGCATACATATACAAGCAGATGTATACCAGCATATCTACTCATCACTTCTCCTTACCCACACAACTCCTGGGACAGCCATGCCTATCTACTCTCCTAGATTGTCTTCCCAGATAAACCATCCAGCCTTGTTCTCCTTGTGATATCTCTACATCCACTTTTTATCCAAATGCTTTTTTTCGTTGGGCAGTCACCTCTCTTCTGCGAAGCTCACAGATAATACCAGTCTCTTCTCCTCCTGCCTGCTCAACTTGACTGTTCCCTTACATTCATCACACTCATCCATCCTCCTGCATTTCCCTCACATTCTCTCAGTCTCTCAGCTGTTCCCAAACCTTTATTTTCCAGTTTCATCCTCAGTTGTAAGGTGCACTTGTACCTTTGTATAGCTGTATTGCAGAAGAGCAAACTTTTGGTCAGGAGACAATGTAACAGCGCTTGCCTGGTACTTATCCTGTCAACAAAGGAGGGCAAAAGAAACACATTAAGCACTGATTCCAAAGACTATGCAGAACAAAATATGAAATCCAGTACGTTTCCCAATGTCTGCATATATTACATATAAGTCAACATACTAATGTTGTGTTTGCCAGGATTACTGAGGATGTTCCGTTCTCAGCACTGATACACAGGATGTCCCCATTATCTGCTCTGTGAAGATACTCATTTCCTAAAAGCACAAGAGAGATGACAACAAAAAGTAAGTAAAATGCTCGTCAGTTACTTCTATTTTTATGTTTTTAAGCAGGAAATAAAATCAAAAAATCTGGTCAATGCTGTGTTTCCCAATTCTATAATGAAAGGATGCTTATAGCACAAGAATGTTCACAAAATGTAGTCGTGGAGCTCACAGTATCCACCTTCTAGCATCTCTTTCCCTTGGGGCACTAGGCATACTCAGAAGGAAAAGCAGCCTGCATCTCCCTGTTCTCTGGCAGCCCCATGCACAGGGAGCTGACACACCTCAGAGGGTAACATGCTTCTACCCTAAAGCACAGAAGTAAGTATGCTCTTTTAGCAGTAGGACAATATAATTTGCCATGAACATGAGCATGTTTCTAAGGGAAACAAGGGATCAACCCTTTGAGCTACACACTATTAAATAATTTGACTTTTTTCCAGAATACAGTAGTCACCTCAGCATAAGGTGACCGAAGGTAGTACATCACTGAAGGTAGTACATTTTCTTGACATTCAAGTTGTATGTATAAATAAATTACCTGAAATCCACTCCAAATTATGTGTTTTGTACTTATAGTCATTGTTCAAGTAATTCTGTAGAGTGTATGTTTTTCCTGAAGAGGTCTCTTCTGAAAGAAACAGACAGAAGAGAGATTCTGATCTTGCTGCCAATTGTTCCACCCCAGCTTCTTAACCTGGCTACTAAGTGGATTTTTGTTGCTGGTTATTAAAGTGTTTTAGCTAACTGTCTCTAAAGTAGTAGCAGTGGGAAAGCAATAAAACTTTATTGCAAGGGAAATTCAGCAAGCATAAAATAAAGGAGTGTCAGCAAGGTCATTGAACAAACTCATGGAAATGAAAATACCTTTTTGACAGTGACAAAAATGACCTCTGGCTCTCTTACCTCAGCAAACGTGTACTCCTCAAAGGCTGAAAAGAAGTGATCTTTGTGCCTTTCTCCCCATGCTCACTCTAGGAACTTCACTGCAGAGCCCCAGTAGCTAATAGTTGCAATTATGAATCACTTGCTTATCCTTAAACTCAACTTTCAGAAATGCCTCAAATAAAAAAAAACCCAAAAAAAACCAAAAACCCAAAAAATCTGAGAAGCAGTAAAATACCCAGGGAAGGTCTAAAAAAAAAAAAATTAAATAGCAAACACTTCCTGGTAAGATTATGATGAAATAATTGATGAAATATTTATCCCTCTTTTGACATGATTTTCACCAAGGTATCTTAAAGTTTATTTTAGCATTACAATTTTGACTGGAAAATTAAAGCCAAGTAACTGGGTTAGTCTGAAAAGACCAAGTGAAACTTTGAATCTAGTTAAGCTAATGAGTTTGGTCATCAGCTTCAGCTGCAGTCAGCTTCTATGTAAACTATATCTTTCTTACTGCCTGCAGTGCACAAGCTACCTTTTCCCAAGTATGACAAGTAATAACAACAACTCAGTCTGTGAGTCTTTGTGATTTTTTTCCTCTGAAAACAAAGACTACAGATTTTAAATTCAGGTGTGCAATTCTATCCCTGCATCCTCCCTGCCTTTTTTTTTTTAATGGAAACCTAAAATCTACCTGCATCTACCCTTTTACCTACAGGGTCCAGAAGGGAAGGAATTTTAATTTCAGCTGGCTAAATCAGAAGATTAGAATAAAAGCAACCGAAAAAACCACTCAAGTACAGACATGGTGACTGATCAACCAAGATGCCAACCTGCCCCTATCAATTCTGAGACCCCAGTCTTTTGGACACTTTTAAACAGACTGTCTTCTCTTTCCTTATGCTGAAGAAGAAAAAGACAGCAAAGTCCTTGGGGACACACACACAGAAAAAGACCTCACAACACTTTTTGCAGGTTCTCTTTCAGCAGGCTGGATACCTGTGCCATCTGAAACATCACATGAAGACATTTATATCAGTTATTACAGCTTTACCCTTATTTCCAAACAATAAGGTAAGTGTATATATACAGCACAGACTGTACAACTACTACTGCAAGATACTTAACAAAAATTATTTTAGTCTAAAACGCTCAGAAAAGGTTAAAAAAATGCTTGCTCAATTCCATTTTAAATGTGACTCTTTAAAAAAATTACTAGGCTGGATTTATTGCTCTTGAAGTTTCTGTGAGAATATTAATTTCCCAGGTTATTTATTTAACTGAATATTTAATTTGATGGATTAGGAACAAGTGGGTATTTAATATTCATACACAGTTGTCTAGTTGGGAATATGACTTCTTCCTAATCGAGAGAAGTGTCATTTTCAATCAGAGGGGCTTCAGAAAGCAACAAAACTCTCTCTTGGAAAAGGAGAAGCAATTTAAGACAGGTGGCTGATGAACAGGTTTAGGGATTTTTCCAAACTGATGAATGTTTGTCTCCCTGGTGACATTCATATTTTGCTAAGGTCTCATTACTAAAAATCAGGCCACTATTAAGATTTGTTGGCTATGTATAAAATTAAAATTTCATTTTCTGTCAACACCTTCCACATAGTATCTGAATATGAAAACACACGCCAAGCTGTAAGGGTACAGTCATAGAAGTTACAGTTGAAGCATTTTCTCTAATCTACAAGGTAGGCCATTACCAGTATATTCTTACTTATCCAATTTCTGCCACCGACCAAAGATACTCAACATACATTGGGGCCAGTTCTGTTTAATAATCTTTATCAATGCTTTGGATGAGGGGATTGAGTTCATCCTCATTAAGTTTGCAGGCGACGCCAAGTTGGGCAGGAGTGTTGCTCTGCTGGAGGGCAGGAGGGCTCTGCAGAGGGATCTGGACAGGCTGCACTGATGGGCACCAGCTGCCCGAGGTTCAGCAAGTGCCAGACCCTGCACCTGGGTTACAACAACCCCAGATGCACCACAGGCTGGGGCAGAATGGCTGGAAAGCTGCCCAGGGGAAAAGGACCTGGGGAAAAGGGGTGCTGGTCAGCATCAGGCTAAACATGAGCCAGGGTGTGCCCAAGAAGGCCAATGGCACCCTGGCCTGTATCTGGAATAATGTGGCCAGCACAAACAGGGCTGTGATTGTCCGCTTGTACTTGGCACACGTGAGGCCACACCTGGAGTGCTCTGTCCAGTTCTGGGCCCTGCAATTCAAGACAGACCTGGAGGTGCTGGAATATGTCCAGAGAAGGGCAATGGAGCTGGTGATGGGTCTGGAGTACGAGTCCTGTGAGGAGTGGCTCAGGGACCTGGGAGTGTTCAGCCTGGAGGAGGCTCAGGGGGAATGGGATTACTTTCTACAACTACTTGACAGAAGGTTGTAGCCAGGTGGGGGGCAGGCTCTTCTCCCAGGCAGACAGTCACTGGGCAAGAAGAAATAGCCTCAAGCTGTGCCAGAGAAAGTTCAGGCTGGACATCAGTAAGAATTTTTTCACTGAAAGGGTAGTTAAGCATTGGAAAGGAGTGCCCAGGAAAGTGCTGGAGTCACCATCCCTGCAAATGTTTAAAAGATGACACGATACGCCACGGTTTAGTTGATAAAGTGCTGTTCAGTCAAAGGTTGGACTTGATGGTCTTGGAGGTTTTTCCCAATCTTAATGATTCCATGATTCATCTCTACCCTGGTCTGACTCCTGGAAGTACATCTATATTTCCACTGTCATAATGATATCCTAGATATAGTTACATCATAATACCCCTGTTACAATAGTAAAACTGTAAGTAAGTCCTACTGCAAAGAAGTCTCTTAACCATTTACGTAAGTAGTACTCATACAAAGTTGATAAATAATTCTGTTTGAATTTTGGAATTTCCTATTAATATGCCACCCTCTCTTAAGAGAAAAATTGAGTCGGTTTCTGTAGGTGTGCGGTGTTGACATTGTTTAACCCCAGCTGGCAACTAAGTACCACTTGCTTCCTCCCTCCCTCGCCCTCAGTGGAGCTGGGGAGGAAAATCAGGAAAAGATAAACCCACAGGTTTAAAAGATTAACCCCTAGGTTGAGATAGGAACAGTTAATGGTTGAAATAAAACTAAATATAATACTCCTAATAATAGATTTGTAATGAAAAGCAACAGGAATAAAACCCAAGACAGAAAACTGATGCAAAATACCTGCTGCAAAAGGAAACTGATGCAAAAATTGCCCGCCACCCACTGACCAATGTCCAGCCAACCCCCCGGCTTATATGAGCATGACATTATGTGTTATGAAATACTCCTTTGGCCAGATCAGGTCAGCTCTCCTGGCCATGCTCCCTCCCAGCTCCTCGTGCACCTGTTTTCTGGCAGAGCCTGGGAAACTGGAGTCCATGGCTTAAGAGTAAGCACTGCTTAGCAACAACCAAAAAACGTCAATGTGTTATCAACATTATTCTCATACTGAATCCAAAATAGAGCACTGGACTAGCTACCAGGAGAAAATTACCTGATTCCCAGCCAAAACTAGGACAGGTGTAAAGCAAACAAGAAGTGAAGTTAACAATTGTGTAAGGTTTATGGTATGACATATCACCATACCAAAATGAAATGAGAAATTACTTTTGGTATATGTATTGGTTATTCCCCAGTGTCAAGGTGCATTTTCCTAATTTCCATGTGTAATTTAAAAAGAAAAGGGGCAAGAAATTAACTGACTTCAAACCATGGTAAACTATAAATGCAGTAATATTGGAAGCTTTACTGCATGTTCACCACTACCGAGAGAGACTGGAAAAAACACAAGAAGGGAAAGACAAGTGCAAGCATGATATTCAGTAATAACAAGAAAGGGATAGAGAAATTAAAAAAATCAGAAAAGGTGAATGGTTATTGCCATTTTAAAGTGAAGTCAGAAGAGTAAGAATGATCTGCAATCAAAGCACGTAATTTAGGAGCAGCAGGAGAGATGCAAGGGTATTCCGGCTGATTCGGTGGTCAGAAAAGTAAGAGACATTTCAGGCTAGCTTTTCCAAACACTAGCCTGTTGTTTCCCCATTTCTCTTCCAACATGTGTAAAAGAGTACTCTAACTCTTCCCCACTCCTGTATACTCCAGCCTCCAGTTACTATGTGACAGTTGGAGCACTGAAATAGATTTCCAGAAAAAAAAGTAGGTAAAAACTACTTTGCTGGGTCAGGCCAAAGGCTCACTTCATCCAGAATTCTATCCAATACCCAGGAGCTGATACAGGACATTCTGGAGAGACCACAACAAGTGAGTGCTGTGCACCTCCCGGAGCAGTTCATCCAAGAGCCACTCCAAGGGGCTGCAGAGACTTCCCTGGAGGGATTTAATCATTAACTTGGTAATCAATAGCTCTGGAGTCCCTCTCAAATTTACCCCATGTCAATCAAAGCAAAGAAATAGCAGAAGTGTTCTACAGATAGCAATCTACTGTTGATAATGGAGTTTTATATTACTCAACATTTGAATTAGGGTAGATAACTGAGTTAAATGACAGTTACAGAAGTCAAGGACATGTAACAGGAAAACATGTCCACTCCCTGTCTTTTCAGACTCACACAGAACACTCAGGCACCTTAAGGTCATTATCTTTCCCAGGATCTGCTGTGCTCTTCCAGCCTCCCTTAAGCACATTTCTATCAAAAGACCACAAAGACACACCCATAATGCCATCTAATCATGATGGTGATGATCCTTCTCATTTAGTGGATATCTCATCCTTGTAGAATTAAACCTGCAGGTGAAGAAACCTGGTTTGTGGACAGACAGCTCACAGTGGGGACCCTCACTCTAAGGCTAGGACTTGCTAATGGCAGTAGAATAATAGTAAATACTTCACTGTCTCCTCTTTGCTCCCAGCATTGGCTGCTCATCCTCCCACTCCTGGCCTTCCTGCCCAGCTGGAACAAGATCTGTAGTTAGAGAAGTGGTAAAGGTATATATAGACATGGGATGTTTAAATCTGCCTTTTGCATGGAAGGTCATAGAAGAAAAAAAACTGTGAGAAGTGTAAGCAAATTGGTGAATCATGAACAGACCAAATTTTTTTTATAAAATACTCATGCTTTAAGGGTAACAACTTGTTGCTGTAGTCACCTGTTGGATAGCTCCTCAAAGCACAACAATGCTTTGATCAACAGACTTCAAATACAATCCCCAAGGCTGTTTTGAAATTAAAGTGTTTGATGCAAGTAGCCCCATGTGGTTATTAAATATAAAATGAAGTGTCAAAATAGGCAGTGGGTTTAAATGAAATATGGAGTTTTGTACAGAGTTCTGGCAGCAGACCCTTCAGGTCAATGGCTGCACCTCAAATTAGGGAACCACTTAGCAAATTTAAGTCTGGACTATTTGTTCATGCTAAGTGTCTGCAAGAAAAGAAGCAGAAGTTCCCCTTGCAAGGCCTACAGGCCAGCCAACAAGCCAGAACTCTGCTGGAGAGGCAAAATTTCACTACCATTCAGTGCACCGGAGACCATTTATCAAACTAATTATGTGCTGCATGAATACTAAGCTTATGAAATGAAAATACATTGAGAAGCATGGCAGGAAAACAGCTGCAGACCAAAGGTAAGAAATCCAAACTCAAAATTATCTGTTTATATCAATAACTGTCATATTCACTCCGCGTACAATGCTTGAACCATTGGGAGGAAATGCAAACTATTTGACTGCAATTACAAGGATTTTTATTACAGCAGACTTTGATTTCACATAGTCACAGTCACATGAGCTGCTCCTTCCCAAAGCAATTTTGCCAGTTTTCATATTGTACTCAATCACCTGCATGGCCCAAGAGGCATCCCCAGCTGACTCTCGTGTCCTGTGGTTGTTCATAAAAGCCTTATAATCAAACTAGTGATTAATTGCTCTATTAGGATTAATAGGATTAATTAACCTATAAATTGCTACTTTATGAGTACACCACCTGTACACTCGCAGCTAACAGAAAACATCTATTTAGCACTCTTCAGTCAAAAGTTCAAAAGAACTCTGCCGTTCCCAAACTACAATGGTCACAGTTGTTCAGACGTTACTGCTGGCCTGATTTGCGAAGAGACAGGAATTGAAGTTTTTCAACTTGGACCACTCCATCTCAATCCTTATTTTACCCAGTGGGACTTACTGAACTACCTGGCTATGTTCTCTATACCTTAATTTGAACCAACAGCAAAAAGTCTGACACACTGTTCTACTCTTTTACAACCAAAGGACACAAGCCAAGGCTGACAGCATGGTGGTATACTGTGTATCATAGAACAGAAATGCCTCTTTGAAGTAAAATGAATTTACTATGTAACTGAATGACTGATCTTGAATTGCAGCCACTTCTAGAGCAAAAGAACTCCTATGCTACAATTCATGAAAGAAGAAAACCCACTTTATTTACAGTAAGACATAGCATTGGCATCAAGATAGACAAGTACTAACTCTTCAGCAGAGTTCAGGCCTGCATACGGAATTCTTTCACTAGGTGTTACGCCTGCACACATCCATCTGATAAGTTATCAAGACCCTTTCTCTTGCTCTTCCCCACTTGTGAAATTCAGAGTATTTTTTGTCACCTCAAAAATCTGCTTTTTTGAGAGAAGTGGCAAAAAGCTGCCCAAAAATAAGAGAAAATAGACTCAACATCCACTGACATAAGTTTCAGCCTAGAAGGCATGTAACTCAGATATCTGGACTTTGAAAATCCAGTTCTGAATGACTATGATATTGATATTAATATTAATAGAGCTGAACTGCAAAGCAGTTTAATGTAAATTGTACCACATGAGCACCAGTGACACAAGCCCCGCCTCTTTCACTGACACAACAAAACCCCCAGAACTTTGTGCCCACACAAGCAATTTCTGAACACATCGTCAAGATCCACTCACGCATCTTCACTTTTTTTAGGATGCACTTCTTGGACCTAGGTCTAGTCTAGAAAAGCCTCCCTTAGAGTCTGCCGTGCTGACCATACATATCACGACTGCTCAGCTGTTAATTATAAGAACACAAAACGAGAGCAGCTCTGTCCTACCAGCTGAAAGCAATGCATTGCTTGATCAGGATTTAATGCTGTTTCCCATTAACAGCCAGAGCTACAAGGGCGACCTGGAAAGTGCTAACTGGTCAGAGTCCAAAAACACATTCCGAATCTTTCTGTACTTTTCTGACCTCTGTAACTGTGCTGTTTATATAATTTCACTCAACGGCGTTAACAAAAGTTGTGCAAACAAAGCAAATGAGAGGGAATACAACCTTTTCAATACACTCTAGAAAAATGAGTAATTGGCAATTTAGTGCTGCTTCGATAGCCTCTGGCGACAATAAGAACAGAAAATGGTGAAAACGACAANGCCGAGCCGAGCCGAGCCGAGCGCGCCGCAGCCCCCGCGCTGCCCGCGGGGCTCTCCTCGGGAGCGGCGCCTGGGCGGGGGCTGGGGGCGGCCGCCGTGGGAGCGGCANCGTGCTGACCATACATATCACGACTGCTCAGCTGTTAATTATAAGAACACAAAACGAGAGCAGCTCTGTCCTACCAGCTGAAAGCAATGCATTGCTTGATCAGGATTTAATGCTGTTTCCCATTAACAGCCAGAGCTACAAGGGCGACCTGGAAAGTGCTAACTGGTCAGAGTCCAAAAACACATTCCGAATCTTTCTGTACTTTTCTGACCTCTGTAACTGTGCTGTTTATATAATTTCACTCAACGGCGTTAACAAAAGTTGTGCAAACAAAGCAAATGAGAGGGAATACAACCTTTTCAATACACTCTAGAAAAATGAGTAATTGGCAATTTAGTGCTGCTTCGATAGCCTCTGGCGACAATAAGAACAGAAAATGGTGAAAACGACAATGCTTCTAATTACTATCAACGCATACAAGAAAATTAAGAGACTTTTTAATTGTCCCTGCGCCCCCCACCCTCTCTGGTACCGGCCGGTTTCCAGGACCCAGCAGCTGCAGCTCTGCGGACCCCGTTCCCCGCGGCAGAAACTTTCCGCAGAACTTTCCCCCGCGGCCGCGCCGCGCACTTACCGCGGGTGAGCAGCACCAGGGGCACGGTGATGACCGCGACAACCACGGCGACCCCCAGGATCCCCAGCAGCCACTTCAGGAAGCTCTGCAAGAGAAGTCCCGTCAGCCGCCGGNTCCCGGCTTGCTGCTGGCTTTGCTGCTCGAGCGGCGGCTTCTCCGTCAGTTCACACCCCGGGAGCGGTGACACCGCCGTGCGCGGCAGAGGAGGGACTTGGGACAGCGCTGGGGTTTCTGTCGGAAATCAGATAACGGCCCAGAAGTGAAATGCCTTCAAACGCTGGTGGAAAACTCCCAATGTTTTGATAACACCAGCATTTCTCGTAAAGTTTCTGCTCTTTGAAGTTCTTTTTCTCACAGTCATGTCATCAAAAAACTGATAAAATAGCTGGAAGGGCTTATATTTATAGTTCTTCGGCACTGGAGATAGATGTGTAAGTCTGCTAAGTGGGTTTTTAAATTAAGACCGGAAAATGGAAGTATAGGACAAAAGTTTAC
Organism: Leptocoma aspasia; assembly: GCA_013399835.1. NCBI lineage: Eukaryota > Metazoa > Chordata > Aves > Passeriformes > Nectariniidae > Leptocoma > Leptocoma aspasia. The sequence goes on along the minus strand of VXAX01006691.1, from coordinate 210,786 downwards.
AATTTAGTGCTGAAGATGACCCTTGTTTATTACATAAAACAATTCCCTTTCCAAGGCGAGTTCTGAGTATGTGCTGAGAAAGTAAGACAAACTGTTGGAAAAGACAGAATAACCTGTAAATCAAAACTGTAAAGCCTTTTTTTTTAAAAAAAAAAAAGCTGAGTCTTATCAGTTATTAAAAAACTGAGTTTCTAAATTATTTTAAGAGCTCTGGCGTCCAAAAAATAATTATAGGATGTGCTTTTGGTTTTATCCATGTTAGATTTCCCCCCTCTAATTGCAAAACGCTACCAGCGACAGATGCAGGTATTTTACAAGTTGAGAGATGTAACAGAAAAAGTATATGATCTGCTGAAGCAAGATTTCAAGTCAAGGGAAATAGCAAATGTTCTTAGTCTTGCCTTCAAAGTACTTGTCAAAGCTTTCAGAATGGTTATGCTGCTTGCTCCTTCATTCTACTTCTGCAGATGGAGCACAGCATTTAATATTTTACTGCTGTTTCTTAAGAAAACCATGTCTGGAAGTGGGATAATAGCTTTTTGTGATGAAAAACTCTCCTTTAGTATAACCAAAGTGTTTACAAACATTAAAGATGTGTCTGTATGGGAGCTAACAGACTTCATCTAGACACAAACATGTTCTTGCTCGTTGTTGTGTACCATTCTCCTTGGAGGTAGCAGTTGGCACTAGTTAGGGATTTATGCAGTGCTGGCTGTATTGGATTACCTTAGGAAGGTCATTAATGTGCCCTGACAGTGGTTCCAGGTAGCACAGTGTGCATTTACCATGCAGCATCAACCTGCTGCAATTTCACAGCTTGCTAATCACTAATCTGTGAGTACAGGTAAGGCCACTTCTATAAAGTAAAATCACAGTGAAATGACAATGTTTTACATTACTTTTCAAAGGAGCATCTCATTATATGCTGTAAGATGCATGATCAGTGTTTCAGAATGGCTTACAACTCCACTTAAATATCAATCTGGTATACTGTGCATCTGTTTGTCTTATCAACAATCAAAAAGGAAAACAAAACACCACCACCCCTCACCCCAGGGTGAAATTTCCTTTTCCTAGTGAGTAGGAATCACAAAATACATATAATTCAGCCAATCTGTGCTTTTTTTTTCCCCTAAACATTTAAGTAGTGATCATCGCAATGTCTCAAAATACAGCACAGTCAAATTATGCCAGTCTTGTGAAAAAAATGTACCTGAAAGTTTTGTAGCTTTTCATAGCCAAGTTTCAGTTTAGTAGTCTTTTGAGAGCTTATCTGTCATGTTTTAAAAAGTTTCTCAGTGGTGAATTCTAAGGAGAAAAAAAGGAGCAGTACTGTCAATGCATATTGCTGGATACTGCTGGTTTCTGTGGGAACACCATTTTAAGTGCCTTTGGAAATCTGGGTTCCTATGTCTAGATCAAATTTTGAGTAACCTACAGTGCCTCTGACTCTGGTCATGCCAGAGGGACTTACAGGACCCAAGTCTGTAGGCAGAACCACCTGAGTGATTCAGTAACAGTCAGTAAAGCAGAATCTTTTCCATTTAGTTGTAATAGCTGTGATTCTCTACAGCTTGAAAAAAATCTCAAGTTCCTCTTGACTGATCAAAACACCCATGATCCCAAAAAATTATTGTTATGGTCATGCTTCTGGTTCTCGGTCAGATTGTCTTTTGTGATAGCCTGAGTCTTAAAAAAGTTCCCCCAGCTAAGCATTTCAAGTTACTTTATACTGTGGTGTTCTTTTGTAATCAGATATGTATTAGCACCATGCCAAAAAATTAAACAAATTATTATCCAGCAGTGGCTGGTACACGATGAAATTTGAGAAGCTGTAGCTTCGTATTGTATGTTCAACACAGTGATATTCATAAAGAAGTTGCATGATTGCAAGGAGCTACTTACTAGAAAAGAATGAAAATACAGCTTTCAGCCTGAGGCTGACTTTCCCAAACATCTGTGGGACCTGCCGGATGCAATGTCTTCCTCAGACTTCTAGCCTCAGTAAAACTTAAGACTTTCTTAGACATCTGTTTATATATTTGAGCCTTTCCCCCAGAAATATTTGAAAGCATCAAGCTGCAAAAATGGAAAACTTAAGCTCTCTGCAGAATAAAAGAAAAAAATTGTGACTAAAATGTGTACAGTTTACAGGTGCAATGATGTATTCCAGATTTCTCAATGTGTTGCTGTGGAAGACAAAATATGGGCTGGATAAAGTTTTGTATGGATTCAGTGGCTCCACTGAATAGTGGAGTTTCATTTTTTCTTTGCATCTGAAGTTGAAATGGTATGACAGCTTTGTAGCACATCTTTGCATTGATATTTCTGATTACAAGCTCAGCTTCATCTCACTAGTGAAGAAAGGGTTACTTTTGATTCATGCTCTAGACTGGGACTTAGAAAATTAGAGGTTAAATGTTTTTGTTGTGCTCCAGACAAGCTGCATAAACTTGAGAAAATAATTTATATCCCTCTGTTCCTAAAGCATATAATTTGTAAAAGTGTGGAAAGCCCAGTATTTTCATAGCTAACAAAGCCATCACCAGGAGGGGCTCAAAATCCCTGGTGACAGACACCGTGGAAAAATGGATTTGTAACTGAGGAATCCTTCAGAACACTAAAACATCCTGTACAAAGTGAAATAAAACATTTCAAAGGCAATTGTTCAGTCTGTGGAAACAGAAGAGTTTCCTCATACCATTTTATCCTGGACCATATGTATCCAACTGTGTATAATTGAATCTTTTCCAGTTCTACTTCCACCAAAACCACTGTGTACAAATGGGATTAAATAAACAAATAATATGTATACATAGCCTCCACCTTTTTTTTTCTTTTTGGATGTTAAGTTTTTTTTTTTTTTAATTGTTTAAAATTAGGACATTAGAACAGCTTTCTGTTGCTGTCAAGGAGCTGACCAAAATGACAAATTGGGTATGATCTGTTCTGATCTGAAATTACAGAATATTCATTCCTATAGCACTTTGGAAGAATGATCTAATATTTTCCTGGAAATTTTAGATCATTGTGGAAGTTTCAGATGCTTTTAAAAAACTTATTCCCATAAAAATTTTATTCCTAGCAAAGATTATAGGTACTAATTCTAATTCAACAATGGTCCTATTTATTTCATGTCAATTTCCACTAGATACTTGTTAAGACCATTGGATTTCTCTTAAACCACTTGCCCTTTATGACATTTTAATATAGATCCCTGGTATATTGCTAAAATAGGCAGGGGAGAAAAGGGGCTTTGGGTAGTCATTGGGAGTAGGAGGCAGCAGCACATAGAAGCGGTTCTCAGAGGAAGAAGGGAGGAAGGAATATAACACAGATTGGAGGGCATTGGTTTGACCTGGCAATCCTATAAAATATGAGGAAGTTCCAGGGCAGTTTCTACACTTCTGGAGGATATTGCACTTAACATTTTTCAAAGCTGTCCTCCTGTTCTGAGCCAGAATTTATGCTAATGAAGAACAATTGTCTCTTCAGTCATGTTTCCCCCTCTAGCTTCATCTTACATGATTTAATTTTCACCTAAAGATAGTTCAGAGTTCACACAGCTCTTTTCTGGGAATCATTGCAGAGAAAACGTGACAAAACAGTGCTGAGTTTGTTTTATCATTCCAAGCAAACCACTTCTGAGATCTCAGTGACACTAAAGTATTAGAATAAAATTAAATGGACTGCAAAGAGGAACATGGCATATACACATGAGAAGTCAACAGAAAAGAAGCTTGAAAAAAATTTATTTAAGGCTATCATTTAATACCCTTAAAGCTTAGCCTTTTTATAACAAAGGTTTTAAGAGGGATATTCACTTCTCAGGCATTTGTAACTGCCAGCCCCTTATGAATAACACATATAATTGGTAATTGAATAATTTGTGTGTAGAAGTAAATTTTCTAGAAAAATAATTTTATCCTTAAATATAAATGGAGTTACTTTAGTCCTAATAAATGGAAAACATGAAGTTATTGAACTGTCACAGCCTTAAAGCTGTAAGAAAACCATCCCTTAGACAACAGGTTTTCCATATATAAACCTTTGGCAACACTAAACTATAGTACAATTATTTCCTGGCATGCAAGGTGACATAGCTTTGTTACAACAAATGTAAATGACAGAATACAGATTTCAGAATCTCTTAATAACTGGCAGTTGATGAAATGAAGATCTTAATTTATCCCATTTTATTCTTCATTTTTACTGGTATTCTTCCAAAAGGTCTCTGGGGAGAAAAAAAAAAAAAAAAAAGAGAAAAAAAGCAGCAGCAATTAGGAAATATTTTAAGTCTCCCAAGATTTATGAAATATGTGTGGAACATATTTTTTCTGTTTAAGAGTGAGCAGATGTTAGTTTCACAGACCTCTCAATGCCTCTCTCTAATAACAGATTGAAAACAATTATTCCTAAAGGAAAAGCATTTTAGTAGTTTCTAATAGATTCTTTTTCTAAATTGTTTGTTTCAATGCTGACCTACAAGCATAAAAATAGTAACATGTTTAATAAAAAACTGTATTTTAACTACACCTTCTAAATTTCTTGAGACAATATTTGTTTCAGATTTCCAAAATCAACTAGTCTTTTTGGGTGCTTTAATAATGCAAAGGGGATATCCAACATTTTAAAGAATCTGGCCACTCACATATGTCTTGAGTTAACATTTAATTATTTTTTAAATGCTTTGTTATTTTTAACAAATAATTCCCAAATATTAACCTGTTTGCAGTGCTCATTTAGAAAATGCTGCTTTGCCTACATTCAGGCAAACTAAAGCAGGGTTCCAACAGTCCTAAACAGTCACCTGTCAGGAGCTCACATTACAGCACTGTTCCCTAATGACAAGCCACAGATTCAGGCAGTGTTTTATATCACAGTCTTTAAAGAATAATCAATTTGGTGTAATTTTACCAATACATATTTCTGATTTTATAATGTCCATGCAAAGCAAAGTTTTATTTTTTAGTAATTTAATATGACCTTACTTCTGGTAACATTCAGTGGCAAAACTACTTTCAAGTTAAATAGGAAATTATTAGAGATGTTCACCATTGATAAAAATTCAAATAACATTTAGAATGAGTTCCATTTAGTGTCTTATCCTTCTTCATCTGTCTGTAACAAAGTTTGCAACATACACCAGATACATCAATAGCTAAGAGAAAAATTCATAGTATTTTCCCCAGGTGTGACGAATACATTTTAAACGTCAGTATATTAAGAATAGTATAAAATTCAGGCACCTTTGGGTAACTTTTGTGTTAATTAGCCATTTTAGGAACTCTTTGGCAGCCATGTCATCAAGGACTTTGTTGATATCACTCGTGAAAGTGCCATCTGCATGTCTTCGACCCATTTCTTCAGCCACAAGAGCTTTTTCTGGGAAACTTAAAAGGTAAGAAATTATCAACACTGTGAAGATCAAAACAAGCAAACTATTTAAAAGGGCCTTATCACAGGGCTCTAATAGACTGTGCATTCCCTGTGATTTTAAGGAGCTAAGGGTTGAGCCCGATGTTATGGCTCAGTGCAGCATGGCGCATGCCAGAACATCTTTTGAGGCATTATTTTCCAAACAGACAGCTGTTCCTTCCAGTGAGCCTCAGCTCCTCTCTAGCAGTTTTGGAAAAGCCATACATGCAAAAATATATCTCAGTCTGCAATGTCTATGCCATGTAGATTAGGCATTTACTAAGAATTGTTATTTAAGAAATACAACTACTAAAACATTACAGTCAAATTTTCATACTTTTTTTCTGTTTTATTTGGACATAAGGCCTATTTATTTACTTAAAATTGTGTTTCATAAGAACTCTCGTTCTTAATAAGAATTATTAAGAGCAGCAATTTTTTTTTTTTTTTTTTGCAGAAGGGTGCTTGAATAGCTCACTTAAAGCACCTGTATAAAAGCTATGTGCTTGTTTGATGTAAAATCATGGAACGTTACATTTTATACTTGGAATCAGATCCTGATTCTTGTTCTATTCTTTTTTGACTGCTGGAAAGCCAGTTTGTCAAAACCGGAGTTTGATTTAGAAAACTTTCCTCTTTTGTTTCATCCCATCAAATATAGGAAGATTTTGATGGATTTCATTAAGGTGGGCTGATGGTGAAGCACCCTGGGCCCTGGATCCAATGACAGGCAGACTGGTTCATTTCAAGGGAGGCTATATACAAGTTCAACCACAAATAGTACTAAATATTGGAAAGCAGAAGGGTTATCTACAACTAATTGCCCATCTAGGTTTCTAAGTTCAGTTGAGGTTGTATTTCTCTCAAATGGATACAGAAATACCCTATTTCTGCTCATGAAAATAAAGCATGACATAAAAACAAGTGGAAGTCTGAACATAACTAGGAAGGGGAACCAGCTTTTCCCTTTTCTGTATAGCTGACCTGATGTATTTAAGTCTGTTTTTTCAGGAAATTGTCAATATTTACAAAACTTACATTTATCTATTTAGTCTTCCTTAACTACAACACACAATCTTGTCTTACAGATTGTATTTTATTATTATTTATTATTATTATTATTTTTATGTAAAGAGAGAGACTTACATAATACTTTACAGCTGGTAGAATATTTAATCAGAGGATGAACTGAAATCCCTGCCCCAAAGAGCTTACAGTCTAAAGGCACAAATAAGTACAGAACGGTTAAAAGGTGGGGAGTGGCAGCTGCATGGTGTAGCTCCTAACCATGCAGAGTTGGAAATAGATGAGCATGCCTGCAGGAGACTGAAGGCAATGCCATTCTAAGTGTAAGACCATCATGACAAAAGATGTAAAGTCATGAGGGAGTACATGAAGTGGATAGGATAGAGAAATCTGGTATGAGTATGTGGAGAGCAAGATAGAAATGAAAGAAATCATAGGTAGGCAAAACCATTAGTGGAGCATTTTGTCCAGGGATCCACAAACCATAGCAAAAGATTCTGAGGCATATTAAAAAGGAGGTAAGTTATAGCAAATGATAGTTGTTATGGCAGCAGCAGCTTGGGGAGACTCTGAGAAGCATGGGAAGAGGAAAAGAAGTTATTAGTTACTGCTGGGAATGATCATCAGCACACAGAGTACACCTGATAACACTGGTAAAAGTTTAATCTTGGAAATACTGCAGAGGAAAAAGATGGACTGTAAAAGGAAAAAAAGAGAAGGCAATTTAAGGTTACACTGACTTAATTAATCTCAGTGATAGTTAAGGAGACTGTAAGTAATGTTATGTGAAGGGGAAAGGTGGTAGTTAGAGGAAGATGATCTGGTTTAGTTTTAGATGTGTTGACCTTAAATAAAACTTAACCTTTTAGAGTGTAACCGCATACTGAACAGGTTTAAATCTGTATTTGAACTTAATAATGTAAAGTGGTAGTCAATCACAAACAGAATATCTTCTAGTACAAAAGAAAGACATGAAGTACAGCAAGGATGATCAAAAACACATCACAGTTTCATCAGACATGATTTCTAACCCCAAATGCTAGGCAAAATTTAATAATAGGAATGGATGGATTCTTACTCTCTTCTTCCTCGTCCATTCACTAGCCAGGCGATGAACTCTTTGGCCGCCTGACCTTCCAAGTAAGAGGTGATGTCACTGGTGTAGGTGCCCTCAGCATGTCTCTCAAACTCAGCGTGGCGCTTGGAGACTGCGTTGCTGAAAGAGGAGCAGTACCACAGGAGCAGAATTTGACTGCCTAAGAATTTAACTTTTTAACAATCTTTATTGATTTAAATTTCCCACTTGCCAGACTAGCATTTCCATAGGAGAGAGGGGTTCTTTTTACACCTCAAATTGATCTTGACATATTTTTTCTTGTTAGGTTTCAGTTCTGAAGGTACTGCCTATACTATGCAATTCAGTTTTGTGCAGAGATTCCTGAACTAGTTTTGAACAACTCACTTCAGGTGTGGAAAGCAATTACAGCTGTATTGGAATGGTCTAGACTAATTAAGTGTGAGCTAGAAACTGTATTGTATTATACAGACATGCTTTTTGTTCCCCTTTGTTAAATGCTCCCCCTACCTTCACCTTCATTATTTCTGAGCCAAACTATTCAGACTTAATTCCTTTCAAATTTACATGTTGAGTTTTTTTATGAACACCTTTTAAGTCATCACTCTGACCAAGTCATAATCTTGGAAAACTTTCAAGCCTGATCAACTCCATCTTATTAAAGACATTATATTCTCCCTCCCTACACCTCATTGTGGTTCTCTCTCTGATATAACACAAAATTATGTTACAGTGGCTCTTGGGAAGGCAAACTGCACTAAGAAGTAGACATGTTATGGAATATTTTCCATTAATAAATTCCATAGCATTTCTTTTCCAGAATTTGCTAATTTCTGCCCAAATCTAGCTTTTTATATTATTTTTCTTCTTGGGATGTCACCATTCCTCCTAATTTAGTACCATCTGCACTTTTCATCAGCATGCTAACTAGAGTTGTTTGGAACATTTTTAATGAAATGTTAATTTTTTTCAGATATGCTATTTCAATGAAGCAGAAACATTATTACAGATTTGTTATTAATATTGACAATGTGAATGTAAGGATCTTTGTGATCTGGGCTATCCTTTTTGGATTTTCTGACAGGAGAAAGAATTGTGTTTTAATCTGTTTTGCAAAAACACTCAATTTCTCCTGTATTTGTTTAAAATTTCCAATCTCTCTAAGTCTTTCCCAAAAACACAGTCAAGAAACAGAATTCTGGCCTTCAGCAGGTCTTGTGTTCTCCTTTCTGTAATAAGTGGTTTATGTAACATGGGACTGAGTGCTGAGGGCTGAACATTGCATCATGTTTCATCAGCTCTCTGCAAATTTTCCTGGCCATCTTCCTTTCACCTTCTCACTCAAATAAATAAAATAATAAAATACTCAAAAGGTATTTTATTCTTCAACAAAATGTGTGTTTTTCTTCAGCCTTTCTCTATACTAAATTTTTCTTTTTATGTTATTCTCTACCCTCCTTGACTACTTGAAATGTGCTTTCCTAAAACATAATCTCATCCTGTTGCATTCCTTGCATCCACTGCATATAGCTATAGAACACAGGTACAGGAATAAATAACGTAGAGACATATCCTATTTCCTTGTAAAAAGCAGGTGTGAAATAATATATTTGATTGCTATTTCTTTGATTGTAGTAACATTTCAAAGAGTATTAGTTGTTCTCTTTTTTGTTTAACTGAAAATGAACTCAAACTGGTTTTGAATAACAAGTTGTGACAAATAGAATACCTTGAGAGCTGGTCAGGGACTTTGTCATTTTCTTTGTCCTCCTGTGCTTGTTGGCTGTAGTGAAATTGCACAATCATTAGGTCATTATTACCAGTACACTGCAGAGCCTGCATAAGCTTAATTGGTTATTATTTAAATATAATGGTAAATCCCCACGACTGATAGATGAATATGATATTCATTATATTTTAGACATATGAATTTAAATTAGTACAATGTGTAGAAATTGTTACTCTCTACTTTAAAGACTTCCACAGAGATTTAAAAGCATTAATAGAATAGATTTTTGGATTATTTTTGGACAGATTTTCTCTAGAACACAAGACTGACACACTTGTACATTATTCTTGCTCTCACCTTGCTAGCTTGAGTTTAATCAGAGTATATGTGAAGAAAACATGCCAGCTTATAGTGGTGATACTGGCAAATTATCCAGGGGTCAACAAAACTTACACTTCGGCTGCTCTTCACAAATGAAACATCATGATTAGAGTATCCATAGATAGGAAAGTTTTGTTAAGGCCTAATGGCCCAGAATTGGGCCATTATGTTTATATATTATATTTGTATATCTTATTCATATTGAACTTAATTGATTCACTGAGAAAATCTGCCTCAAAGAGGCTGAGACAGTCTTTTTAGGTGGCGTATCAGATACTGCACTTTGATTTAGCCAAATCCTTTTGATTGATTTTGCATGTTTCTCATTTCTAATAATATATTAATATTCTTTTAATGGCTGGACTTGATCTTAGAGGTCCTTTCCAACCTAAATGATTCTATGATTCTATATATAAATTTTCCTCAAGTATTTTACTTATTTGAGGTTTATCCATGGTCTGGGATGGGAAGCTGATACCAAGAAACTGAATTAGCTAGATTCTTGGCTGTTTCTGTGTGTGGAGATCTGTATCAATGTGACCAAAATGCTTACCCATTTCTTTTAGTGCTCATTAACCATTGCACAAAGTCCTGAGCTCGTCTGGTGTCCAGGTACTTGGTGTAATCACTGGTGAATGTGCCTTGTGAGTGACGTTTCACTTCATTCAGCTGCCTAGATTCCTCTATTGGTTCAGAATGGGAAGCTTTGAATGATCTGTGAAAAGTTTAGACCTTGTTAATCAGCAATGGTTGCAGTACAGTCTACAGGTGCATTGATTTTTCTTTTAACAATATTATTTTTTACTCCCACAAAGTGAAAGCAAGTGGCATATTGATTAGTAGCTGTCTGGTAAAAGGAATCTGTATAGTAGATTGGACACTGCACAATTACACAGTCTTCTTGGATGAATAAGGTAGCTATTGTTTTAATATCCCAAATTTCTGTGCTAAGCTTTGCAATATTAAAAAACCCTGTCAATTTCAATGGTACATCAAGTACTGTGTAAAGCTGTCTTTAAATCCTAGTATATTTGGCTTCAAAGTGTAAGAAAACAAAGTATTTGTTTTCTTAAGAGTATTCAGGCCAAGTATTTGTAAAAGTTTGATCTAAAGAATTTACCTTGATTTCTCCTCTGTATCCTGAAGAGGATTTTGCCAGCTGCCTTGAATTATCATTAAAAGGAGACCAGCAACAAAATAAATGCTTTTCATTTTCATTGTCTGTAAAAACAGAAATAAAGCAACAAAGAAAAATGTTATAATATTTACATATGTCTGAATCAATTACACTGAAAAGAGACATTCTTAGTGCTGATCTAAACTTGAAGATAAAGGGCCTTCTAGAATGAGTTTCATGTCCAGTGGATGAAATTTTAGGGCCTTGGGTAGGCATTCAAAAGATGTAGTCTCTGTTCCAGTCTATTGGCTCCAGTCTGTATTCTGTAATGCAAGGAGAGCTGAGAGCAACTGCATCCTCACTGTCTTTTGCAATGTGAGGATAAAGGTGTGTTCTCTGCTTTTCTCTGTGTTCTGCTGATGGCAAGCACTAGATCGGTAATACTGTTCTATTTCAAAACTGGGGGTAGTGATGTGACTATGATTTTTCCCCAGATCATTCACTGGAGAAAAAATATTTTAATGATAGTTCAAAGCAAATCTTTGTCAAGAATATTGACACATTAGCAGCTCCCCATCCATCTTTCTCACAGAAGTTGCAATGAGTTCACATCAGCAAAATGTCACTGGAAATAATTTCATTATGTACTTGGGCTGATACTTGTGTATTTGAAAAAGCCCTTCTGCCATCCATGGCATTTTCCTATGGAGGTTTATGATAGTCTGAAAAACAAAGGGAGATAGGACACATGAGTGCCTTGAAGCAAAGTGGTAGCAAAGTAAATCCCAGTCACAAAACACCCTCCCCCCTAAATGTAATCTGTACCCTACTCCTGGGGCTCCACTGCAGGAAATAATTACTGAAGCTGATTTACTTACTGCTTACTGATTTATAAAATAAGGCAGTCTGAGTGAAAATGTATATCTTCTCTATTACAATGCCTTGTCACAATAGGCTGAATTTAAATATACTATGGGCTGGAGTAAGTCTTAGAAGATTATGAGGGAATGATGTGTAGTGAAGGTGCAGATTACTTCATTTTGAGATTGAGACTTGGCTCTGCACTGAGCAATGCAAATGAGGGGGCTATGTGAACTCCTCTGAGAAGGTAATCTCCTGCATCAAAAATCTTACTGCTGGAGGACTTCTACTCTGCCCCAGTAGTCTGCCCCTTCATAGCAGATTTCTTATAAACCTGTTTCTTCCATCTGTTTTAAAATAACTTAGAGCTGGAGATGCAAAGCTTGACTGTTGGCAGGCATTTTACCAATGGTTAGGAAGAATCTATTGGACTGTTACTTTGTGAGGCCTGATTTTTAAGGGAATCTTACCGAATAATATGACTATTTTACTAGAATACCTCAGTATCAGTATCAAAATACTTGAGGCAATCAAAATATTAGTAAAATATTGATCAAACTCAGGAAAATAAATGTGTAGCTATAATATTTTCTGATGGATTTTACTATTAAGCAATGGAGTCAGTTTCGTTCTCTCCACCAGAAGCCACTGCCAGCATTACTAATTTTTTCATCAGTGTCTGGAGACTCGTTTCTGCCCCGTGCAATATCCTGGTATATAAGAGCTGACCCCTTCACCTGAACATACCCTGCTATAGTACCAACATATACCACAGTGCTCATGTCTTATGACCACTTATTAAAGCCCTAACTGTAGTACTGAACTCTGTTTTCACTGTTTCATTTGGAGCTGTAATTTGGTGGTGCAACACTGACATCCAATGTTTATCTCAAGGAATGCATAATTTCACATTTCATAGGCTTCTACCAGTGGAACAAAAGCTCTGCCTGTTCTTTGGGAAATGGCTCTGTTGTGGTCATTTCAAAATGGTTTGATTGACCCCTCTGGTAACTGATATGGCTGTAAATGAGTTAACCTGGACTTGGACACCAGATGAAGTCTGGCTATTACAGCATACATAAGTAAATTTGCTCTGCTTAATAGTCCTAGCTTACAGCTGTCTGCAGCTTTATTAGACCGCGATCTAGATTAGCCACAAGCCCAAGTCACTGAGGTGGAATGAAATATCCAACACCAAAAGCTTTTCTTTTATATAAAATTTATTAAAAAATAATTCAAAATCACTGTAGTCAGGAAAGAGATATTCAGTAATTTCAGTTTATCTTGGCTCTAATGTCTCAGGCCTATAGAACTTTCAGATGTGAACAGTCCCACTGGCTATTTATTCCTTAAGTATTAAGATTAAAATTAAATGCATCTTCAGCTGCTTTCTAAATTTTTCAGAATCAAAATTGTGAGATTATTAAACAGAAATATGTATAAATGCAGTTTTTGAAATTTATAACATTTTTGGAAATCTTATTAATAAAATAAGCTTTTCTAAAAATGGTTAATCTTCTGTTAAATATGTTCTTTAAAAAAATTTGCATTAGTTTTGCTTTTTTTAATGCTTAGTACTTGCTATTGTTAAACCAGCAACAGCAGTCCTTGACAAGTTAAACAGGATACAGTTTTAAAAGAAGAAATTTTAATTTTATTCTTGATAATATAGACATGTATTATAGAGAAAAATTGATGATCAGAAAAACAGTATTTTCTTAGTTTATGCATGCTAATCAACTAATTTATCAATCAGAAGAAAGGTTTTATTTGCTCTAAATTATTTAGGTCACCAGTAGATACTGCTAAAAACCATGGAAACCTATTGTCAAGGCATAGGAAAACTAAAGCTAATCTTACACAGAAAATTTTTGTTCCTATGCATATTAGATTAATGAAAATATTTTCATTTCTTTCTGATTAAAAGTGAAAAAATTAAGACATCTCAGTTTGAATCTATGTTTGAAATACATTCAAACTGAATCTCAGTTTGAAATACATATGTAACAAATATACCTCTCAAATCTTGATCAGATATTTCTTTTAATATTATTTCCTTGACCAACCTGACTTTTCTACTTTTCTAATATATTCTACTACAGATGTTGTAGATTTTTTTGTACCTATGTACAATTTTAACTAGCTTAATTTCATTGAGTTTTCAAAAAAATCTTTCAAAAGTCACATTTTTATCTATTTCCAGTTTAAAAATAGAAATTATGAACTTACATTTAAAAAAGCAGTAAAAAAAGGAAATATTTTCATATGAACATGCCTGAGTGAACAAAATATATTTCTATTGACATGAAACTGCCTGCAAATAGCAGTAATTTCTAGAAGTAAATAAATTATTTTTCAGGTAGGTGTATTTTACATCTAATTTACCTACAATGCTATAATGCCTTGTGGAAAGTTCTGTAAAATTCAACAGTTCTAGTGTAAGGAATTCCATAGTAGGATGGAAGACTAAATTAAATTTTATACAATAATTACAATAACTATTGAAAGGCTTTATTTTTACAACTGTGCTATAAAATTTCCTTTTCTGATCTTACAGTGATATGAAAATTATAGTTGCTTGAAACAAACTAATCTAAAAGTGGGGCAGTGGAGTGACAGTCTGTAGGGTGACAGAGTGACAATCTGTCTTGGACAGTTTTAAATCTGTCTACATAAACACACTGAATTTGTTTTCCATGCTTCTAACTTAATCCTCATTGATTCATATTTAGGCAGTATCTATAAGGAGTGAATAATTTTAAATTCACATTAATTAAATATTTCCACATAAGATACTAAATGGGAAAAAATATAAAAATCAATAATTGTGTATCTCATTTAAATTTTTACTGCAATGCTTGTCTTTCATGTTCTCATGGTTAATCTTCCTTCTTTCAATTAATTCTGCAACGCTTCCCTTTTTCAGATCATTCTCTGTTGAAGTAACCAATACATGAAAAGATTTAAATTATGATGTCATTAACTCCAAATATCAGTGAGTATAACCTCAGAAGAAAACACCAATTTGCTGAAAAGATCTGCACCTCAATTGCAAACTTTGGGTGACACAATGCACATAATGCACTTGGCTTTCTCAAATAAATAACTGGTAGTTCATATAAATCTTACCTTATTATACCTTGAAGTGATACGTGGCAGGTGCAGAAAGAGCTACTCTCTCTTCTGCAACTATGGCAAGCCTTGAGGATCCTGAGCTCTGCCTAGCTGCCTCTTTTGCACAGACTTATATATATACTGTTCAGCTCTAGTAAGCATTACAGGAGTGCATCATTGCTGACAGTTTCCTTATTCAACTTTAAAAAAAAAGTCATCGTATTTGCTATTCATTTCATTTGATAATTTTACAAGCAATTTCACACATTCATTCTGCTTACTTTATGACATCAATGCTAACATGGATTTGCAAAAGGAGCGAGGTAGCAATGTCCAAAGTAGTAAATATCAAACAGAAGGGCATTAACATGACAAACAGTGGGCAAAAGGTGCCTGGGATCAAGGCAGCAATTCCTCCAATTTCTGATTTGCCACATTTAATATTTAGAATCCTGAGTCTATTGACATCAATAGCGTTGTTTTCACTTATCAGTTTTAAATCAGAGTTTATAAATTTAATCCATTGCTAAAAATAAGCACAACTTTCCCAAAGCCCTTGAATGATTCTTCAAGTAATCTTGTGCAAATATAACGAGTATGAAGAGATGTGAAATACTGCAGTGATGGTTACCCACTATGCAATGCCTAGCATAGGTGAAAGCTGAAAAAAAGTTTTGATTAGCCTTAGATGTAAAATTCCAAATTTGTAAATGCTACTGTAAGAAAATTCATACTCAAGAACTGTATGCCAAACATTCACTATAAACTGAGTTTCACACAGTGGCCTATAGATTCATGCAAGATAACCATTTGCTCACATTTCCATGACCTACAAGGAAAAAAAAATAGTTTTGAGATGTGTACTAGTGCCTGTTCTATGCAATTATTGTTGTTCAATGGAGACAATTTCATAGCTCTGGTGGGGTAGCATTGCCAAAGAAGCCGTGGTCACCCATGTGGCGACAACACAGAGACTGAGACAGGTAGGGGAGATAGTCAGGCAGGAGGAAGGTTCTGGAACCACAGCAGACATCTCACTGAATGTTAATGACAGCCTGTGCTCCAGTCTGGAGTGCCTCACGGTCTGGTTTGTGGCACAAGGCACATACGTATTACAACAAACCTTATTTCCCCTAACACTGCTCCTCAAAGCCAGCAAAGAATGTGCTTCAGTGAGGCAATTTTCTGCTGACTGACCACAGCCAGATCGGCATAGCCCATTAGATACAACTGAGGTAGTGTAACCATATTACAGTGGCAAACAAAATTTAGTGGGTCCTCCCTAGAGCTCTATCCCAAATACCTGGCTGTGGTACCATGGCAGGGGTTCGGGGAAACATTAAGTCTCTACACAGTCCACATCATCAAGTTTAATTTTTGTTAAGTGTAATTTTTCTGTGCTATTGAATCAATCTATGAGATTCATGGTTTATTTGATTTCCATTTCCAGACCTCGGGATGGGTCACCCGGCGGCTCCCGGCTACTGCAGTGCGTCCTGCAGTACCCGGGCAGTGCAGCAGATGGGATCAAAGGGCCCTTTCCACCGCTCCCGCACCAGGATGACACGCACACTCTTTACATGGATTGCTACAATCATCTCTCTACACGCTGAGTTAAAGATACTTTGGAAAGAGGCAACACGGAATGTGAGACAATATCCTCTCCTCCAGGAAACAGACAGCTTTTCTCTTTTTGTTTATCTCAGTTTATTTTCTTGTGTCATATAAAGTTCCTTGTTTACAGTAGGATGATTCCAGAAAAAAAAAAAAGAGAGCACCTCAGGGCACATGGTTGGGCAGGTTGTCACAGAGCTGTATCATCTAGCAGGTCATCTAGCATCTAGAAGGTGACTGGTTATTTGTTTTTCAAGTGGTACACATAAAATAAAATGTACAGGAAATAAGTGAACTGCCATCAAGAACAGCCCTCACTTGCCATAACTGAGTCTATAGTATATATTTCAGGAGCACAGCAAAGTAGAGCTTCCAAACAAAAGCGGAAAATTATATCAAGTGTATGAGACATGCACATATACTCAGGTTTGTTCCTCTCACATTCTAAAATACACTTAGAATGGCTAGCTGGTACCTCTTGGCAAAAATCAAGGGCAACCTCACTGTCCCCTATATCATTGCTCTCAAATGAGACCATACTTTGAGTCAGACAGAGACAGAAGAGAGAGAAGCTGAAAGTGGCCTGCCTTCCGGAAATTTTCATGTTTCTCATGATTCAATTGGAGTGCTTGTGTTCACTGTATCTGGAATTTGTCAAAGTTTCCTGCATTTTAATAATCTGATTAAAATTGTCAAGATTTGAACATTTTAACGAATTAGGAACTTGCTGGCTTTTGACAGTAAAAAGTAAAAAAATACTCATCAAATGCTTTCAAAAACTTGACCTCTCTAAATTCTTCTGTGTATTTCTTCATTGCATATTTATAACTATTGTATTGTTATCCATTACATGGCTAAAAGGGAGGAGGATGTATCTTGGGGTATGACTACAGGCCCACACCCTTTACTTTCTTATATTATACAGAAAGCATTCTCTCCTAACCTTGTCAGCTGTGAGTTCAGAGGGCTGGGCTCTGCAGCCCCTTTTGTTTTGCTGTCTTTGTTACAAGATAACCACAAAGAGCGTTCCCCTTCTGAGAATGGAACCAATACAGGAGGAACATCTGTGTAAACACATGCAGACATAAAACACCATGTTACATCCATAAACGTGTGCTTGTACATAACACACACATGTATACAACTCCACGGCCACCCTTCGGGAAGCACAAATGGCTTTCTGAAATGGAGGGTTAGTTTGGGGTCTCCGGCCTTTCCACACATGCAGCTCCTTGCTCTCTGCCAGGGGTGATGAGTGGTTTGTACCTCAGGAGCCACAGTCATTGTCACTGTGCTGTAGCCCACACTGTCTACTCACAGAAGTTGGAATCGCTCCACTGCAAGTCAATGGAGCTGCAGCAATTTGCGCAAGCAGAAGAGCTGGCCAAATATGTACTAGTTGTTTTACATTCTGAGAAGACAATGTTCATAATTGAAAGTAATACCAAATGCTCTTAGTAAATACTATGAATTATTCAGATTAAATATAGAGCCTTCAAATGACTCTATAAAATGTTCTAAACAGCTGTGCCTTGTAATTGGAACTGACTGGCAAACTGGGAAGTATTGAATGCAGTCTGAATGGGACTTGATATCTGAGTAAAATGAGTATAACACTAACCATATTCTAGAACCTGACTAGTTTTCTGCTAAATTTCTCTTCAGGCCTTTTCTTCCTTGCATCTGCAGTAATCCTGTGTGAAACAAATCTTGTAGGTCTGCATTTGAAGTATAAGAATTGCAGGTTCTCTCATGTGCACAGCTTAAGCACCATGAATAAGGTAGATGATGAAAACAGGTTTGGAATGGAATCAGTGACTTCCTACTACTTATGTACACTTCATCTCCTAGAATAAAGCAATTTTTACTTTTCAGCTCTAGTTTTAATTTGTAAAAGCTAGAAAGGATTCATAGTGGAAACTGACTTGTAAACAGCAGAATTTGTGGCTATTTATCAAGGGGCTATCTACCTAATTCAGAACAACTACATCCTATCTTCAGAGGCTTGGATACCTTGTTTATATGACAGGTATTTGAAGGCTCATGTTTCATTGTCTGAAGTGGTATGTTTGAGTATCTGAAGTGTGAGAGTGTTATTCAAAAGAGAAAAGAACAGAAAGTGCTCAGCATTTTTTGAAAACCAGATCCTCTAAAACATTTGAAAGGAGGAGGCAAAACTTTGAGGATGTTCATTCTTGTCATAAGAGCTTAGCTTAATTCAAATTGTGTCCTACGGTTGGCTCTTACACACCATATTCTATGTTTGCAGTACAGTTATATATACTTTTTTATTCACATACTTTGTTAGCTTCATCTTGATACCTCAGGACAAGCCCTTTCAACTTGAACTACTGAAGATCTGTTACAAAAGAGCCTATCCTGTAGCCTCTTAAGGCTCTTTGCTGTGATTGAAGTGGAATGGGGCAAATACCTGTCCAGTGAATGTTTGGGGTAATGCTTGTAACATGGATTGTGTTTGTAGACAGGGCAGAATGAAACATGTTCTCTTTCTAGAGAATAAAAGGCTTGGGAGAATCTCATCACCATATATAAATATCTGAAGAGATGATATCTTCCAAAGAAGACTGAGCCAGCCTGTTTCCAGTGGTGCCCAATGACATAACAAGAAGCAACAGGCACAAACTGAAACATAGAATGTTCTGTCTGAGCATAAGGAAACACTTTTTTACTATGAGAGTGACCAAGCACTGGCACCAGTGGCCCAGGGAGGTTGTAGAGCATCCAGATGGCTTTTAGATATTCAAAAGCCATCTGGAGAAAGTCTTGGGCTACAGGATGTGGGTAGTCCTGTGTGAGCAGGAAAGTGGGATAAGTAGACCTCCAAAGTTCCCTTCCCACCCCAACCATTCTGTGATTCTGTTACAGTACAAGGGTAGGTTTGCAGTGCTCTGAACCATTTCTAGTGATTGACTGTGATATTACCTGTTAAAAGCACAGGCCAGCCAGCAATCTGATGTTGATATATTTTTAAGAGGGTTTTTTTGACACTCACAGCATCCTAGGACATTTTCTCCCAGGTCATCCAAACACTGGTTGCTCTATCATAAAGCTTTCAGGTTAGACATTATTTCAGCAATTCAGTGTAAATGTCACATTCTGCTGGAGACATATTCCCATTCTTTGGCAAGAACACTGTGTAAGGCAAAGAAATTAACAACATGAAAAACAATGAAGGAAAAATGTTGGCAGCAACTGCACTTATTTTTAATTTTTTTTTTTTTATTCCCACAACTGCTGCCTACAAACCAACGTAGATGGTGAACAGTTTGGAAGATGTGTACTATGATTGCCTCAGGAAACAAACAGACCTCAGGGCAGATTAATAATGAAATAGCTAATGCACCCCTTGAGAAAGAGGTACCTTATGTTATTTTATTTGACAGATTTTCCTGAAATGTCCCTTATTTCAAATACTTCCAAAAGCTTCAGACAACAGACCTGTGGGCAGAGTGTGAACAACACACTGCATCATTTTATTACTTACAGTACCAACAAAGGGCCAATCTATCTGCCCAAATTTCCAGAACTTAGAGGATTTTCAAAAGAATAAATAAAATAAAGGTACAGAAATTGAAAGTGAACTTAATGTATTTATATCTATGTGAGATTGATACCATGCTTTTTTATAAATTACTTAGGTTCTCATTGACATATTCAGGTATTTTAAACCTATAAGCATCTCAGATAGGAGCTTAATTTTTCTCTCTTTCACCACAACAATGCAATTATTTCCACGGTGTTGTATCAATATAACAAACTGAGAGTGAAATCTCAGTATTTCAACTGAATTGTATTCCTTATTTGTAAGATAACCACATTTCTGAGACTACTGTTGTGTGCAGCAAATGCACATAGGACCATATAATCAACATCTAATTAGGCCCACTTCATGTTATATTTGCTTAATGTTAACTTTCTTACAGCTATAATTTTTTCCTTTAGCCATTATAGCAGTTGAATTTTAATTACATTACCAACAAAAATCTCATTAACGTCACGTAATTGGCAGCATTTCCAAAAAAACCTGAACTAATTGAGTATTTTCTGAAGAGTTCCCATCAAAGTATAATTTAACCATTACAAACAGCTTGGCAACTACATTTGCATAAAGATGTATCTAAGGAATGTTCTCATGTGTGGAAAATCAGATTTGATATTGCCATTAACAAACGAAGGAAGCTGTTACATAGCAAATCACTTCCACATTTTAATTATTTTGGCCAAACCCCATGTTTTTGTCAAGAAAGTCAAATGAAACCCCTTGCTTTTCCACAAAGAAGCAGCAACTGGTCTCTGACTGAGAGTTATGAAGCAGCTTGCTTTGTGGGAAGGCAGCACAATCTATTTCAGGTTATTTTGCACTCTCAACAGCTAATAGCAGAGATTGTGTCAGAAAGACCATGGTTCTTATGCAGTAGACTAATTCAGAATTTTTTACACACATGACCAAGGAGTTGTTTAATCTACAATGGGTCTCTTACCAATTATCTTATTAACATTCTTAAATTATGACAGGACTGATTTAATTACTAATGAAAAGAATACAAGTATTCCAATCATTATTAGCTTCCACTATTTTTTAAAGACTCCCTAAAATAGTTTCACTAGATACAAAGCAAAGAAAGCTTGCACAATCCTTTGATCCTTCCCCTCCAGTCTGGGATGAATGACACTGAGATCAATTTGAATGCTGAGGTGATGATCAGAAATTAAAAACAGGTCAATATGGCTCACATACTTTGAATACAGGTGGAAAACCCACTGATACATGATAGTTATCATGAGTGTCTTGCTTTCATGTTTAAACCTGAACACTGAGAGTTTTGCAGAATCAGTGTTTCAAATAAGAGTTGAATAAAATTTGAACACATTCATACTCTCAATAACTATCCAAACTTCAGTGTTAAATATTGTGCATTCCTATCTCTCCTTGGATTCTTTACAAAAAGTTGGAAATAAATTTTGAGAAACTGGTTCTTGTTAGGATGCTAATTAGGTACTTGCACTGCTTCCTTTGTCCTTTCCCACTTTTCAGTTCTAGTTAACAAATGCAATCACATTAATCTGACAGTGTGCATTTGCAGTAACCACCTTTCGTGGACTGCAGAATGTAAGTTTAAGCAAGTCAGCAATAGATGCACAAGACCTTTTACATTCTGATTTTATTTTTTCTGTCAAACAGGTATCAAATGTGTCAAAATATTTGTTACCATAACATTTGCTAATATACAATATCAAAAGTGGATGTAAACATCAAGTTTAAAATTTCAAAGTTCCTGTGATCAATTCACCTGAACACCATACAACTTGGGCACTGCTGTCATTTCATTCTCCCAGGGATGCCTCAGATGCCTTAGCATGCTCTGAGCAGCCTACTTATTCTGACAAAGAAAAACATTGTTTGAGGAAGTGGGTCATATGTGTGTAGAGATGTTTGCTGGAAAGGCCTGGAATTCCATGGTTCTGATCAGTATACCACTGAAAGAAAAAGCAAAAACAAAACATGAACGCCTTATGTTATGTTTTCAATTCTGCAAGAGTTAAACAATACAAGAAATGTATTTTATTGCTATACATAAGAAAGTGGATGGCTCAAGATAAAGGAGGAACTTGATAATTTTTTTCATCAGTTCTCAATATATTCTTATTCTTGCTGAAAAAAAGGTTTCTAAGCCTTCTGTTATTTAAGAGTAAGCATTACTGCCTCAGTACTTACAGGCCAGTTGTATCAAGTCAGGCAAAAGAGCCTTGAGATGCTGTTAGGGATGAAATCCCCTTGACCTGCTGCATGGCCTGGGTAACAGGGGTAAGAGACTTGCTTAGGAATAAGTACTGAGCTCTAAGCAACAAAATTTCAGCTAAATGTTGTTTGAGTTCTATTCAAAACATCCTGCATTACAACAGGGCTATGAACCTTATGAGTGGTGATCTGGAAATAAAACACACAAGTGAATTATGCTAACTCAGAAATATCTGCCATTCCACTGTAGCTGAACCAGAATGACTACAACTGCATACAGTATTCCAGATACTTAAGATACAACCCAGATTTTCTAAAGATCAGCAAAGGAGGCAGAAAATGTGTAATATACAAAAGGGCCTACAAACCCCTGTTATCCCTTTTTGTGGGGGTTCATGGCCCTGTGAAATTCGGGATGAAGACCAGTATGTTTGATAGCAGGCAAACACTTGGGTAATTAGCCCTGAGAAAAACGGTTTGGAAGCAGAGGTTAGCGAATAGATCTACATTTATAGATCTACCTTTCCCCTCTTTATTTCTCCTTTATATCCTGCAACCTCTTGTCTATGTGTTTCTCTCTTTGCCTGTACCTGCTAACCCACGCAAAATTTTCAGAGAACTTTTTTTGCTGATTCTGGATATATATTTAGATACCTTACACCGTTTTTGCTTGTTTCACTTGGTGCCTGTGGCAGGCAAGTCGAATTCAAGATAGAATCTACCACAACCAGTGACAGTTTGGCCCCAGTACTCAGCTCTTTCATCTTCCTCTTTTACCAGGTATCAAAAACACTTATAAGGAGGCTGGATTCTTACTCTTCTCCCTGGCTCATTTTAAAAGCCTCCAAGTTATTCTTGACAAGAGGAAAATCCTGCTAGCATGCAAAGGGCAAGGAAAAAAAAAAGAGCAGACAAAGCATTTGGGGAGGAAGTTGTTTATGAAGAATAACAAATGCACTAGCAATTGCCAAATTTTGAAGCATGTTCAGTTGAACAGGGTAGTTAAAAACACTGCCAAATGTCAGATAAGCTTATTGATAAAGTTATGAACCACTTTTCAAAATGAAAATAGTCTATTATTTACCATTGCCTGGAAATCCACCTGTGCATTAACCAGAGCTTTTGCAATTTGTGCTGAGTTCTGAAAATGTACATTATCTAAAAAGAAAAAAAAAGAGATTGTCTGTTGAAACGTGTTAATACCACAAAGCATAAAGTTATAGTGCATTTAGCTGTGTCCACTAATTATCAAGTGATACAGTTGACATTACTAAAAACAAGTAAGCATCTTATGATAGGTCATATGGAAATCTACCAAAGATCTAAGTCCTGACCCAATCAAAGATAGATGCTTAATGTTTTTCAAACAAAGTGATTCTGGCTTTGTGTTTGTTCTGCCATTTGCAAACCTCACCATCTGCTGTTCCATGGATGAGAAGATACTCTACATTTTGGAAATTCTTTGCTCTTGCCATCACAGTTGAATTCTGTTGAGAGGAAAAAAGAACAGTTCAGCAACTTCAATTTAAACCACTTATTTATAGTGCTGAAAGGCTTTCATTACCTAGTAGAAAAACAATCAAACAGTTGAACTGACATGACAGCAGTGACTTCATATCAATCTGAGATTACAAGAGAAACCATGTATATGGCTGTGTATAACTGATATAACTATAACTGTGTATAACTGATATATATATCAGTCTCTACAGAGGGATCTGAACAACCTGGATCAATGACCCAAAGCCAGTTGTCTGAGGTTCAACAAGGCAAAGTGCCATGTCCTGCTCTTGAGTCACAACCACCCCCATGCAGCACCAGGGGCTATGTGGAAGGGTGGCTGGAAAGCTCTCTGGTAGAAAAAGACCTGTGGGTATTGGTTGAAAACAGCTGAACATGAGCCAGTGCATCCCCAGGTGGCCAAGAAGGCCAGAGCCATCCTAGCCTGTACCAAAAGTAGAAGTGATCATCCCCCTTAATGGGTGCTGGTGAGGCCACACCTTGAATCCTGTGTTCAGTTTTGGGCCCAAGAAAGACACTGAGGTGCTGGAGTGTATTGTGAGAAGGGCAACGGAGCTGGGGAGGGTCTGAAGAGTGAGTGCTCTGAGGAATGGCTGAGGGTGTTTAGCCTGGAGAAGAGGAGGCTCAGGAGGGACCTTAATGTTCTCTATGAGTCCCTGAAAGTATGTTTTAGCCAGGTGGGTGTTGGCCTCTTGTCCCAGGCAACAATCAACCGGACAAGAGGAAATGGCCTCAAATTATGCCAGAGGAGGTTTAGACTGGATATGAGGAAAAATTTCTTCATGGAAAGGGTTGTCAGGCATTGGAACAAGCTGCTCAGGACATTGGTCACCACCTGGGAAGGTATTTAAAAGACGTGTAGA
Organism: Leptocoma aspasia; assembly: GCA_013399835.1. Taxonomy (NCBI): domain Eukaryota; kingdom Metazoa; phylum Chordata; class Aves; order Passeriformes; family Nectariniidae; genus Leptocoma; species Leptocoma aspasia. The sequence continues at coordinate 186,306 of VXAX01006691.1, read as the reverse complement.
TGTGGCACTTGGGGACATGGTTTAGTAGTGCACTTGGCAGTGTGAGGTTAATGGCTGGACCTGATGATCTCAGAAGTCTTTTCCAAATGAAATTATTCTGTGCATCTGTGATCTGTGACTTTGGCTTCAGGACAGGAATACCTATAAATAAATACTGGTTTTTTTCTTACATCATTTGCATGTGTTCTGAAAAGCCTTAGCAGAAGAAAAAATACTAATCTGCATCATATTGGTGGTATCTGTCCATAAAAGATTCCTGTGCAAGCGTGGCTTGTAGCAGGTAGCTTTCTGTGCTGTCACAAATGTCTCTACACTATCAGAAACAGATTTGATATTTAGTGTCTTTTCTAAGGGCCAATTCATACAAAGAACAGCACTAGTCATGTCATTCTCAGAATGCTCTAAATCCTGGCTACACAGACAGCTCTACCAGGGATGTTTGGTATTGAGCATTTCTGTTCTTTGAGTTGGGATGGAAATATGTACCAAGAACATGGTCCAAATATTTAACAGGAGTCTTTAACTAAGTTATTTGGACATTAATTCAGGCCTCTCTGTATCCAGAGCTGGTGTGTGTGCTGCTAGAGGAAACTAGAGACTTCCTATCAATGTGAAGAATGGCAACCTGTTCTAGGTAGGGGAAGCTTCTCTGATCATTTAGTATGCTTATGATCTTATTATCAGAGAATTAAATTTGCATGAAGCAGTTTGCATATCTCAGCTAACAGTACCAACCAAAACCTTATCAACATCAACATTTTAATCCCTCACTTGAGTTCTCTTCTAGGCTAATGGTTTGCACTGGCAGAACAGTCTGACTGTCCAAGTAAGAAAATAAGGACTTCCATTTAGCATTTTTGGTATTTATAAATACAAACCCACAATTAATTATGGAAATAAGAATTTCATGGCAGTAGCTTTGCTACAAAATGACTGTACCATGAGAGCTGGTAGACCACTTTCTTTCTTCACTGTTCCGCTTATCCATAAAAGTGTGACTCAAATTTAAGGCAGATCAGCACAGAAACAGAATTCTCACCTTATAGTGCTCAAGATTATCAGACTTTATAGGAAGACCCATAAATCGTTCTGTGTAGATCGATGCTGAAATTAAAGAAGAAAAAAGCTATAGATAAGGAAAGTGCAGATCTCTTGTGGCTTCAGTGACACATAGGAAAATAAATGATGTTTAACTGTGTCTGTTCTTGGTTTCCTCATAACACACCAAATTTACACATATTTTAAAAATCAGCTATGAAGGCTAATTATTTACTGTTCTCCAAACCATCTTGGCAGAAATAGTGGTTTTATACTCATCTAGGTTTTGTGGATAAAGGTAATTAATTGATATGGCTTTATGCTGTTGGGTTGAACTGCAGAAGTCAGTTGAATAAGGCAATAAGCCAGTGAAGGTGCATGGTGGAAAGATGACACAGACTAATTCTGACACTTTAAAAAGAGGAGCTGAGGATTTGTATGTTTTTTAACAGTAAATAAGGATATGCATGTTGTCCTTTTCCTATTGAATGTATATATGCAGCAACTGGGGGAGCAGGAAAGGATGTAGGCATGAACTGAAAAGGTGGCCCATTCCTTTTCAGGTCTCTGTTCAATTCCTTTTTCTAACTACAACAAGAACTGGTAACAGATTTGACAAAATAAATGTGAATAACTGAACAGTATCCATCACCAAGAAATCAGTAGAAACATCTCTCTTTGAGCTGCCTTGGTATTTGTACTTTAACTAGGAGCTGTTATGAAAATTTATGGAAAACTGACACAGCAGCTGCTACTACCATAAGATTACTTTCTTTATGACCTTGCCTTGAAAGAGTAACTGACACATATTGAGCAGTCAAGCTGCAGTATTGCAAGGACTTAATTTATTTAAGGGAGTCAGGGCTTTCTGACAAACAAGAGCTGTCATCTTTCCCTCTCAAAAGACAGGTGATGGCCATTGGACTCATTAAAGAATTGGGATTGTCTATCTTATCCAGTTTGATACACTGTATTAGAAAAATTTTGTTAAAAAATAGAAATGAGAATCCTCCCAGGAAAAGAAAATGAATCAATATACTCTTGTTCCCATAGTTTATTATGTATCATTTACATGTGCTACTACTGAGAGCTAAAGATGTGCACTATGTCTCCCAGATCAGCCAAGCAAGGCTTCTGAAGATAATTTGTAATATAAGTACCAAAAAATTTAAGTAGCCTATCTTTTATCAAAATCCTTTATCATTCTATGAAAACAGAAAATGTGCAATATCTGTTGTCAACACAATGTCAAACAACCATATTGGGCTTAAGTTTTCAATAAAATAGACTCTTTCTGAATGGCTGGCATTTCTACAGTATTCTGAGCCAATTTTTTCACCCTCTTCTACCAATATAGCTACAACAAGTCCACAGAGGTCAGCAGAATTGCATTATAATGACTAAGTGGAAGATTCAGCTTGTCAATTATTGAGGAAGGAAAAGCAGATGAATTTAAATAAATTTTAATAAAACAGTCACAGATATAATACTTTTAACTATACATTGTCCCTGGATGAAATCTTCCTTTCCGTCTTATAACTGTTCAGCTGTTATTAACTCTGACTCAAAGTGGAGGGGGGGGGGACAGCTTCTGACAAAAGATTATGGTCCAGAATCTCATCTGTGAATCTAAAAGAGGGTTGGACAGAATTTAGCAGCTCTAGGGGCCAGTACATCCTCTGGTAATATCAGTATTCGTAAATATCAGTAAAAATACTGATATTACTTGGAGACTCAAAGATGTAACATCCTGTAGTTTTGCCCCTTACACAGTTCACCCTAATGTTAACATGATGTGTTTGCCAAATGTTATGACTCATGACTTCCTTCTATTTCCTTCCTTAGTGGAGGTACATTTGCCTGTTTGGATTTTACAGTATCTTTTCACCAAGATTCTTTAATTGCCACCCGAAAATTCAGCTGACATAGAGACTGCAATGGTGCAGGTCTAATCTGCTTGAACTTAAAAACTTCATTTGAATTGTGAGGCTGGGACAAATTTTTATAACCTGTCTTTTATTAAGGGACTTTTGCAAAAGCAGTGCTCTATGCCTGCATTCTGGAAATAATTTTGTGATCATGAGTAAAAATGTCTTAAAAAAATCTTGATGCCAGTGAAAACATGAAGACTATGCTTCCTGTGTCATACAAATATTTTCCCCTTTGTTTGCAAAACACTATAAATACAAGGAATGTCTGTGCTAGCAGTCAGGGAAGGAATCTTTCCCATTTAACCAAAAAATTTTCTCATAACCAAGACTTCTTAGAAAACGACCATATGCTAAGTAAATGTGTTCAAAGTGCTACATTTTACTCATTGAAAATATTCATGCCATGATTTTTTTTTACACTAAGGTTCCTTAACACCATGCCAAAAGCTTAACAGGTCGGCAAGTATGAGTATGTGCCTGCTTTATTCACACAGGAAGGCCTTGGGAATATACGCCCTGTTTTGTTTCCTCTCAACAGTTTGGAGCCTAATTCCATAAACATAAATAAAAATATGTATTGTAACACAACAATACAGGTGCGGCTGAGAAACATTTAGAGGGAAAAGTACTTAATTTAAAAAATATTATATAGAACACAATAGTCTTTCTCTTTTCCACTGCTTTTTGGAAACAACTTTGTAGTCATCAGAAATACTGATTCCTGACACAGGTTGTCTGTGGTTTCAGAAGTTGAAATGTACTATGATTCTGTTACTGGCAGATAAATCTGTTCAGCTCTTTCTGAATTCAGTGATAATGTTTTAACAGGACTTTTAGGCAGATCACTCCTTAATAGAAGTTTATTGAGAGGGCTTTATACACTTACTGTTACAGAAGTGCATATGGAATTATCCTGACATACCTTCTTTGTGACAAGATCACTGCCAAACTGCCAGTTGCACTCAGTTATTTTCAGCAAGAAAAACATTAAACTTAAGGTCTTAAAAGTTTTAAATCTAGGTAATTTAAATGTCTTTATGTTTCAAATTGCCAGTCTCCTGCAATGATTTAATTTAAGAAGTCATTAAATGCTACATCTTGCTTTCCAAGTCAGTATTTATGACAAGTTTCCATACCGTAATATTCCCAGCTGGAAACAGGAGCCACAGCCATTCCACATTTAAATACTCCACTGCCAGATCCAAGTGCCAAAGAAGTTACATAGCCACCATAGGACTAGGAGGAAATCACAGTTTAAAATTACTGGTGAAGTATCATTCTGTTTTCTGAACCAAACTCATATAAACTAATTCCAAATTAACTAATTTGCTTTGCATACATGGAGGACAAAGCAAGAAAAGGTTGAGGGTTTTTTGAAATTAATTTATTGATATCAAATGGATCTGATGTAATTTCTTGTGAGAGAGATTAGACAATTTTATAAAATAATTTCTTTTTTTGCTGCTTCTTCGATGTTTTTCACTGCTTTTCTTACCACTTAAAGTCACTGAGAAGTTGAATTTCATAGTGTCCTTCACGGTAATCTAACGCAACCTATAGCTCAAAACAGGGCTAACATCAGATGTAAATTACACAGATTGCAGTCTCATCCATTGTACACATCCCCTCCACTCAATCTACTTCAACAGTGATCAATGTTGTAGTTCTTTTTTTTTCCTAAAACCAAGCAGAAACTTTCCTTCTGGCATCTTGTTTTCATTGCCTCTCATCCTTTCAAGGTGCACCTCCAAGAAGAGTTAGAGGTTTTGTCTCTCCCTTAACAAACTATCTAGTTTTTGCTAAAGATTAGCATATTGAACCAACTCAGTCATCAGTACTAATATACTCATTATTTCAGGACGCAGCAATTCCTCCCTACTGCCTGCCACTGTTCCTAGCATTTTCTGGCCTGATTCCTCAAACTGGGACCCAGAAAGGAAGAATGAGTTCATGGCCGTAAGAAAGGTAAAGCAGAAAGTAAGCCTGGATAAAAATAGATCTGTATAACCGAATGGGGCTAGTTGCTGAGACAGGAAAATAAGGTAAATAATAAGCCTTTGGTTTGGCTGTTCACAGGATGTGGAACTGAGGTCGGAAAAACTCATCTAAGGTCTTCACGAAATAATGGGTTTCTGTTTACTTTGGAATGGAGAAAGGGATAAAATATGGTGTGTCATGAAAAATTCTGAAAATTACTTCAGCAGCATATGAAAGACTAAGGGAAATAAGCAGAATTATTAATTTTTTTTTTTTTACAGAAGTTAAGTTAGTCCATCCTCTTGACTTTCCAGCTTGAAATGATAGTGAGGGGTATAGTAGTAGAAACAGCAATTCGTAGAATTTTTCCATCTCATCTGATTTGCTCATTTGATCTTTCAAAAAATCAGTCCAAAAGGCTAAAAAGTAAGGGATTAGGATTGGGCAGATAAATATATTCACTGTAACAGGCCGAGAGAGTTCACAACCCAAATTACTTTAGTAGTTATTTAAGAGCTTTTGCCATCTTGAAGAGTTTGTGGAGTCTAAAAGCATGAGTTCATGCACACTAGCCAAGCTGCAGCCGATAAATAAGGAAATGCTTTTCAACTCCTTTCAAAGCTTACAGACCAGGAAATGGTATAATAAATTGGAAATAAGTTGGCAAAAAAGACTGATAGGTTTGGCAGTAGTGCCTTTATTTTAATATTATATCCATTACTGGAAAACAATGTGTCCAAGCTCTTAGTTGGTTCTGGAAACACTGGTGAAATAAAATATGATGTGATTTAAAAAAGAAAATATTTTCTTGAGACCTTAAATTGCCTAATGTCACTTTAGAATTATTCACTTCTAAGTGTCTGTGTCACTTAATTTCACCATATGGTACCCATTTTATTCTGGTGTTACAGTAATAACTGTACCAAATTAACTTAAATATTGGTTGGTAGAAGCTTCATAGAAAGATTTTAGCAACTCTGCTCATGTGCTGTCTAAGATCAGGCAATACATCTGGCTATTAAAGGTTCTGGGAGAATTACAAAGAGAAATACATTAAAAAAGCAAAGACGAAAAATAGACTGGCTAATAATTTGGAATGACTCCCATACTGCCCAATTTTTCCACGTCTTGGAGAAGCTGTCAGTGTTGTAAACCCCTCAGATCCAGATTCATCCCTGATGACCATTACAAAGTACATGTACAGTGTACAAGTACACAGTGATTCAGGATGATGCAGGGGTCACATTTTCTGATGAGAGATAGTCATAGGACTTTTTCTCACTATTTTAAACTCAGATCAGAAAGGACAATACTTGAATTTTGACACCATGACAGTAAGTCCCTAAGTTAAAAGAAAAGCCAATTAAAACATTTTATTTTGGCTTAACTTCCAGTCCAAACAATGTAGAGCTTTTCATGTAGATATGAGCTTTTCAAAATTCCCTCTTGAGCTGCCAAAGATTCATTTTTGGGGGCTCGAACTGTTGCACTTGCATGTATATAAGTACCATCAGGAACTATTCCCTTTGGCAATACCATCACACATTTGCAGAAGAAATTTTATACATACTTAAGACAGAACCAGGAAGAAGAAGAAAAAAAATTATACTGCAGGATTATTTAAAGATAGATATAAAAACTCCAATCACTTACCCAGCCCCATATCGCTATTCGTTTTTCATCAATGAAGCCCATTTCTATAAATTTTCTGTGGAAAATAAAATCACAGAAATAAATGCATTATTACAAAAACTTGCTAGTACAATAAGAAATTAGCAAAAAATACTTTTTCTTGCACTTTTTTCCCACAGATCCCACCAATTTGAGTAAACTGACAATCAACATAGCGTGCCTGATTTCTACAAAGCATCAACTATTCAATCAATAGGTGTTAAAAGGGAAGAGGAAGAATTTTTCCTAAAGGACTAAAAAATACTGAAATTAATACTTTCATCATTATAATGTTTATTCCAGTAGATGAGGATAATTTTCATTGCTTTAGTGACAAAAGTGCTGGATTACCATTAACATTCAGACTTTATCGTGCAAGATACTCAATATACATCAGTATGTCACAGTAAGTCACAGTGAGTTAATACTTTGATTTCTCAAGAGGAACAGTATCAGCTTTTGAGGAGATTAGGGATTCCCTGGAGACATAAGCTTTTTTTAATGTACCTGAAAAGTAAAAAGCTCTTATAGGTACTTTAAGAAAAAACAATAATGAAGGAATCATCTACTAACGCTCCAAGTAGGTAATAAGCTTGAAACGTATAAAAGGTGCAAAACTTCTTATGCTCTCAAGAGTCAAACAGGTCAAAGAGAACCATAAATATTAGGTCTACTAAAAACATCCTGCATCAGAGTGTGGAGACTGTATTTCTAAAGGTGTATTAGCAACGGCAAAGAAAAGAGGATGAGGCAAAAGACCACAAAGGGTTGAGAGTGACAGATAAACACAATAGGTTCAGGTACACATCAGGACACATAGTAGCCTTATTTACTAGGACGAGCCCAGGTGATTGACAACACCCAAAATGTGGGATACTATCTGGGTGGGACAGAGTTAGAAAAGCCAAAAAATTATTCAGCTTTGTTATATTACTGTCTTAATCCCTGGGGCTCCACCTACAGTAAAAGCCCCTCCAAGAATTTCCCACTAGACTAGAGAGGCTCTCTAAAAATTATGCATCTTAATCCATGTGTTAGATCAGGAAGATGGAATGCACTACATTTAACTGAATAAAAATTTTGTCTAGGTGCTGACAGAAACTGGGAAGTGTGAAGTCTGAGGTCATTTTTTCGTGGCCTGTCTCAGCAGATTTTGCAACTGCAGAATCAGTTTAGGTTCCCTCTGATATTCTATGTCTGAGTGATGATTTAGAATAATATAGAAGCATTCTGATATTTTGAAGTATGCCACTCCTCCTAAAAGTTTCAAGATAGAAAATTAAATAATAGACTAATAGAAAAACTTGACATGATATACAGCTATTCTGTTTCATTTATCACTGAAAAGGATAATGGTGCATTTATATTTATAACATTGAGGAGGAAATGAATTATCACTAAGCAGAAAGAGGAAGGAACAGATATCCTTCTCACACACACTGTAAGTACTGTAAGTACAGGCAGTGCTCTCAAACAAGCAAAGAAAGCTGTGAAAACCTGGGTTGCTACATCCAATTTACAGCTAAGACACTCGAGTGTCTTAGTCCAGTCTGGAGGAAATAGGGTATTTACTGTTGCACCTAGAAATCTATCCATACTCTGATGGGCCAAATTCCACACCAAAGGCTAGGCTAAATTCCTGCCTTGCAGTCACCTCTGTGGGGTTCAAACTAACACTTCCTGAAATGCTCACTTTAGCAGTGCTACTGCATCTGTAAAATTAAGACAACCTTTCTTTGCAATCCTCATATTTCACTTTCTCCCAAAATCTCTGCATAGCGAATTGGTTTCCCCTGGAACACTTTAAAATGTTTTCATGAAAAGGAGCAGCTGTTGGGGAACACTTATTAGGGGACCTCAGGTACTTTCTGTTCTTAACTATCATACAACAGCACAGAATGCAAGTTTGTGACTAATTGACCTGTAGAACATTTGTGTCAGGTTCAGTTTTGCTATAAACTTCTCATTTGACCTTTAGCTAATCAGTGAGGTAAATCCCTGTGGATCTCTGGCTAATCTCTGTGGTAACTGAGGTAGGCTTGCCCTGTAGGAAATAACTTCAGAAAAATGGATAATTGGCTTAACTTTCACTGCTGACCATTGTATTTCTTTAGGCTTAGGATTGAAGCCTCTGATGATTCTCTTGTGCAATGCAAGTGGTGAGGTCCAAATTTGGACTTAATATACCAGACAAAACCTCACTGACGTCAAGCAAACATTAATATTTTATTTTTACAAGTGTTTTTTTCTTATAACATGGAGACCTCAGGCCTTCAGTGGAAAGGCTGAGAATTCAATATTTCTTTCACCTTACTACTTTTTGGTATGCAAATACAACAGCTATACAGGGAGATAATCTACTTACTTAACTGCTGAGATTTGGTCCTCGACTTCATAGACTCCAAGTCTTCGATATACTGCATGCAAAATCTTGTCACCTTGATAAGCTGTCCCTCTGCCATCCACCAGAGCAACAATAATTCCCTCTTTGCTTGCAAGGTAGGTTATCCAGCTAATGCTAAAGGTTTCCTTTACATTCTGACTGCAAGGTCCTCCATACCTGAGGATGAAAATTCACACATTTTCAACTCATACTTACAAAGTTATAAATGTACTATAGCTATCAGTACTGATAACATTTCCTCCACATGTATTTTTCTATATGACTGTGGTTCAGAGAGCTCAGTAGACAAACAGTTCTACTACAATTTTCAAGTAGTTATGAGATTTTGCTATCAAAAATCCATTTTAATTATTTAGGTCTTATTCCTACGGGAAATAATTAGTTTCAGCTCAGACTAAGTGGTGCAGTATCAGCTGCTTGTCCTAAGGGGAATCCATGGAAGAGTCATCCCTCAAAGATTCAATTCTTTGCTCTTTCCAAATTCCTTAGGAGTAGCATCCATTTTTGGTGCTTTTCTGCTTTTTTGCATTTCATTGCCACGTGCAGTCAGTAATGCCAAAGAAAGCAAGAAAAAGAAATACAGCTCCTTACACTTTTTGGCTATGCCCAGACCTCATTTGTTTCAGTGGGGAATATCATGTGCTGTTGGAGCTGTGGGCAGAACACACCCCACATGGCTGAGCAAACAGAGACACTCCTCATGAGAACAGCCTAATCCAAATTACACATTTGACCTCAAGGACAGGACTCTCCTACTCTAAACTTCAAAAATACTTAGCATTCTTGGACCTTTGGATCATCACTGGTTAATAAAAAATTATGTAAAGATTTATTACACCCACTCAGCTCTCCTTTCTGCATATTTTTTCTTTCTTTCACCACTGCAATTTTTATTGCCTTTTCTGCCTGCAATAAATTATGTCAAATGCTCTTAACAAGCAAGTCCACATAGCTTAGTTTTCTTTTCATCTTAAAAAATGAAGCAGGCTCTTGTATTTTTTCATATTAGCAAAGCTGAAATCAGTACTTTTAAACTGTCTCATGATAAACAGAAGAAGCAACAGAGCTAAGATCTACAAGGAGTAGCCCACATGATTTTAGCCTTTCTCTTTCTCCAAGAAAGTAATTCTTACCATGTCAAGATTAACATTAAAATCCTTATCGATCTCCATTGGGATGAATTTCTATTCCAGAAACACATTGAAAAGAACACAACAAATGAAACAGAACTAAGTAGTTTTGCCTTTGCTTTATAAAATGTTGCAAATATCCCAGGTTTTGTTAAATTAGAAAAAGTATGTTTTCTAACAAAACAACAATATTCAAAGAAAGGAAGAGTTACATACACCTGAATAAGCAGAGGGTACTTCTTGGATCTATCGAACTGTGGAGGTAGAAGCATTTTGTACCACAAAGCTAGAAAAGACAAATTAAAATTAGATCCTCAATAGTTGAAACAATTCCTCTAGGCACAATCCAGAGTCTGGTGTAACAGTATATGAACGTGAATCAGCACATAGTACACAAGGCACGAACTGTGAATCACAGAACTGATGGAATTAACTGTTTATATTGAACTGTTGAAGAACAGCTTTGAAGAAACCCACATTTACTTTAATTTAGCTATGCTAAATTATTACTTCACAGAAGTGTAGGTTCTCAGTTTTTCCAGGTGCCTAGAAAAGCATAACTGTTTTAAGATTATCAGATACTAGTTTTGGAAACTTTACATTGATTTATTACCATGGGATACTGTTGGTAAATCACTACTGAAAAGAACAGCGCAAGCAAGTCAATATAATGCGTAACACATGAACAGCAGTTTACATTTCCCATTTTATTACCACCATATTACATTGTTTTTACATAATATTTAAACTCTTTACCAATAGTATTAAAGATTTTTTAAAAACTTGCGTTGTGAAACAAATCTATTTCAACTACTATTTTACTGAGAGATACCCTGAGGCATAGACAAAGCAGCTGTTATTGAACGGGGCAGAACCAGGCCTCTTTTTCCTAATCTGTCAGTCTACCAACTTTGTTCTACAGAAAGACAATATTTACTATAACAAAATTAAGGCAAAATATTAAAATGGTAAGAATAAAAAGTACAATAAAGATATGTAATTCTTACTTATACCATCCACTTCAAGCTTATTAATTTCTTCTTTTGGCAGTCTGATATCTTGCAAAGCAGACTGCAATTCCCAATTGTCTTCCAACACTCTGAGCTCTAAGTAAAAGGAATGCCTGAATTATTAACTGATTTATTGTTAATTTCTCTTTAGTAATTAAGATTCCTTTACTTTGTGTTATTAGAACAGAAAGGAAATCTGTGAATTTTACAAGCAGAGTAATGAAATCCACTCAGACACTTCTAATTGGTCTTGATCACATAGCTGAATGAAAGAAAAGCAGTATTGCAGTGCACAAATACTCGTTAGATTTTTATAGGATGTACATTTTGCAATGCAAATCATTTCACATGTTGCCTCTGAGTGTTAGAGTCCCGCATGTTAAGAAGAAACAGCTTTCTCCTGTAGATCCCTCATCCCAGTTTTGTAAAATGGGGGAGCTAGAAATGCAAAATTCATGGCATTGTGCAAAACACAGTCCTGTATCTCCTATCAGACTAGTATCAGTTCCACCTCTGAGACCCTTGGGCAGTGTGCTCAAGCACATGGTCCTCAGGGAATATCTTCTTCTTTCTGCAGGAAATTCAGTTTCTCAAGGGGTTATGGCAAAGCTTCACTTAACCACTGTACAATAGGTTCCTACACAAAGACACCAGACTTACCATCTCCTGTCCTTATTACTGCTCACTTAGTAAACCCTTTTTCTTTTTTTTTTTAATCTAGACAGTACTAACATTTATTGTTTTACTCGCTTTAGACCAAATTCAGTTACATAATTTTAAAATTACAGTTTAAAATTTAATTAACCCACAGGACAGACTGCAGAACTTTATATTATTAGTCCATTGGTTCTTGTTTATTTATGTGTTTTCCTATGAGTAGTGAGGGATGAAGAATATTTGAAATGTAATGGAAATCTGTGACTTTCAGCATCACTTTCAGAATGAAAGAAGCTTTTAAAACTGCAGGAGATTTTTCTTTTTTCCTTTACCTTCTCGTTTCTGGAAATGTTCAAAAAAGTACAAGCATTCTTCTCTCAACATATATTGAGCTAGGTAGTGCTTAGAATATGCCAGAAATATAATACTGGAATTTGTTCTTTCAAAGTACTCTTGATAAGTTTTGCAGATTCAATTGGGTTTTTTATGGCTGAAAGATCATCCTGCTTTTGGATGCTTATGCAAACTCAGCTGAACCCTTTTCCAGCCTTCCCCTCAAAACTCCTAAAACTTCCCCATTACCACAACTGAATTGTAGGCATCATGGAAGGAGCTTCCAAACTGATCTATGTCAATTGAACTGTCTCCTACTAAAATTCATGGGTGATATAGTTTCAAAATGCTGCCAACTGCAATGAAAATGGATTTACTAAAAATAGTTTTGCACTGCAGAAGAGATTATGAAAGCAAGGAACTGAAGGAAAATTAATTCAAAAAAGGTAATGAAGAATTTAAAGAGAAGCCTGAATTTGTTTTTATTCCTGAGAATAACAGCACAGAAGAGGGAGGCATGATGAAACCAGTGGTGAAAATGCATGACAGGAAACTTCTCTGCTGCAGAGAGGTTAAGAAACACATAACTGCAGTTGGGCACTTAGTTGCATTTCAAGCAATGCATAGTTTGATAAGATTGTAGGGGCCCTTTACATAAAAGATAACAGTGAATCAGGAAAAACAGTTATAAAAATGGGTTGAATATAAAAAAAATCCATGCATGCACTGTATTTAAACCTTTAAATCTATTTAAACCTTCTGCAGAAGAAATACCAGAACACAGTGTTTCTATATCGTAACTGCAATAGACATCCTATTTTTTAACCTATCTTTTCCATTTGCAAAAAATTTTAAGCAGTTATAAAATAAGATGTACCAACTACTACTGGAGTCTAAATAATATGATGCTGCAATTCACTGACTTCTACATGAATCACCATGGATTAAGTTAGTTTAACAATACTGTGGCATTTGTCTTCCTTATGTTTTTGTGTGTCTTTTGGTCAGACAACACTCAGTTAACAGTGGGTTATCAATGCAGGCTCAACTGTAGGGACCATTACAACTACCAGCTCATTTCCACTGATTACTGGGGAAGGAAGGGAATGCTAAATCACTGAAGTTTATACAGAACCATGCTAGTTTTCATAACATTCCAGGAACTGAAGGCTTAAAGTTGGAGAACTTTTAGGGGAAAAAACAAGGGACAGAGAGAGAAGATTCACTGCAGAACAATTAATATTTTCATAGTTAGAAAGTTTCTGCTTGGCTTGGTTGCAAACAGTCTTCACTAACAGGCTACTTAAAGAATAAGGGCTCTAAATGTTTCTTGCTGAAGATCACACTTTGTATCAGTAATTACACCTTGTCTGAATCAGTTATTTGAACTGATCATCTGAAAGAGCTTCTGCTCTTTTCTGACATCTCTACTGATGGCTGAAGAGGAAGTCATTGATCCAAATTCTAATTAGTACAGCACAATAGGTCAAACTGTAAACTCTAAATAGTACACTATTGTCTTTTGTATAAGGTAGTGTTGCCTCATGAAAAAGAAAGCCTTGTGCTCATCCAAATGTGAAAAGGAATATACTGGAAACCACAATAATCTTTTCTACAAAGTTTGACTCAAAATTTGGAAGACAAAGAGTTGTCCATGTTCATTTTATCTATAGTGTGTGAGCAAGAAAAACAGCAGGATGCTGTAGAAGTGCTGGACTCAGGAATTGCGATAAATGCATCTGTGTGTTCATTCACGTTTGGATTTTACTAATGAATAAATCTAGAAAGACACTAGTTATTTTAATACCAAACAAGATGAAAGGCTTCTTGATCACAATCCTAAGTATTGTATTAGAAGACCTTGATCTGGATTAGAGGTAAAGGAGTATACCAATTGCTCAGAAATAGGCAGGATACTTGCAGTACCTCTATCACCACGGTTCTCAAAAAGAGTAGAAATGGGAATCCCAGGACCTGTTGTAAGAATGATAAAAAGTCAGTTTACAGGAATTTGGTGATGCAGTGTGTATTACATTAACATTGATAACTGACAGGAGTTAAAGAGCTCAAAACTGGTGCAAAAATCTGAATCGTCTCTGCTGTAACTCACTGCTGTTGTAGTCCCTGCAACAACACATAAGGTACCGTGTGTACAAAGACTTTTATATATACAGGCATTGCTCAGCAAACCTAATAGAAGCAACTTTAAATCTACTAACGCTTCCTCTCTAGAGATGAAGTGACATCTAGTTAATACCTGAGATGTGATTACATAAGGTGAATGCAGAACTAACAATGTGAAACATTCTTCTGAGAACATGTCACATCGTATTTGTGAAGGTGAGTGCCTTTCACATGGTGACGACCTTACTGACTATTTTGTGCAAGAATGATTGAAAGGTGTTGTTATTTGCTACATTTGGTTCTCTCCTCAACAGAAGTTCTAAGGAACTTTTCAGCTGATCAGTCGGTGCAGAATCACAAGAACAGTAAACTTTATACGAAGTACAAAAAAGGAAAACCTTGGATACTTTTCCTCTTTTTTTTAGATTGTGATGTCACTGTTTTTTGAGTACAGCAGTGGATGAAACCTCAGATCACTGAAATAATCTAATTTATTACAAAAGAGCTGAGACTTTCTTTAATACTTGCATCTTGCAAGTGGATTCAATGATCACATCTTGAACTGAATTTTTCTTAGATCATTTATTAAAAATGTTCTCAGGTACTAAATAGCCAACATTTATGGCTGACACAGGTCTTAATAATTTCAATTGGGAAACATAGTAAAGTAGTTTCTCACAGCTAACTTTGATCACATAAACTGGAAAACAATATATATTTCTAAATCCTGCTCTGGCTCCTGCAAGAAAAAACATGGCTTTCATGAGCTGGATTGAAATCTGTTTTGTGACATGATGAACATTCATAAATTTGTTTTTAATTCTCAAAATCCCAAGCTTTTTGTTGAAAAAGTAAAAAAAAATCCTGAATATATCTATTTACTGAAACACCACAAAATTTTTGAACATGGGAAGTCTCTTTCTGGAAATCTTTCCTGGTTATTGTGAAATTTCTGTGAGTCATAAAAAAATAATTTGGGATAATCAGTATTAACTACAGTGCTGATACATTTTAAAGAACAACTGATTATATGTTTGCTCCCATGCAATACATACCATAACAGATCAAGGCATAATACTTAGAATGTTCACTGAATCTTGCTGTATAATATTGACATCTCTCTTTCCTTAAATTGCAAGTAATGCATTGTTTTCTTATAGGTTTACTTCCAATGCTGATTCTAAGAGAAAAATCAAATAAAGCAATCATTATTTTGCTAAAATTAACTTTAGATGTGTCTGTCTCATTCTTGAACACAGACCCTCTACTTTCAGAACTGTTAATTTATAAATAAACGTTTTGTCTTTTTATAAATTTTTCCCCAAGAGTATATTTAAATGTTAAATGTCATTTGTCTCAATTGTCAGATAGAATATGAGGTTAGAATTTAGTTAAAATAGCTTGTGAAATTATACATTAAACATCTTGAAACTAAATTGTTTTATTGACAAATCCAGAGACGCCTTCTATTAACCTACTATCATTAAGATAATGTTGATAACACTTACTTGTAAATATTCCTTCTTCCTGGATAGCCTTCAAATTCATTGCTTGAATAGAAACTGCAAATTCATTTATATGTTAATAAATAATCCATAAAGTGATGACCTATGAACGAGCATCAAGATGAAAAGCCATCTTGGAAGTTAATTTAGACTTTTTGAGATCTCTGCATGCGATGCAAGTGTAGTTAAGCTTATATACCTTTTATCTTAATAAATCTTTGCTCAGACTATGATTAGGTGACACATAAGCCATATAAATAGGAGTTCTATCTTAATTCTCACAAGCTAATCTCTCCAATTATGTAAGCTGTTTCTGTCTATACAGTAAACTGAACAAGAGATCATAAAAAGACAAGACATAATAACTGCAAATTGTGTGAGGGTTAACCACATGATTAAATTAAGTGTTTTTAAATAAGCCTCCCTAAGATGGGTGATAAAAATAAATAGAAAATTGAGGGCAATTTGCAAAGAATCTTTCATAAGTAAATCATGTTTACAAACCTATGCAGTGCCTTAGCATACAAATTTGTTGTGGATGCAATCAGATAAAAAACAAATTACACCTAATTATAATCTGATGACTTAACAAACAGTGTTCAAATGATTAAGTCTTGCTTTTACTGACAACATTCACAACCTTTTTACTTCATGACACTTACATTGCATCATTTGTTACTCTGAAAATGTATATTGCCTCCCATTCTCCACTTGTAACTTGAATTGCATTCTCCTGTGTAGTGAGACATTTAAGTTACTGAATATTGTAGAATTATTTCAGGACAGTAGATCAATGTAGAACACTTTGCTTGACTTACCACAGAGCCGTTGATGTAATGAATATGCTTATAACCATTTTTGTCACTAAAAATTTTGTAGTATGAACTGCTGTCTGATGTAAAATATGGTGCAGAAACAAAGAACTGAAACAATGGAAGAAAAACAGTAGATGAGACATAAGACTGTCCAAACTGTTTAGCAGATTATACTACACATACTAAAACTAATGAGACTATTTAATCAGTTCAAATGGGACAAACTACTTTGCACAAGTTTGTACCTGTGATATTCACTCTCCCCGTGATCACGTTAGAATTTCAGTCATTTCAGATTTCTTAAACTGATAATATAGATACCTCAAGAACACCACAAATGTGAGCTCTCTACTTATAAGTGGAATAATTTGTATATTCTGAATGACCTTTCTTTAGTTATTTAAAAACAGGCAGAAGTGATTTTTAACAAATAATTTTCTGAATAAAGCTAATGTTCATAAATGGTGCCAAACTGAATATTCTGTGGACCTCAGTTTGTCTGTTTCACTGAGCAAGCATAGCATCAAAGAAATGGATATCTGAAGTTTCCCAAACTATTCCACTAATTTTAAAGAACAGATTATTCCAGATAAGATCATTCAACTTTTACTTCCTTTCAAACAATCACTTCTTTACTAAAATTGTCAGTCAAGGTTGAATTACCGCAACTGCAAGTTTTGTTTTCAAAACATGAAGAGATAGGAATGACCTGCAAGCACTTCAAACATAGTCAAACATTCCTGAGTGAGTATAACTTTTGAATAATATAAACTCAAGCTCAACTAGGACTTGTGATCACAAGTTAAATTCTCCTGTAGACTGTATCTATGATTCCTAATACTTAAAAGCCCATAAAGGCAAAAGCTGGGATTTATGCATGTGTGCAAATTCTTTAGCTCTAATAAAAATCTGTCATCAGAACCTCAAGTGGAGTGTCAAAAAAAAAAAAAAAAGGACCAAGTAAAAGAACTATTGCTTGTAAATATATGATCTTCATATTAAAACATCTCTTAAGGGACAGTGCACTGAAAATTGAATCTCATTGTTAAGTCCACTGCAGGGTATTCAGGCAGTGTGAAGTTCACACACTTGATTCTGTTAACTTCCCCTGCCTGAAAGCCATACTACATATTCACTGTTGGACTATATGACTGTAAATACTGATCACATGCTCTTACAATTTCCTTGTAGGTTTGTTTTTACTGCAAGTTTCCAAAGGTACATGGTTGTCTAGGGTTACTGGGCAGAGAAAACATCTTTTGCTAAGAGGTAACTCCAGAGAAGTATCACCTGCCATTCTAAGTAGTGTATCTTACCTTGAAGGTTCTCCCTTAGCTGAAGATGTGCAGCACTACCTGGCACTAAAACTGTTCTGAGTGGACAGGTTTTATACTTGAGATACTGTGATAGCCCATTTTATTCCTTGTCCTAGTGTCACCAGAGGAATTTTACATCTATTCTTAGGCTCCAGGATGCTTCTAAGGATTACACTGCCCTGTAAATCTACCTCTTTTCATTACTTTCTTCCCTTCGTTAATTTCTGTCTCGACCAACTTTCCTGTCTAGTCAGTTGGTCAGGACAGAAATAGGTTTTTATATTTAGAAAGCAGGTAGCCAGATACTACGTCTAGCACAGCTTTAAAAGTCTCAGTCCTACAGAGCAACAAGTCTAAGCAGTAGTACTGTATGTCCCAGAAAGGTGATTCATGTTTCAAAACACTGATGGGAAGATGCAGGAAGCTATAGCTTTTCACTGAATTAAAATAGAGTACAAGAAAACCTACTCCGCCTGCCCATCCTGTTTGACTCTCTTCTGTGTGCTGTTGATTCTGAAAAACAAAAGCAAACGTACACTCTTTAAGAAGATTGAGTTTATGGAGATTCAAAAACTTCAAATAAATCAGCAGCTGCCTGTAAGAGAGAATTTCAGAATACTTGCTATGAAGGTTCAGAGAGTTGGAGGTTGTGTAAGTAAATAATATTGCTATACTAAGGTCATTATATTAATTAAACTATTGTTTTTAACAGCTGTCATCAGACCTAAATAAAATTTAAAGCAATTATGCAACTTTTTCACTGAAAACAAGAATGAACAACTACTCTAATCTCATTAATTTTTTGGAAAAAATCCAAGTAAAATAATATCAGGAATATTAATACTAAAAATTTGGTTTAGATTTTCAGCTTGTTTATATTTTCTTTGATTTCAGAGCTGAGATGTTGATTTAGAGCAGTGGATGATGTGACTACTAGGCATTCTGAGACTATGAATATAAATTTAAAACACCTTAACTCCTTATTCTTAAAACTGATTTGGAAACAGACTTATACTGAGCATGAATGATGCAGCTAAAGGTGCTTTTATATTTGTACTGTTTTGCTTGGGAAGTTTTTAATGATATATTTTAAAAATCTGCATTCAATCAATGTATTTCTTACTTTATCTTGCAAATTTTTCTTTATACTGTTCATTCAATACAGTATTTCTTCACAGTCTGAAATAAATTTAACAAATTTGCTTATAAGGAATATGATTTGTATTTCTTACCCTCAACACAATCTCATTACTATTTAAAATCACATGTTCTCCCTTCTAATTTAATCCCCACAAAGTGACTTGAGGAAATGTTGCAGGTCCT
Organism: Leptocoma aspasia; assembly: GCA_013399835.1. NCBI lineage: Eukaryota > Metazoa > Chordata > Aves > Passeriformes > Nectariniidae > Leptocoma > Leptocoma aspasia. The sequence continues at coordinate 167,072 of VXAX01006691.1, read as the reverse complement.
TGTCCCCTAGAAGACTAGTACTTTGCAAGGGCTCTACTGAGCTACTAACTGAAAAGATAGATTTTATTTCTTTTTAAGATAATCAAAATGGGATGTATTGTTTATATCTGCATCCTAACATTATTTGCCTTTCTTTAAATTAAAACTCAGATCTTGATGACATAGTACATTAGGGATATATTTAAATTCTCTCATTTGAGTAGTCCCCATTTCACAAAGACACCTTTGACTCATATGAACAGTTCCACTGCTCATATTGGTTTCTGTGGTCTAGTCACATGAGAAAGAGTTGAACATGTGAACTTTTCTGATGAATCTAAACTTGAGGAACATCTTGTAGATTATATTTTGTTATTACTTTCAAATACATAAAACATAGCAAGTTTGTTGTACATTAGAGAATCAATGCAATCTGAATTCAACAAGAGAACTCTTTTTGCCAAAGGAAATGTTCAGAGATATACTTTCTGATGGCAAATAGAGCTAATGCAGCAGCCCCATCTGTTCACACTCCTTCAATTGGCCATTTGTTCAAACTTTAATGTGATAAAAGCATTGTATCACTGTATAAATACAGAATTATAGAAACGTCAGTAGTGACTCCATAAATAAGGTTTCATGGAGAAATGCAATTAAACAAGGATCATGAACAAAGTCCTGAAAGATGTTAATTGGTCTGGTCTGGTCTGGTTCCAGCAAAGCAATTAAGCACATGCTTAATTTTAAACACATAAACAGATCTACTGAAGTAAATAAAACTGGTTATGTGCTACAAGTTAAGCTTGTGTTAAAATACTTCAGTGGGTTGTGGTAGAATCCTAGAAACCTCATATGTCTTTCTTTCCATTAAAATACGTAATTATTAAGATACAGCTTACTTGCAGGCAAGATAGAGATTCAGTGTTAATATACCTATAAAGTGGAACAATTACTTAGGAAATATAGCAAATGCTGCACGAAACATGCTTTTTTTTCCCTAATAAATTACAATATTTCTCCTTGGAATACTACCTCAATGACAATGTTTTTGAAATAACAGGACCTTAAATTCCCTTTAAATTTGCAACAGTTTTGTGTTACAGAGGAGTAAAAATTATTTTCAGCTTGAAAAGGCTGTGTCAATAAACTCTGAATTTATAATTTATCAGTTATACAGACTGCTTTTATAAATATTCTTGCCTTTTATTTCCCATTAGTTCAGGTTTCATTTAATGTTAGTTTTAATAGGTGTTCTGTACCATGAACCCTAAGAACAAGACAAGCAAAAGCACCAATACCACAAGACAGCAAATGAGATCTCTGTACTAGAGTTACTGAAATTCAGGGTTATCTTTCCTTCAGGATCTATATGAATTTATCTGTGTGTACACTCTTCAGGCTTTACAAAGCTCAGCAGAGCACTGTCTTCTTTCCCAAATGACTAAATCATAGAATGACATATTGAAACCAAATGTAGTTACTGTTGCAATTAGCCTGAAGTCTTCTTTTCAGATCTGATTGTGTTTCTGAAAACTTGCCTACTGTCTACCCCTCTTCCAGCAACTAAAATACTGAAAAAGGTATCACTAGTAGTAAAAGATTATTGTGATAAAACACTGTAGAATATAATTATGACAGGGATTAAAAAATGCTAATTTCAGTAATTTTAGATTTATATTTCCAACTTCATTACCTCTGGACAGTCCCAAGTATTTGAATGCTCTTTGAAGTCACAAATAGCTAAGACCGAAAAATTCTGTACTCTCTTCAGCCACTGCACACAGATTCGAGTATCTGTTACCCAAGTAAGCCAAGTAAAATAGTGATCACTAAAATATAAAAAAAAAAAAAAGAAAGAAATAGCAGTTATTAAACAACAGGAGTATAGAAGCATTGCTACAGATTGCATCCGCTACATTTCTCTCTGAAAAACAACAGCAAAGCTTTCACTGTTTTAGGGTACTTTTTTTATCCTTTGTAACAATGTATCATATGGACAGCCAAAATAAAAATAAAAATACAATATTTCTAGGTAGCTTCTGATTCTTCTAGGAGTTTAACATGGCAGTACACTGTTAGGAAAAGTACAGCGCAGAGGTTCAAGCATTTACAATAAATAGACTCTTTTTTAAATAAGAAAAGACATATTTGAGGGCACACTACCTGGATGCTATCATTGCAGGAACTGGCACCTCCTTAGGACCAAATGCTTCAGAGTTAATAGTGTCTACAATAAACACTTTAACAGTAGGATTTTTAGCTCCAGCCTTCAAAGAAAATGTTTTAGTTATTAAAACCAGGCTCTGAATAATTCAGATTGAGGAAAATCAAAACACTTTTTGCAGGAAAGTAGATAGGTTACAAAATATGAATTCAGTTGAGTATAATAGTCTTATAAGATCTACAGAAAATGTGCTTGGTGGGAACCATTGTTCTGTTTGCAGTGTGGGTCTTCACAGCACATGTTACACTGACTTCAGCATAAAACTCCAGCTTATTCACATGATTGCAAGTGCTGTTTGACATCCCAGCGGGGAAATGGTTGCTTAAACTGATTTCATGGCTGCTTCTTCACTGCATACGTTATCAGTTTTTTAATTCTTCTCCATGTGGGGTCTGAACCATCCAGTTTTACTTTAGAACTGTGACCCAGTTGACAGGTGAGCAAATTCTTAAGATACATTAACATGATCCCTTGCAATCATATGAACATGATAAGAGTCAGGAGAGCTCTCTAATATATGCTGAAGAAATGCCAACCCAAAACCGTCTTGCCTTAGATCTAGCACTTGAAAGCAATTAAAATCCAAAGCTTCTTGAAATCAAAAAGCACTATGAAGTGTGCAAATAAAGTGAAGACTTTATTTTTAAAATAAAAAATAATTTCGTCTCATAATTTATTTACTATAATGACAAATAACAACTGCATCATTTACACACCAGAATAAGTAAACTGAATTGAAAAATACTAAGCACTTTTGCACATGCTTTTTACCTACATAAGTAACTTAATTTATTTCGCTGATATTGTATTTAAAATATAAAATATATTTTAATATTATATTTAAATTTTTTTATGTACCTACAGCTTTTCAGAATTAGACCAAGCTTGTTTTCTTTCATTTAAGTCACAACAGATTTAACCACAGTAATACTTAAGGTATTAAGCACAGTTAATTTTCTCATTTTCATAACTCATTTCTCAATAGAAAGGAAGTCAAAAGAATGATAAAACATACCTTTGGGTATGGGATAGTTATTTTTCTAGGATACTGGTCCTCACCAAAATATGAATATTCAATAACTGGTATGTCAGAATCATTAAATTGTACATATGCTAAATATCTTCCACTTGGAGACCACCACAGTGCATATTTTGTTGCTAGCATCTCCTCTGAGGAAAAAAAATTAGCTTATAACGGCAATCTACCTTCCAATCTATTTTAGCACTCTACTCTGCAATCTAGACACATAAAGACAGCTATACTAAATAAATGACATTAAACATCTCCAAACATGCACACAGATCCCACTTGATCCACTTGGAATTTTCTTGTGTGCATGTTTTTTTAAAACTTTTTTTGGATGCACTGAATTGCCAAATTTTCACTGAAATTAAAACTTTAAATCTTAATTCCCAGCCTCTGCCTTTGCATCAGAAGGAAGACAACTTTGTAGAGTTCTGATACAGTTTCAGTAACAAAGACTCAGGGTTTTGGTTATGTGTATACAATATGGAAAAGAAGTAATCCTTGGGGCTTAAAAAGAGTATCATCACAGATATTTTAAAATGGATTGTGAAAACCAGAACCAATCTAAACAAAGCATTTATCATGTTGTTGCCCTTCAAGATTTACTTACCTTCATAGACCCAGTCAGGAATCCCATTAAATATTTCATTCTGTTTTCCATCACTAGTTATTTTAATTGGTGCCTCTCTGGGACTTTGTTTCAAATATATATTATTCTGATACACATATACCTAAAGACAAGGAAGTTTTTTTTATGAGTACAGGCAATAACAGGATTAGAGCAAGATCTTCTGCATTCAATACTCCTACATTACACTAGCAAGACCTAATGAATACAAAATGGGAAATGGTACACTAATAGCCCTTGTAAATTCTGCAAGAGTTGGTACCTCAGCAAATAAATGATACATTGCAGGCCAAATTCTATGTTCAGTAAAAATTTTAGAACAGATTTTAAATACTGCATCTGTAAATCTCCATTTTAAATTCAAGTGTTAGAGCATCAAAAGGAAACCAATTGGTTTTCAGGCCTTGAAGCTGCATTTAATCTTATATAAAATTATGTTGGTCAATTCTGGATAAAGACTAATGAGCAAACTGAAACACATAATGTACCTGAGAACATGGATTATTCTTCTATTGAGACACAGACAGTAAAATCTGAACAAACTAAAACTGTTTTCTTTGTCATAATTTCTCATAACCAAGACTAATAAACACAGGCCTGTCAAAAATATGGCCTAATAAAATAAAAACCAAAGGCAGATAAATGTCTTTTAGCCATACAAAGCAAATTCATTCTAGCACTTAATTATCTTTACTAACCAATTTGTGTCCAACGGGTGACCAGGATATATACTGAATTTTATGTGGAAGCTGATTTTCTGTTACAAAACCACTAAAAAAAGGAAAGAAGTTGAGATGGCTTTTTGTGCACAGTCCAAATGGATCATTATACTGTACATTAATTAAAAAAGTCACAAAGTCATTTTCTAACTGCTTATTGTTTCTCGAGCAAGGCGCAATTAAGGCAAGCAGAGACATGCAGTTAACACGATGGTGTGCATCAGTGCTGGCAAAGGCTTAAACTTACTCCTTTGAAAACCTATCCAACAGCCTAAGGAGCCAGCCTTCTCTCTTTGCAAATGCTGCACAAGCACCTACAGTCATTTGCACTGCAGTCTCGGCAGGTTATTGGGAACCGTGAACTCGGCAGACACGGAGGCACGTGCTGAGGATCCAAACCCACAGGCAGAACCCCTCTGCTCGCAGTAGCTTGCAGCAACTTCTTCTGTCACCTTGAGCCAACAGATTCCCAAGAGTGGTGCAGCTCAGTGCAGCTCCTGTTGCTCAGAACTCAGAAGCATTTCGTCACGCTGCTACTTTCAGCATAAAAAGGTGACTGCAGAGGCAGATGGCCTCCTTTGGATTTGGGTGGAAAGGGGAGAGGTTTGGGCAATCTTGGGAAAGAACCAAATGCCGTGGGAGAAGCTATAGGCTTTTGAGGAATGCAGGATGGGCTGTTACAAGAGTTTTAGGGAAGCTGAAGATTAGACCAATGATCAAAAGGATAAGTTAGTAGAAGGGGTTAGAGACAAAAGAGAATATTAAGCAGTGCAAGTTTTAGGGCATGAAATACAAATCAATCCAGATGAAAAGAATGTATGATTTTTCCTAGAGAATATTTTTTTTCTCAAGCAAACACGTGTTCTGACAAATTTAGGCAAAAGCAAAGCAAGTTGGTGGTCACGTTACTATAGCCTTGGAGTGAATGCCTGCAAGCGCATCACTACAGCATATTCACCACAGCTCTCCGTAAGAAATATCAGGCCTTACCCATTTATGAGATCATAAATGTGATATGATGCTGTATAAGAGTATCTCCACAGCTGCATAAATGAAGCAAGAGACTATTATTAGCCTTGAAAAAGATAATTTAATTACAAATAATCAGCTGCCTCTTCACAGTCTATCCTTTCTCAAGAAAGTACCAAGAAACATTTATCTATGGTAAACACAATCAACAAAATACTAAATAAAATTAAACATTATATTAAGTAAACATTACATTACATATTAAAATAATTACCTTTGAATAATTGCTTTCCAGAGCTATGAAATATTGGTCTGATGACATCACATAATTTGAAGCATTAACTTGTTTCTGAAAAATTAAGAAATAGATTAGATTCTAGTCTCACTTTTAAACTGTAACTTGAAATACAACTGCACTTTTCTGCCTTTTTATTAATGAAAAAGGTACATACATACCATTGTGCTGTTTGTCATGATGGTGGTTGCATAATTAATTTCAACATTGTAAAGAATAATATCATCCTCTGCAGACTGATGAAGATATTCATTATCTTTATAAATGAGATAAAATATTTGTTACCTTCACAGAAGATACTACAGAACAAATCTGTTTATCAATGAACTCACACCACTTTCAAAGAATTTTCAAAGGTTTTAAGCAAATATCTTTTGGCATCTACATAAAAAATGTTTTTCTTCTAATGATGTTGAGGTACAGAGTTATCAAGGAACTGTCTTCAGGGTTCTTGAGTACATTCTCGAGATTATACACTGCACAGAGGATCAACTATTTAACTTTACAAGTAAATACCAGGATTTATTCTTATGTCTGATCAAGAATGCCAGTGATAGGCCCAATAAAAAGTCAATATCAAAATGTTAATGTTTTAAAGAAAAATACCTTTGCTTATCATTTTTACCAGAACATTCTCATTAGTATATTCTGCAGATAACAGCAGTACCATGGAACTGACACTGCATGACTCTGCCATTACTCACACGAGTCCTACAAAATGAGGGTGAGTGGGCTTCATTGAAAATGGAATTTAACCCTGCCTGTGCTCAAGATGTGAGCTTTAGTTTGATAGAGAACGAAGATCAGAATTTTAGTTTCAGATTATTTTTTTCACTGCTATAAACAGAGAGAAGGAATTACATATTTGGTGTTGCCAGAAAACAAGACTAAAAGTTAAATAGCAGCCTGAAACATTGTGAAGATGTTCATTTTTAGGAAATTAGATCACCCTTGGATCTTCTGAGCACTCTTGTGTGATTTGTGTAACAGTATTTGTGTTTAAAATCACCCTTAGGATGAGATATGCAATTTTAACTCCTTGTTTCAGAAGAGAAGTAAACATATGGAATGCTGTAGGCATGACTATCTATGGAATCTATGGCATGACTTTTGTGTGAGTTTTGTGACTGTTAAAAGGAAAGATAAGTCTAAGTGAGAAAGCTATAAAGAGAGAAGAAGAATATTAGGTTTGGGTGATACGCTGCTTACATTCTTCAGACATTCAGACAGAATTCTAACAAACAGTGACCTAATTTTTAAATCATACAAGTGATATCAACATACTTTAAACTGCTAATTGTAAAATTGAACCACCGCAAGCAATACCATGTAAGGCTTTACTTCAGTTCTAAAACTGGGGGCTAAAACTGGCTTGGTGAGACTCCATGTGAATGGGCACAATGCTTCTTGCTGCTAGCAGAGAACAGTGCTTGAGGCAGCACAGAGATGGGAGCAGTATGTGTGCTAGAATGTAATCCAGGCTAGCTCCAGTCTTCCTGGGCTGTGCAATTCAACGATAACAAGGGCAGCACTTCAGCCACATGCTGACACATTTATATCAGCAGCAATTAACTTCATGTCTCCACCTTAAGGAACTTAGAAATTCAACTTTATTTTCTATGCAATATCCTGCAACTCAGGAATTTCAGCAGTCAGCACTTCCATAAATGAAATTAGAACAGCTGGTCTCATTGCAGAGCCAGGTGCTACTGGAAACAAAGAACAGGGCCTATAAGACAGACTACCTCAATCATTACAAGTGGTAAGTGAAAAAGTGCTGTGAAAAGCATGAAAAGGAGATTGCTTAAGGAATGACTGACACATTGACAAATTTCTTTCACTTGCTGCAATGAATATGACAGTAAAAGAAATAAAACACTGAAGGCCTCTGTAAAATTATAGTTTATACTTGACTCATATATGTCTGTTGAAACATCAAATACCTGGATTTTCTAGAATGACTGACAGAACAGTAAATTTCAACCATAAGTTTTGACTAACACATTGTTTAATTTCATAGTTAGCATTCATTCAAAGTAAAGTTGGAGGAAAATACATTTCTCAGTCTGTGTAAACCAGTCTGGAAATACATATTAGAAAGGCTTATCTATGTTTGAGAAAAGGTTTTACTTACCTGACACCCAATATGGAAAAAATGTTTTATATTGGAAGTTTCCATTCAAATAATCCTCCAAGGTAAGAGCTCTGGGACCATCACCTGGGTTGACAACTAAAAATAAGACAAAAAGTTTCTGTTAATGAAAAGGGAAAAAATGTATTAGTCCAGTGTTTTCTTTTTTCTGGATTTAGTGCCATGGAACAGTGAGGATACCATAGTCCTGGAGATATGCAAAGTGTAGCTGCAGCAGAAAGGAAAGTTCTCTGTTACTGTTCTGATAAGGTCCTTTAGCCTCTGAAAGACTCATCTTTGGGAATGCAAAATTAACTAGACAAACTAATTTATTTCAACCATTTATTCACTCAGACACACTTACCTGAAGACCCTGTGAGTCCAAATAAGCCTTCTCCACACAAATGAAAAACTAAGGGTTGCTTGGTGTTTTAAATTTTTTTTTAATGCATATTTTTAAAGCATGGGTTTAAAGCATGAACTGGTAGAGGCAACTATTTTAATCAGGACCTTCACACATTCAGCAAATGGTCAAACAACAGGATGTGCCTACAAACCCTAGCTTCCAAATTTTGTATATGCCTCATTGACCACTGTTAGAAGATGGCTTGCAAAATAATCACCATCCACCATATGATGGCTTGCAAAATAATCACCACCCACCATCACCATACCATATATTTTTAGTAGTCACATGAAAAACATTAATGAAGGAATGCAGGTAAAAATAATGCTGAAAAGTAATGAATGAGTGAACCCAAAGTTGAACTTTTTATTTAATGCTACAAAAGAAAATTGACAATGATTCTCAAAAGAAGACAGGTATTTGATCAAATACCTGTATCAAATATTTGATATTTGATATTTCTAATATCAATTATTTCTAAGCAGGTAAGATAACTGTATTAAAACAATGCAAGAAGTGGAGGCTGGTTTTCTGGCTCTTGTCTGGCTATATTTTTTCCCCAAAGCTAAACAACTTAAGCTAGGGCAGATTTTAAAAGAAAATTCAAAGTCAATCAACTGGATAAGAAGAGGATTATGCTCTGTCCCTGTGTAGAACCTATGCAATTCACAAGAGTGAGAGCAATCAAAATATTTAATCCTCAAAAGACACATGAACTCTTCTGATAAAGGCCAATTTTTAAAGTTCAACAGCATAATAATGGCAGCTTTCAGGTCTAGGTGTTCTGGGCGCTGTGGTTTCTCCTTTAAAATCAAAGGGACTTCTGAAAACTTCAGGGTTTTCAGAGGTGGTAGAGATGTCACACTGCAGCTTAGTAGATCTTTGCCACGTTCCCTGTTTGTTCCTTCGGAGCTCTCAGACGACAGTCAGATAATCAAGATGACTCAATGCTCTCAGGTTTCCTATCATGCTCCATCACTTGCTCATTAGTTGCCCTCTCCGTTAAGATCATGCTGACTTCCTGGGAAATGTTTCTTCATACTGCCTTCTATGGCACTTTGTAATGATAACACATATTTTCTTCTGCTAAGTGACTATTACTTACTGTAGAATACACATGTCAGGTTGACTGTTGACACAAGCCTTGTCCGCACTAATGCAGAAGAAAGCTGTCAGAAGGAATAAAACTGAATGCCAATCCAGAGGCAAAAACCTGTCTGTATAAACTCTGAGCTAGCAATATATCCAGAAAATATCCCAAGAAGTTCAATAAGAAGTTAATTCCTCTTGCTAATACTATGACTCCATATTACAGATCTTTGATACACTAATGATAAACATAGAAGATGGCAGACTTAAAAAAAAGAAATGTACAGAAGATAATTCCGAAGAATCCAGTTCTAGTTGTGTTGAATGATGATTACTTATCACTATCTCTCAGTTAAAATTCTCTTGGTGAATAAGCTTATTAGCAAAAGAATTCAAGATTATATTTCCAAGGTTGTTTGTACAGAAATCTTAAAATTTGCACTCCTTTTTGATACCTCAATCTGGTAAAATTACCTGGTTCCTTCTCTCATCTTAAGAAACAAGCAATATCACAAATTTCTCATCACTGGTCTAACTTCCACAGCTCTAATTTAAACCTTCCCTGTGTTAGCTATTTCACCTTTACATACTTCATATTCGTGAGGATTTATTATGACTACTGATTTCCAGAATGTGCCCACTAAGATCTGAACTTATACCACTGTACTGCAAAAAATTTGAACACAACTATTTCTCGCTCGAGTACTTACAATTTTGAATTCTTGTTTTTAGGTAACGGAAGATAGCAGCGGCATCTTCAATAGTTTCCCACAATTGTTGCTGATTCTTTCTTCTGTAACTAGAGACTTGTTCAGTAACAGTATCTGAAATCTCTGCTCACAAACCAGACACTAACATGAAAAGTACTTTATGTATCTGTAGCATCCTATAGACATTAATTTGGATGGCTGTTGGTAGGCTTGGCAAATTCTTTCATTGTGGTTTGTTTCTCTATGAAATAATAAGGATGAAAAAAAATGCCCAGGGATGAAAAGGAAGCAAACAGCAGAGCTAACCACAGAAATGAAAGCTTATCAAATTTCAGCTTTGCTCACTTCCCTTCACCATCCCACTGCCTCAGTTTTAATCCTTTGTGACCCATTTCCACTAATTAACAGGGTGCAGTTCTGCATTTCTCTGTGCACTTAATTGGTTATTTTGCTTCACAGTGTAACTTGCTTTATATATTCAATGATCATAATTACTCACTCGTGCATTTGAATGTATTGGATTTATATGTGTAATTGTAGTGATAAATTTAAACATCTAGTAATTATCACTGGCTTTATGCAGACAGCTTCTCCTTTACCTTTCAGTTCACTGTCATGAGAAAACTTAATAAAACACAGAAAGCAAAACTTGCAGTCATATTGAACTCAGAATAACTTTATGTATGTCACTCCATCACCGTGAAATTCTGTTTGCATTACCAGGATTATTCAGTTTCAAAGACTGGATATGGGTAAACCAACACAAACCTTTATATTTCAAAGCTCTCCTGGCTTATGGTTTATTTCACACATTCTAACGTGCATCCTTATAAATTGTGTCTAGTCTTGCCAAATTACAGTAAGCATACATAATAATCAGAAGGTATTGTTGCTTCTGTATATGGTATTTTTTTATATGTAGTTATATATACATATGCATTTTATATGTATTTAACATATATGTATTTCCATTCATATATACTTCCATATATGTATTTTTATAAGTATTTTATTTAGCATCCACTGCTAAACATCAAGTAGAGGACATGACAAAGGAAAACTGGTTAGCATGGTATTATTGTCTGCTTCTGGACTACAGTCTCCATTCTCATCTCTGTGGGCTGATGCTGAATAGCTGAAGCACAAGCTCCTCCAATATGAGGAAACACAAAACTCAGTTTAGCACCAGGAATTAATTCCAACACTCCTGACCCTGCTCCAGAACTTTGGTCACACTCAGCATCAACTCACATCAACTGAACCTGCTTTTCCACTTTCAGATTTGGCTGAGGTGTTGCAGAGGACACTACCTCTTCCTAAGACACCGGCTGCTCACTACTTCGTGGCTGAGCAGTAAACTCTACGACCTCATCTGTCACATCAGAGAGACAGGCATTGGGCCTCAGGCCCAGGCCAAGAGTACAAAGGGAACAGAAACTTCGACAGATACGACTTTGGATGTTCATTAAAAATAGCAGAAGAGATTAATTCGACGCCTATGCAATACATACAGTTAATTGTAACTCTGCCTGTGGTTCCACTATTGCTTCTCAACTGCAGACAGGTATTTTCTTTCTTGTTTATGCTGCAGAAGAAGAGGACTAGGTACACCAGTGTACAAGCGAGCTCCTTTCTGAACCCTTTGGAGTTGCAGCATCATAGCTGGGTTATCACTGTCAGGCAAATCCCACCACACATTCCTAACTCAAAGATGTGTCAAAAAACGGTCAGAGATTTCTTAGGCATGGATGCCATTTGCTACACTGATATTGCCCACCTTGCTCTTCTGAGCCCCACAGAAATTGTCTAATAACTCCAAGCATTTCCCTCTTAATATCCTCTCAAAAAAAATATTTTCCTGTTAACTTTTGAGAATTTGGCATTTTTATACACTTGCATGTGTAAATCAAAACCACCTACCACATTTTGAGAACATGAAATGACTAGAAACTTAGCAGACAAAACCAGAACTAAATGCTCCTTCCATTTTTTTTTTTCAGATTTCTTGAGTAGAAATTTATTTGGTCTGTGTCTATACATTTCTCATATGCAATTAATAGTCTTTCTAGATTGCCACATCCTTTCAGTTGAGCAGTGGTAAAGCCGGAATGTAAAAACAACATTCCAGCTGTGTAGCCATTTCCTGTCTGTCTTCAGCTTGCAACATTTGTAACTGCAAAATCAATTTATATTTCTTCTATTTACAACTGAGCAGTAGAATACCTAGAATTCAAAAAGGTTAAGGCATTTCAACAGGTAACTGCAGCGCTTGCAGCTCCACCTGAAAATGAGAAGCCAAAATCTGACACACCCTACATATTGGACATATTGGACTGTGTGTTTTTCAATTGTCTAAAATGCTCCTCCAAAAGCATCCTGTGAAGATATTTTCTGTATCATCCTACTGGATCTAAATATGATGTTTGGTATGACTGGTTATCAAGTCACTATTCCAAGAGAGATGACAAGAGTTCTCTATAATTGCTGAGGTACTGAAGAGGCCAATGAGCTGCATTTGACAACTGGAGAGGGGAAAAAACCACATTCACTTTTTCCTACAGTACCTTCCATCATCTTTATCAACTTCTTCAGGCTGCCAAACTGATCCTTGGTCTCCAAGCCCTTTGTTCCATCACTACTATTTTTAAAATTTAAATCTCACAAAAATATTCTGCCTTCCCCATCATAAAATGCAGATCTAATGGGAGTAAGTCTGACTCGATACCATGCATTTACCTCGTGGTGAAAGCTCAGATTTGACCATGCTTAGCTAGACAAAAAATCTGGCACCCCACTATTGACAGTAAAGACACAAACCTGTCACTCTGAGGTGGTATCTCTTCCAGCACTGCATAATATATATGCATATATATATCTATCTATAGATATATATATAATTGATATACATCTATCCTCATTAAAATGCTGCATAACAGAATCATCCCTAACTGCTTCAGAAACCTTCAGCCCTTCTCTCAACAACCCATGATAAACATTAGTCACAGAAATATCAGATAGGAGAGAGATTTCACCTTTCACAAAACCTGCATATTAACTGCAGGATTTAACTTTCACAAGATTTAAGCAGATGTTGATTTTATAACATTTAGTTGTAAATATAAAACTGTTTCTCCATCTCAGTCCCCCTGCCCACACACACACACAAAAAAGAATAATAATAGAAAAAAACAACCTTTAAATAGATACTATTACTGGACTATAAGCCGTTTATTAATATTTTAATTATTTCAGAGGCATTCAAGTAATCTGCTGTAGTGATAAGATCATGTAAATACTTGTATTGCTGTTACTAACTTGTCATAGAAAACAATAACCATCAAGTCAGTGCCACTCATGTTCAAAATTTCAAAACTCATTTCAAGCTTCACCAAAGGACTCAGCAGACCACACTGGGTTGATTTACCTACAGCTGGCATTATAATACTACAGCAAATGATCAATCCCTATTTTATACAATGCTGACTTTAATTTTCCAGTGCAAGCTTGAATATATTCACAAATAATTCATCATACCACATCTACAAAAAAAAAAAAAAATATGTTTAGCTTGTAATTGGATACAGAACTTCTGTAATTATAACACAAGCATTTAAAAACAAATGCATATTCACCAAGCTAAAGAAAATTACTAACAGTTTGGGAAAGTCTCCTAACCCCTAACAGAGAAAAATAATATGAGAAGATCTGAGAGTTATTTTTGCAGTTGTGACTAAGAACATTATACATCATGCACAATGAAGTTAATTCAGGTGCTTTTCACTTCAAGGAGTTCCTTGTTTCAACATCTGCTGGCATTTCAATTCTACCTTCAGGATATTTCAGCTGTCAGTACATTTCTGTAAAGTGATAAAGCCATAACAATTCTGACAGGACAATCCTAAACATGATTTGATAAACTTTTGTGAACTTTAGAAGCCACAATAGCCAAAGATACTGCATTTTACACTACATTAGATTAGAAATACCTTACCTCTTGATGGAAGCAGTATAATACACAAAAGTAATAAGGAAAGCAAAAGGCATATAACCACGCCAAATATGATTTTTAGCCGGGTCTGCAGAACAGAAACAAACAATAATTACATTTTTAATACTGCCTGAAGTTTGTTTCCATGGCTGGTAAATAATGAAATCCTCCTTCTCTCTAACTGCTGTAATCAGTCCTAGCAACAAGCAAAAAACGTCCCTACAGTACATATGAAAAGACTTCCTTTCTTTGTTAAAGCAAATACTTTCACATCAGAGCCTGGCCTTGTGCAGCAGCTGACAGTTTAAAACAAAGGATGTAAATTGCACCAAAAGTTGAATTCAGGAGCATACAGACCTTCATTTTCCTGTCGTATTCTAAAAGAATGTAAATTCTCTCTTCTGGGTGTTGGTCAGCAGATCTAGGAGAGGAGTTTGAAAAGGCAGTGTCTGTTTTCACAGTTGGAGGCCAAACCTCTGGAAGACTTTTTTTTCCTACATACTTTTGGAAACTGTGCCAAATTTCAAAGGCTTTCCATAAAATTGAAACCACACTTTTGGGGAAGTTCTTGGACCAGAAACAGACAGTGGGAGGCTATCGGGGTGGTGATTATGTATTTCCCATCAATGTGAGCTGTAACCAACATCTGCTTACACTAACTTGAGGGTTTATGACTCATCAGATAACTTGACATGCACTGTTTTTCTCTGAATAGTGTCTACTGTGTTTTTTGGCAATCTCCACATTCTCAGGACACAGCCATGACCGTATTTCTACTCTCTACAGAGAAATTAGAAGAAAATCCCATAGCTTTATTGCTTATGTAGAATTCACATATGTTTACTTTTAGAAATAATAAATGATGGCACAAGAATGCAAAACAAGCAGCAGAAACAGATACTGTTTAATGTCTTCCACATGTGAGGAGAGTTGCTGTTTTACCCTGAAAACTATGCACATCTATAGGCTACGCAGGAGAGCTTAGAGAAGTAAATACATACAAGCCCAGCGGAAATTCTGAAATAGTTCTCCAACCACCAATTAAACCTATTTTATTTAGCCCACTGAAATGAGGTCAGCCGAAAACTGGGAAAACTCTGGAGACCGCAGTGTCAGGTTACATAATCCATCCCTCAGGAGAGCGGAGAAAGGCTGGAAAAGAGAAGTCCGCCGTGCCCGGTCCTCGCCGTTACCAACACGCCGCGACCGGCGCTGACCCCAGCCCGGCCCGGCCTGAAGGACAAGAGCCCGCCCTGAGGGACCCGGCCGGCGGGACCCGACCCCCGACTCAGGGAACCGGCCCGGCCCAGCCCGGAGGGACCCGGCCGGAGGGACCCGGCCCCGCNACAGGGACAGGGACACACACATGAACATAAACACACACACGGACATACACAGGGACATGGACACACACACACATGAACACACACACACACACACACAGGGATAGAGGCACACAGGGACACACACGCGCATGGACATAGACACAATACATACATATACACATGGACATACACAGGATACAGACACACATGCAGGGACATGGGCACACAGGGACAGAGACACACG